>JAWWTY010000037.1:14545475-14580927 GCA_035222235.1 Margarornis squamiger | reverse complement strand
AGATGAGACTGGATGGGGCACTTGGTGCCATGGTCTAGTAATTACAGTGGTGTTGGATCAAGGGTTGGACTTGATGACCTCAGAGGTCTCTTCCAACCCAGTTGATTCTATGATTACATCTCCCTTTGCTTGTTTCATGTCCATCATCACTGAATAAACCAAACTATTGCATTATTACAGGCAGATATGCAGCACTAACCACACTCCAAGCAGCTCGTGCTATTTGAACAACTGACTTGTTGGAAGACTGGGATTTGGCTCTGATGTGAAGACACATCAAGCTGTCAGCTCGGTGTCTGAACTCCTGTGAAGAGTTAGGCTAGGCAGGAGAGGTGGTGAGTCCCAGAAGTACCCAGCCAGCCAGGTGACCCCTGCTACCCAGGTTCCAACAGGCAGATCACTCATGGCTGCTCATAAATTGTCATGGCCACACTCAAAATCATACTTACAGAGAATGCTTGGCTCTCCTGCCAGCCCTTGAACTATAGCACATAAACCCATTTACCTCTTTCAAAAAAATAATTCATAAATACATCACTTATTTTTAAAAATTGGGGTTTTTTGTTACTTCTCACTCTGATTCAATTTAGGAATATGCAACTCACTTCTCCCCTTCATTTAAAGACTAGCTGAGGAGCCTGGTTCAAGCATTGCTTTTAACTGCACATCACTGGCTCAAATAGCTTTAGTAAATGCTCCAGTTGAAAAAGCCCTCTTGCTTATTGCAGAAAAGCAGAAACAACCAAAGTAAAAATAAAGATTTCGTATTTTTATGGCTCCTACTTGGCAGTAGGTAAACATGGTTGTTTCCTCTAAGAAACTTCAACAACTCACCAAAGGCCTTCATTCAGAACAGTCTGACACCGCAGTAGCGACTGAACAGGCAGATGTGGCAAGAGCGAGGAAAGTGCCTTCAGATAAAGCCAAGGCACTCACCTTTTTCAGCATCAAAATGTTTGAAAAACTCCTCTGAACACCTCTTCTACTTAAACACTTTGTCTCTATTTCCATCTCTTGACGAACTTTAATGTATTAAGCTAGCACATACTCAGCAGAAGTCTCTAGTCTCCAAGACAGGCTTATCACTTCAACATTTATGAGGTACTACGGTGTGTATTTCTAATCACCTCCTTTCTGTATTTAAAGTCTCCAAATGTGGCAAATTCTATTCTTTTCAGAGTAAGAAAGTTTATGTCTAACCTTTAAGTATTAAGACTAAACCATCTGGCAGTACCAAACATGCTGTTACTTTCTCCTTTGCATCTTAGAAATTCTGTTGGTGCTGTTTATTCCACTGGCATTCAGCAATGTTTGTTTCCAGACTTGCTATCCCACCCTGAAGTCCACTAGGCTTTACCTACATATTAACATTTATTAGTGTAACACTATAATTGGTCTAATCAAAGCCTGTAATCAAAGCCTGTAATAAAAGGTTGCTACTTTGTATAACAGTTTGGTAAACAACTCCTTTATTTTAAATTAAAACTTCATTGTACATAGGGGATAAGGAATCAAAGGACAATTGCTAGGAAATAAAGAGACAGGTTTCCAATATTTTGCCTCAGAGCAACATAGTTTAAGTACATCCATTGCAGCATATCCATGACAAAGTCATTATCAGACTGACTGTATCATGGCTGTTAGAATTCTACTGTGTTAATGTGGTTCATCAGATAACGTATAGCCATCTTCAAAAAACTGTACGAATGAAGAATAACACCTAAACAAAGATCACAGTTGCCAAGAATTCTTCATTTCAAGTTCAGAACTTGAGTAGAGGGGAATCCAGATTTTCTTTGTTTACATCAGGACTCAGAATGATAAGAGGTGAACTCAAATCAATTAGCTGAAAGAAAAACAATAAAATTTAGCTATTGTAGTTGTTGTACATAGTTACTAGGAGCTATAAGCTCTATTAAGAGTCTTCTCAAGTACTTTTTTTGTTTAGATTCCTGTTAGTATCCAGTAGACAAAATATAAGCACCACACTCAAGCTTTTACGGTCAGAGTTTTAAACGTAAGCTCATTCCTAGGCAAGTACAAAGTTCTCACAAGGTGGTTATTGCAAATACTCACCTTAAAAGCCTAAAAGGCCTGTGCAAGTTTCACTACTATGCATATTGAAGTGACACTGACATGTAAGGCAGGGCAGAGCACTTCTGAACTCGCCTGAGCGTGCCCCCAAAAGTAAGACTTCCGCAAGCCTCCTCTTTTGACATGCTCTGATGGACTTGATACTAAACTGATCCCAACTACATCTATTGTCAAAGGCTGCATCCACCATTCACCTGACAATATCTAAAGGCATCTACCTTCAAACCACTAACGCACAAAAAACACTGGCCCAGAAATGACTGTAAAATTTAGAGTAGATTCCAGTACACATCTTCCAGCTAAGGAGGGGATTAGGAGAGGAGCTAAACAGTAGAGACAACCTTTCTTTTTTGATTAAATGAGCTGCTGCCAAGAACAGAGTATGTGCAAAAAGAGAGAAACAAGAATAAACATGTCCACTCTCCTGAAGACAGCACCCACTTTCTGCTTCAAAACAGCTTAATTCTGTAACTGCTTTAAGTACTAAGTTCTTACTCCATTCTCCTTTTCTTATTTGTAGATTGCTCGCTGACCTCTAGTTTAGAACACATCATTTGGTTTTGAACATTACATTCTCTTCACTTAAGAGCACATAGTATGCATACCATACTGAACATATTGAGCTGATATTAAATAATTCCTACAAGTATTGTGGAGCTGCTCTGCAAACAAGGGTATGTAGCCAGTTGACATTTTTCTGCTAACACATTTGCACCAGAAGATTTGAATAAAACTTACCTTCATCTGCCCAGAGAATACAGGCTTTGGAGAAATAACCTTAGTCACTTCGGGAGTATTGGAAAGGTCAATCAGAGGTCTATTTTCACATTCAAAAGTGTGTGGGAGGGATTTGTCTACTCCAATGTCTATCAATAAGGCCTTTAAAAAAAAAATAGTTCATGTTTTCACCTCTATTCACCATGCTTCCTTCATAAACACTGAGGCAGTCAGTTTAGCTTATACATATGTAATAATCACAGGACAGGCTTAATTTAAAGCTTGGATGTTTTTTATGCAGGATTGTTTGCACACAGTGCAAAAACTTCAGCTCTTGCTCTGCTGGTGTTGGGAAAAATGCAACGAGGCAAGAAAAAAAGCTCCTTGGAGCATAAAACAATTTTTCACTTGAAATCCGAGTCAAATTTAAACCAGAAGATTAATATTTAGATGACTTAACTGCAATTATTGTGTAATGTTATTTAGCCATATAAACTATTCTGTGGAGCTTCAAACTTTAGTTATATTTTTGTCCAGTTTAACTAGCCCACACGTGCTAAGCAATTCTCTAACAGATACTTTGTGTCACCAAATAAGCTAATCAGGAACATATTGATGCAACAACATCAAATAATTAATCTACAGATTATTCTACACCTTAGCCACTTTGAGACAGGTTAATATTTCAGAACTACCAGTTCAGTCCTTTGTCCTTAATGCCTGTGTAGTGCCAGCTTTCACCACAAAGCCAGTACATTCCTGAGAGAGGGGAAGAGTGTTCACTGAAATAATTAATTGACACTTAACTAAGTTCACTGCTACATGGGCTTTGGGATTTAATTCTCCTTCATTGTATGCAGATTTGCACTCCTGTTAGGTGACTGACTATAGCCACAGCAATGTTTTGGGTTGTTGGATTTTTTATCCCCAAAATGGCTTTACGGCTGCAACAGGAACTGCAACAGGATACTGCTGTTCTAATCAAATCCACAAGAATTTCACAGCACTTTTCCCAAAGTGGAAATCTAATATAAGATCTGCAAGTATTTGACTATTCAGCTTTGAGATAGGAACAAACATAATGGAAACACAGACCATATGTTCAGTGCTAAAAATAGGCACTAGAGGGTGCACACAGTAACAGCTAATCCATTTTAACTTCATGTGTACCAAAGTGTTTTTTCTACTTGAAAATAGTACTGGAAATAATTTGCTTTCAAGTAGTTAACTTAGTTTTGTAGAAAAATGTATTGTCATTTACCTCAGGTTGTTTCTCTTCAGCCAGCTGATTTTGTACTTCAGCCTCTTTTAATTCATTTTCTATTACTTCTGTGGCAGTTTTTTCTGGTGAGAAGTTAAGCACAAGAGGTAGCACAGGTGCAGGAGATACATCATCCTCTGAAGAAGATACCTGTGTCTTACTATCTTGTTTCTCTTTAGAACTAGGGAAAAAACAATGAGCAATAGTTGAGTTCTTTAATCAGCATGAACTACTAAAGAGAGACAAGCCAATGCCCACATCTCATTTTCTCCTTTTTTACCCCAAGTTTTAATGACAAAAAGAATTTCCATATTTCATCCAAAAGAATGCCAATTACTTGCAAAATAGAAAATATCTCATGCTGCAATAAATGTATAGTCTACCAATGCAAAAGAAAAAGAGAGTTAAGGACTTCATGATGATGAAGAATTTAATCTTAATTGGCACATACATGCAGCCTAAACTTCACACATGCAGGCATTGATATTGCGTAACACTGAGTAACCCCTTTCAGTCCCTGCTGAAAGGAAGTACTGACACCAGCTGGAGGACCACAGGCTGTAATCTGATTAGTGTGATAAAGTTAATGTAGACAGAGTAATTGTTTTCTTGAAAGAAAAGACTCTTTGGGACATTTGGCCCAAGTAACATGACACACAGAGTTTTCTAGCCATAAGTCATCCCTGCTTTAACACAGTTACTCTCCAACAGCCACAAAACAAGCCTGCATGCTTATATATGGCCTTTGTCAGAAGATGCTGGGCTGACAATTACTTTGACACAAAACAAACATAATTAACAAAAACATAGGTGAACCTGCTCAGAAACTAAAGTTCAGTCAACCAAATCCTTGGCTTTTTGATCAATGCTTTAAAAAAAATAATTTTACAGACTATTGGCGACAGTATAAAACAACAGTTAAAAGTAATATGCATTTTAATTAGCTACTTACCTTCATCAGAAGGCAATAGCAAAATAACACCAACACCAAATCTGCTTTCAATCAGAGCATCAGATACAAGATTTAAGTTGTTCCCTAGCTCAAGAAATACAAATAACTTCCTACTAAAATTATAATTCTTTAATGTTAGATATTGACTTACCTCACTAAGACTTATAGCATTTTACTAGTCACAAGTTACAAATTCTTCTTAGGCCTATACAGCATCTATGCTCAAATACTTCATTCTAACGTTTAACAGAGGTCCTTGAAACCCAAAAGTCATCATTAAAATTAATTTAGAGATAGTTTGCCTACAATACTCATTTAATATATGAAAGTTTCTGAATTACCCAGCTGTAAGAGTCTTTTTGGTAGAAAAGCTGGAACTTCGGTGAAGAGATGCAGCATGTGAAGAAAATGCCATTCTTGGTACACTCTTAGGGGTCTCTGCCGGGAATCCTGAGATCCGACGAACAGGTGTAGGTAAGCCAGATGGTTTCAGACTGGCAGGAGTCATGGAGACAGACCTCTCAGGAAAACAAAAAGTCTGAAAGACTTTATCTTCTGAGGCTTTCATAGGAGTGCTGGCTGCCATGGCACTAGAAAAGGAACATGCATTACCCAAAACCTTCTAGAAACAGTTTGAATAAAACTATTCCTCCGAACTATAGAAATCCACTTCCCTTTGGTCAGTAAAGGAAGAGCAATCAGCTTAAAGTTGATAATCACAGCATAGTAAGGGCTTTACTGCATAGAATTCTTTTATCAATGACTCCAGTCTATTTAACACTGCAAACAAAACCCTCTTCTGAATGGAGTGGAAGAGGTTGTTTGGTTTAGTTGTGGGTTTTGCTTTGTTTTAAATCACTTCCAATAGGCATTAACACATCTAACCTGGAGGGTCTCATGGACTGACAATGAAGTTCGAACTTTTAAAGACTGTTGCAACACCCAACCATGTTGCATTCTAAGAATTATGCCTCAGTGAATGTAATCTTCAGTTAAGCCCTACCTTCCAGGTGTGCCACAAAACGTTAATCCAAGAGATGATGTTGCTTTTGTTGCCAACTCGTTTGGTGTTGCATCTAAAGAGAAAAGTTTTGTTAACTACTAGCAGATTCATATTTATTTCTTTTATAACAGATACGTTTCAGTTGAAATACTAATTCCTTCCAAAAGGTGGACAGAAGCATAATGCAAAAAAACAAGCATTCAAGGTAACATAACCAAACTAGAAGAGAGGTCATATAAAGTATGTGCTTACCTTGAGTCTTCACAGGAACCCTAGTTTGACTTGTGGAAACAGACAGAACTCTAGCCTTGGGCTTTGGACACAGGCTTCCTTTTGTTGCACTTCCATCTTTATTCTGCTGACATATCTGCTGCAGACTGGGAACAGAACTCAGTCTCTGAATTCCACTGCCTGCAGCCTCAGATGATGTTGCAGAAGATGAAGATTTAGCCAAGGTTATAGCACTAGGTATTTTGGGAGTACTAGCTGATCTCACTTGCTTCCTGGATTTCTCAACATTGGCAGCCTGCAGGGATGACACTGTAGTAGGTCTGACAAGGGCCAGCCTGCTTGTACTGGAGCCACTCACAGTAACTTTTGATGACACACTTGGTTTTCCTGAAATAGAAGTTTAAGTTGTACTTCTGAATCATCACTGATCACTAATTTTTTAACTAAGCAGAATAATTACACTCACACAGGAAAGAAAACCAGCAATTTACAGCATTTAAATTTATGTTCAAACAACTCAAGTTTATGGAGAACACAAACAACTACTAAAAACTTACTCCTCAAATTCTCCAGCAATTTTATTTTACAGTCTTCTCACAAAATTCCTGAATTACTGCAATCAAGTGAAGGAATATCCACAGAATGCCAATACAGCTTGCAGATTCAAGTCACACTTCCAACATTTTCTCCCAGCATAGCTGACTCTATTCCCTTAAGCCACGTTTTGAGAAGGTAATAGTTTGAGTTACACTGATTAACATCACAGGCTAAACTACCCCACAAGTGTTTTTCCTAGTTTTCTGTACAGTTCTTACTTTGAGTCTGTAGGTTACTTTCATTAATAGGATAAATCTTGACTGGACAGTTATATTGCATAAAATAGTTCTTATTAAGCTTTTAGCAATACACTATTATTCTCCCAGAAGCAAAATATAAAAGAAAAATTTGCTGTAACTTGATATCTTGACATATAAGAACTGTGGTGCTTAAACCCGTCAGTACTTTTAGGAAACTATTTTCCTTACCCTTTGAAGCTTACTGAAAGGGTCAAATTGGTGCCCTCATTATAGTATAAGCCTCTTGGCTGTATTCAGTTGTTTCTGCAAAAGTGTTTTTTCCAATCTGCTTGAGTAAAGCTCATCCTTTTATTAAGCCTACAGAAACTTGGAACAAGGCTTTCCACCTTTCTTCCATGTTTCAGTTTGGGTGGTGTTTGTTTTTCCTTTAATTACGCTTAAACAAGCTTAGAGCATTCAAAAGCTCATATTCTTGGCTATAATGGAGAATATTAGGTACAAAAGGAACAGGTTTCATGAGGCACTGCTTCCTTTCTACCTATGTTAAACACTCACATGTAGGCATCAGGCTTACAACAATCTAGTTTTTACAAATTATAGATGTCTAACATTTATCTTTAGTCCACAGGGATTTACTGGTCTAGCCTAGAAAATTTTATTCTCTATTCAAAACATTTCTTACTGCTCCTATGTATTGGGCACCACTAAAACACATCCAAACCATGCTTAGCTACTTCAAAATTGATTTGTGGCACAAATCTGTAGTAAGAATGATTACCTTTTTTTACTATGGGAGAAATGGGTAAGCTTGAATTCAGACTTGAGTTCACGCTGGAAAGTGATGATGATGATGATGAAGTAATCTTTCTTGTGAGTCCACTGGCAATGCCAGGAAGTTTGAGAGATGTCATCTTCCTTAAGCTAGGCTGAATCAAAAAACATAGCTTATTCAAAAGCAAAAACCCCCTCTATTTAGCATAGTATTTTGCCATTATTTGTCTTGGTATTATAACTTTTTACTTGTGAATTTTAGAGGAGCCCCTTACACAGATTACAGTTTAAAAAGTGAATTTTCTTAGAAAAAGATCATTGTATCTGGATTATTACACAGACCTGGAACATCAGATGTTCAAAAAATTAATATGGACTTAAAGGGATTAAAAAATAAAAAGAATCACCCCCGGCAGCAGTATATGCTGGGCACCAACCAGCTGGAAAGCAGCTTTGCAGACAAGGCCCTTGGGAGTGCTGGTGGATAAGTTGAACAAGAGCCAGCAATGCACCCTTGCAGCAAAGAATGCTGACAATATCCTGGGCTGCACAACGGAGGAGAGTTGCCAGCAGGTGAAGAGAGGTGATCCTGCCCTCTGCCCAGCACTGGGAAGTCCACACCTGAAGATCTGTATCCAGTTCCAGGCTCCCCGGTATGAGAGTTATTTGGAGCTACTGGAAAGAGTCCAACAAAGGACCACTAAGATGATTAAAGGACTGGAGCATCTCCCATCTGAGGAAGGCTGAGAGCTGGGACTGCTCAGCCTGGAGAAGGCTCAAGGTGGATCTCATCAGTATATACAAATATCTGCAAGAACAGTGCCCAGTGTGGCCCAGTGACAGGACTAGAGGCAATGGGCAGAGTGATTGAAACACAGGAGGTTCTACCTCTGATCATCAAGAAACACTTTTTTTTACTGCCAAGCACTGGCAGAGGCTGCCCTGAGAGGTTGCCAAGACTCCATCCTTGGAGATATTCAAACGCTGTCCGGCTATGGGCCGAGGCAAATGACCCCAGGTGGTATTGCTTGAGCAGAGGCTTGCACCAGATGACCTCAAGAGATCCCTCCCTTCCAACATCATTCTGTGATTCAGTGAAGTGGTATGCAGCATTAAAGTAGGCATCAAAGCTTCAAAAAAACTGACAGCTGTAGGCATACTACCTTCACATAAGTTATTGCAATCTTTTCATATGGTATAGCTAACTACACACATCAAAAACTTTGTTTCTTACAGAAAACTGCTGATCACTTACCTGCAGCTAGTGCTTTAAAAATGAAGGCAATGCTTGTTAATCCAACACATTTACAGTTGCTCATAAGCACATTCACTGTTACGGACTTAGAGCACACATTCAAGAATGGCATTTATAAAACAGATTATTTTTCCTTAAAACTATTTTACACAACAGTAAAGCTTTAAATTAAATAGTAAACTAGATTAATTTCTCTTTCTATCAGAATATCACAGAAGTTATTTTCATATTAAGAATGCTTGTCATTACCTTACTTGGTGCAGGAAGGGTTTTTGTGTCTTGGGCTGAGGAACTGCTGTTGAATGAAGACTCGACCGCATCTGAAGCAATACTAGATTTATCAGAAATTAGATCTTCAGACAATCCCTTGCCGTTCAAGCCTCTTTTTGTAGAAACGCTAGTATTTTTTCCTGGTTTGAGCTGCAAATATCAATGCAACATTTTAAAAGCTGCTAGTTTTTCTAGAAACCAAACCCATTGCTTTTGTTAAGAAACCAAGATAACAGTAATTGAAGAAGTCTCTGAACCCAGTGAAGTCCTTAGTCTTCAGACTAACACAATTTGAAGTTAGTCTAGTGAGTATATTTGCTAAGTACCAGAACATGTTTGAACCCAGATATTGGACATCAACCTAAGGACAATTCTGCAACAATTTATCAGCACAAATCTCATATAATCATGTTTATCCACATCCTATTCCATACTGACACAGCTGTTCCTTACAACTATATTAGACTCTCTGTTTAATATTCCTCTGCTTTACTCTGGCTTCCAAGAGATGAGACATTACAATGGCAGACTGCATCATGCAAACTGTCTGTTCAGTGAGGTATAATTGAGCTAGTTAAAGCATTAAGACTGTGCCTTTTCTTACAGTGCCCAAAATCAATAAGAGATTTATATCACAAGGGAATCAAAGGGTCCCCTAATTTCTATAGGTGATTGTTCTTAAGAAGCAAATATCACATCTTCAGTAAAATCTGGAATGTAAGCCATAAGGTGTAGAGCAATAAAGTCCAGAAGATATTCTACCTAGAGAGTGGATTTGTGCACACAAGGTCACTAGCACAGCTGTTTCCTTGCTATCTCAGAATATGTTTGCAGTTGGTCACACAGTCACATGCTAAATATAATACCGTTAATCAGTGCTTTTCATGACTGAGACAAGTTGTGGACAGAACTAGACCTAGAAGATTTTCATGTCCTATCTAAAATAACTGTGGGGTTTTTCCTCCCCTGCCTCACCTCTATTGACAAGGGTTAACAGCAAATAAAGCCATTTTTACCTATTAATTACACATTAAGTTAACAGTGCAGTAATTTTACCAGGAACAAAACAGTGTTAGCAGCCAGTTAGAACAGAAGCCAGGAATTACAGTATTCACAAGCCAAGAATACAACAGAAAAGAAATTTGGCTGGAGATGCTCTACATTGCCATAATAAACAAACTAGTCAGCTACTATACCACAGTATCTGCCCTAATTTTTCTTTTTTTATATATAATGTTTCCTGCCTAAGAATCTTATGAGGGAGAAAACCATCAGAAGACTAAAATTCACTTTTAAAAATAAAACATTGTAGACAGTTTAAACATTCCTGAAACACATAAAAGTCACATTTAAAGAAAACATTGCCCAGAAGCCGACTTTACCTTTTCAAGAGTCAATAAATTGCTTCTTCCAAGAGTAGATGGTTTTGCCATTGGCAGTTTGCCAGTTGCCTTTGTATTTGTTTCCTTAGATTTCTGTTCTTGTGTCAGAGGAAAATTCGCAATTTTTGTAGGAGACGCAATTTTAACAGGGCTTCTGTTTGGAGGAGTAGGAAATGCATGGGTTTTGCTATCTGACAAAAGTTTATCCGATGCCTTCTGAAAACAAGGTGGCAGAAGACATGCTGGGCTGTCCTGCACATTGTATGTCTCCCTTTTAGCAGCCCTGGGACTTATTTCTATATTTTTGTTTCTTAGTATTTTCAACTTGGACTTTGAATCCTCCACAAATGTTTCTATAATCTTATCTTCCTGTTCTTCTGATTGGCTTACTTTAGTCTCTTCATTCTTTCTTCCAGCCTCTATTTGCTGTGCCAAATTATGAGCTTCTTTGAAAATTTCCACAAATTTCTCTTCTTGAAGTGGGCTCCACATGAGTTTATCATCAAAAGCAGACACACTCTTTTTTGCTTCCATACTGGCAGCAATACATCTTTCTTTGTGTCCCACAGGTCCAATGAAAACCTCATCCTCATTTCCACTACAAAGAAAAATAATTTAGCCTAGTATCTTACATGTGTCCATTTTGAAGGGTCTACAGGCAAATAAACCTTTACTTACCTTGTTGAAGAGAGTGAAAGGTCAAAGTCAAACTTTTCATCACTCAGAAGAGGAAAGTCTGAAACTATAACAAGGATTCTGTCACAGTCAGGATTTGCAATAAAAATGGTTGCATTATGCTTTGTAATTTGGTGAAGTTGATGTCAGATGAAAAAAAAAATGTTTTAGCTACCAAGTTTAAATATTTAAAAGAAAACAAACATATTTTAAGTCCAGGAAACTTAAAGTACTGTTGTGAATATCACAGAATCAATTAGGTTGAAAAAGACCTGAGATGGAGTCCTGTGACCAATCATCACCATGTTAACTAGACCATGGTACTAAGTGCCATGTCCAGTCTTTCCTTAAACACCATCAGGGACAGTGACTTCACCACCTCCTTGGGCAGCCCATTCTGATGTCTAATCAACCTTTCTGTGAAGAAATTCTTCCTAATATTCAACCTAAACCTCTCCTGCCGCAGCTGGAGACTATGTCCTCTGGTCCTATTGCTGGATGACTGACTCCCCACCCAGCTTCAGCCTCCTGTCAGGGAGCCATAGAGAATGCCAAATTCACACTAAGCCTCCTCTTCTCCAGGCTATACCACCCCATTTTCTCTATTGATTCCCTTAGAAATTTCCATAAGCTGAATGCAGTTTCCCCATTTTCTACACATTTACTTCCCCCAGCGTTTCACAGCTGGGTCACAGAAGGGGACATGTGACCCTCCCTTCTCTCGCAGGCCACTTTTGCCTCCACACACAGGCACATGGCCAACCCCTCTCCCAAGGCCAAGCCCACTCACACTCGATGCCCCCCCCCCCCCCGTCCTGTGCCACAGCCCCATGTTGGATCCATGCCCGAAACCCCTGACAGGCCACCCCGTGCACCCAACAGCCCTTCCTGCTGCTGTCCCCTCAGGGAAGGATGCAGCCACAGCTCCAGCAAGCACCAGTGGCTGCCACTCCCCGTGTGCCCCCACCACAGAATATGATCATAACTGTGAGATGCTCAAGTACCATGAAATAGCTCAATGCTAATTTCTAAGCATCCATAACAGGAACATAGAATGTAACTCATCAGCAATTCCCAATCAAGATAAGCGAAAATATATAATCTAGAGCTATGTGACAATGCAGTTGTCCCATCAGTCAGTTCTTTTCTGGCTCAGGCCATCACAGGAGAGTAAAAGAAGCTAGTGATAAAGATTAGTTTCCTTGTTAGTTATTATATACACTAAATACTGATTGAATCAGCAGCAGACAGATTAGGAAAAGGGAGGAGTTCAGATTAGATATACAGAAGAAAAGTTGATGACATCAGTCGCTGCTACACAAGCTTTAGGACCTGGGCTCTGGAAGCTCCTCAGGAGCTTCTGAGTCTAAGACTGGCAACAGCAGCCCATCCAAGGAAATGAGTACACAGAACACGATACAAAGCAGATACAGAATGTCTGCTGATATAGCAAACTATACACCAGGTAGAGAATATCTCAATGCATTCGCCACCTACCATTGCTCATACAAATATACAGCTTTTCTTCAGTCACATGGCTCACACAACCTGCTGACGTTTCTTTTCCTTCCTCCATAGTGTCTGAAAAATACAGACTTAGCCATGCAATAGTTAAAACAAAACCCAAAAATAACAGGGTCCTGGACTTTGACGATGCTGCCAAATTAGTGGGGGGGTAAACAAGTCCTTAGAAAATTGTCATATTTAGGAATTGCCACACAGAATAGTTAGGGTTGGAAGGGACCTCTGGAGATCACCCAGCCCAACCCCCTACCGAGGCAGGGTGACCTAGAGCGGGCTATACTAGAACGCGTCCAGATGGGCTTGGAATGCCTCCAGAGAGGGAGACACTCCCTCTGGGAGTGTCCTTCCTGGGCAGCCTGTCCCACTGCTCTGCCGCCCTCGACGCAAAGAAACTCTCCCTCGCGTTGAGGTGAAACTCCTTGTGCCTCCTTGTATGGCCGCTGCTCCCCGCCCCGTCCCTGCTCCCCACCGAAAATGCGGCCTGCGGGACACCACGGAGCTTACAGCCCCGCCGACCCCACCCCGCCCCGCCTTCCCCGGCCCCAGACCTCGGGGAGAGGCCCCTGGGCACTACAGGACACCACACCGGCCCCGGGGGAAGCGGCCCGACTCACCTCGCCCTCACCGCTCCGTCCCGCACCCGCCCGGGCGTTTGAAAGCGCGCCCCGCCCACGTGACGCGCCCCGCGAGCCCTCATTGGCGGGTTCGAAGGATACGCTGGCCCGGTGCATTCTGGGGCTCGTAGTTCGCAGGGCCGCCCCAACGGCCCGGCCCGGCCCGGCCCGGCCCGGCCTGGCCTGGCCTGGCCTGGCCTGCACTGCACAGCCGGGATCGCCAGGCCGGCCAAGGCGGGAGAGCCTCGGGAGGGTCTCGGGAGGGTGTGGGTGTTGCTGAAGGTCTCAGCCTCAGCGCCACGCGGGGGCGCGCAGTGGCTCTGCCATGCTGGCTGCGGGGGAGCCGGCGTGACCATTCCCGTGGGTTCCTCCACACCTTTGCTGGATGTAATTGTGCTGGAAACTTCACCGAAAAGTTATGTTAAGGGGAGGTTCAGGTGGGGCATCCGGAGGGATTTCTTCACTGGAAGGGTGGTCAAACACCCCTGGAGGTGTAAGGAAAGGCCGGGCATGGCAACTCAGTGCTGCGGTCCCATTGAAAAGGTCCCGATCAGTCAAAGTGAACTCGATCACCTCAGAGCTCTTTTCCAACCTAATGGATCCTGTGATTCTGTAGTGGGAATATATATATTGACACACACACCTAATCCTAAGGTGATACAAGGGATAGCAAGACCCTGGGATGTCAGTCCTGGCTCCTGCCAGTTAATATGGGTTGACTGATGGGATAGTTTTAAAAGTAGACTCATGTTAGTAGAAAACACCACTGTCCACGTTTCTCCTCACATTTAATGCTGCACAGTGCTTATGGTTTTCTCCTAATACATGCATGGCCTCAAATTGTGTTCTAGTGAGGTAGTCTAAGTATTTTGAGATGACTGAATCAGTGGGCTGGAATTTATCAGCTGAAGGAGAATAGTTGGTTTTCATATGGATAAAATATTCTGTAACCCTGTCTTCACTTGGCCACTTGTATTCTCTTCTCTTCATTGAGCCCTGCCAGATCGATATGTACCTTGAGGATTTATTAAGTATCCTATGAATTGGCTAATGTGCATAGTAAATGGCTCGGACAAACAGGCTCCTGAACTGAGCGTTAACATGCTCACCTCCCACCTCCTCTCCCTCCTCATCACCCCAGAAGTCCCTCCTGGCTGGCAGTGGTCAGTCACAGAGAACTGTCACACTTAGTTGCTTGTAAACAAGGCCAAACCTCATTATCATGGAGTGTCTGTGTTTCAGCTTTTTATTCCAGGATTTTCTACCTGTTCTCTTCGGTATTTTCCTTGTTGGTCCTTGAATTGCTATATTAATGATGTTACAATTTCAATCCTACTTTTTTTACTGTTCTCACTAATAGCTCAACAGCAATTTTTTTTTCAGTAAGCTGAGCAAGGGTCCATGGCTGTGTTAGTAACACTGGGCTGTGCACATTATAAAGGACAATTTTCCACAAAGAAAATTATAGTAGAAGAATAAAAGTTGGGACGCTTCAAGAGTGCATTATATGATCAAAAATCAACACTCTCACACTTCTAAGATGAAGGTTGTACATACCTCCCTTTGCTTAGTTCAGTCAAAAAGTGAAAGCATCAGCAAGATCTAGAAAACCAAGGTGAAACTAATGGGGAAAGGGGCAAATAGGTTGTAAGTGCTACCAACCTTAGGACTGAAGTAAAAGAAATGTATCAAGAAAACTAAACACAGGAAAAATTCAGTTCACAGCTTTTATTGTGGCATCTACCACTCTGTATATGTTATTTAAGAAAACAAAATCCAAAACTTGTAACTGCCTATATTCTCAGAATCAGGTCCGGAAAAGCTAAAACTGATCAAAGTCAGTAATTCTTTACTAATGTCCAAATTTCTTCCTCCAAGTCATTGTAATATTTCCATTGTTCTATATTTAATATACTGCCAATAATGAAAAATGATTTGTCCACTGGCTCCAGTCACACGGTTTTACTCACGTGGGTAAATAAGCTCAGTCTTAATTTTCTGGAGTGTAAAGTGATTTCCCAAGACATATTTGGAAATTCCTAATTGTTCTAATAAAACTAAAGGAACTAAAGGAACCAGTTCTATTCATATAGAAACATAAATGCTACCTGAAGGAAAGGCAAGAGCCTTTAGACATGCACCAAATTACAATTTCAGATTTGCCTTAATAGCAATTCTATGTGACGATAAGCCGAAAGACATAAATGAAAAATGCGGTTGTTTTCTTTTGGTGGTTTAAAGATGATTGGGAAAGAAGGGCCTGTCTTTCTAAACTGCACATTTAAATGCGTTTATTCATAAGCCCTACAAATAATTGCAGGACCATTGGATTTAAAACCAACATTAACCCAGCTGATCATGTAACATGCAACTATTGGAAACATTGACACAGCATCTTGTTAATTGATGGCTCCAGGTGGTCAAGGAATAATAGGATGTGTATGACTTCATTACGAACCCTAAATGGCAAAAT
Source organism: Margarornis squamiger (assembly GCA_035222235.1). NCBI lineage: Eukaryota > Metazoa > Chordata > Aves > Passeriformes > Furnariidae > Margarornis > Margarornis squamiger. The sequence goes on along the minus strand of JAWWTY010000037.1, from coordinate 14,564,908 downwards.
GGGTTTTTTTTGTGCTGATATATTGTTTATTGACTGCTTATTGGATGTGATAATAAAAGTTAAAAGGTTATAAAAGTCAACAGTTTGTTAAAGAAGGTACCTACTTTTCCATAAAAATATTTGAATATTAGAGCACATGCAAGTGATGGTGGGTTGAAATTTCACTCCAGCCAAGTTAAACCAAATTGCAGTTGTACAAAGGAGCTAAGTTTTACCCAAAAATAGCCTGTGATCTAATGGAAAGTAATTCTAAGTTACAGCTCCTCCTGCATTTTCATCAGTAGCACCCTCCATCTGTGCCTTACTTGTGGTGTTATGAATTTGGCAACACTTCAGCAGTGAGCTACTGTTTATAACAAGAGATCCCAGCAGCTAAAAGAAGCCAGTCTTTGAGATTACTCATTACTTGTATCAGGAACTGCTGAAGGGAATTTCTTGAAGAACTATGTCAAAATCAGCTTTAGAAATCATTGATTTTAGAGTTTTCATTGACACATAATAAGTGCTCCCAGATTATTGTTGGTCAACTTGGTGGGCTTGGAAGGAGGATTCTTTTTGTTTGTATTGAGTGAAATTTCCCCCTTTTGTGCAAAGAAGCAAGAGGATAAAAAAGGCTTTTTTCATCTCTTCAAGGAAAAAATCTGACTCAATCACCAAGACACCATGAATGCTTGCAGGAGGTAAGCTGCATGTACTGCATTCCCCTCAGGCAGGAATAGAAAAGCAAACTACTGGCAGAATATTCCTCTCTTGGTCTTCATATGATGCTCCAGATTATCTTGAAATGTGTTATCTGATTTCCAGCTGAACAAAAGAGATCGTTCTGATACAAATGTTAAATGTCTAGGTCTAATTCTGCAATTACTTTCAGTAAAATCTCAACTGCAGAACTTCTGTTTTATTGATGAATTCCCTTTTGTAGATTGCATTTCTTAGTCTTTCATTTTTAACAAATCAGTTTTGACATTTCTCTTCCAAGTGTGCATAAATATGTAGTTTGTGGTTTAAAGTTCTTTTTTACTAATAAGCTGTATCTGCACTAACATTTGTGGTAACCCTTACTCTTCTGCATTAACGTTTATGCAGCAGGAACATTTATGAACCAGAGCTGTAATACATTGAATATTTCTCAGATTCCTTCCTAAGCTACATGAAAATCACAAGCTAATTGCCCTCCTTTTGGCATTCCAGTTCAGATGGAATTGTGAACATTAGGCATTTTTTTCTCTTAAAAAAAACCTCAAAAAACCAGCAGCAGGAACAAGGACTTAGCACTGGGGCTTAGCAGGCAATTTGCAGAAGAGATTACAATAACTGGAGGTCTGTTGCCACAGGCTAACACTTCTAGTTTCAAATCATTTGGGAAAGGTGGCAAAGCAATGTCAAATGTTACTCCAGAGAATCCTGCAGATATGCTTTGCGTAGTTACTCCTGATTGGTATCTTTGGCTAATGAATGCTGCAGAGAGAAGTTCCCTCTGAAAAGCAGAGATAGAAAAATGCGTCAGAGCAGAATGGAAAGCTCACATAGCACATGCTGTGCTTATTCCCATGAATGAAAGCCTTGGAAACTGGTAATTTTTTATTTGAATCGTGCTGCTTTCATAATATTGCAAAATGAAAGAGTATGGGTTTTTCCCATACAATGATCTGTATCAACAGTGAAGAGTAAGAGCACTGTGTGTCCTCTAACAAGCCCCTATCCAGTCTCTGCCTGTCAGTGGGAGAGAAATACCAAATGGCTGGTAAATGTTTTGCGTTTCCAATTATGGAAATTACTTTATTAGCCCCATATAGTTTGAAGAGCTCTTTCCCAAATCTAGTCAACGATACAATGCACACTCTGGATTTTATTACAAACTGTTAAACTGTTACTTAAAAAGGAGTAATTTTTAATCTCAGTCTTGCTTTCTGTTACATTAGGATACATTCTCTCCGTGCTCACAGACAGAAAACCAATGCAAACAGAAGTGAGAACTGGCACGGCACCTCTGGCTTCAAGCACCAGCATGGAGATGATCTTACAGTCCATACCCTTTACACAGTGATCATTGTGATCCTTCTAATGGCACTTTGGGGAGCCTGGTCAAGAAAGGATTCATCCTTATAGCAGCAATTTAGCAGCTTTCTTTGTCAAATATTTAAAGAAATATTTGTGTTGATTATCTACACCCAAGAGGTACAAAAGATGGTCTCCATGTACTTCAGTTTACTTGAAACTGCTTAAATGGTTACTTGTGGAAGTGAATCTGTGAAGCAATTTAATAGGCCATGCACAGACCATGATTTGTGAATGACAGATACCCATTTGGCCTGTATATGTCTATATTGCCCTCGGCATGTATATGAAACTTTAAGCACAATATTCTAGAAAGAGGAGTTCCATTTCTGTTTTATTGGCTTGTATGTATCATGGACTTGTATGTCCACCCCAGCTTTCTATTTTTGAACTTAAACTGTTGAGTCTCTACCTCTGCTAAGATTAGCTGTCCTAATCTATGGTAAAACATACACTACAAGAAGGGAAATAATCTGCCATATCACAACAAAGTAAAAAAACCCCAAACAATAAAACCAGCTATCCTGCAGGCAAAGGAAGATCTCTGAACAGTGAAATTCATCTATGTTGCCGAAGAGAGTTTATATGGGACTTGCATCTGCATATTTTTAACTTAAGGTAATGACTTTGTAAACTCAGGAATAAAACCATGAAATAATCTGTATTTGTAAGCATCCTTTGTCACAGAACCAGCTGCCTCAGTCTTCAGTCATATTCATCTGCAACCACTGCTTGCTTTTCCATAATTCATTAATATCTCATGGCAGCACCATCCTCTACCTGTACCAGCCTATCCTTGATGGGGGTATTCCATACTGCCACTTTTCAGGGAAGAGGACGTAACCCCACTCAGACATCCTGCACGCTTTCTCTAAGTACAGCCAGTTGGCAGTCTCTGTTGAACTCTGTTAGTTGTATGCTTGTTTACTTCTGATGAGCACAAGTTAATGGACTGGCAGTTCTGAGATGCCATGACTGTTAGGGACAATAGTCCAAGCCTTAGGAGCTCAAACTCAACTTAAGCCCCAAATTTTATTGTTGCCTAAACTAATAAACAGCATCCCCAAAAAAACCCTTGCAAGACATTCTGAATACTCACATAGATACACATCTGTAATTAAATAGTATCCACAGAAAACATAATTCTTACAAGTATCATGTCCCCCATTTTGGTATCCATCCATATTAGAAGGGGTACATAAACTGCCTTATGCCCAGAGGTATACCTGCTCTGTGATGGACAGGCCAGCAGTTGGACATCAGTCAGATATGCTTGGGCTGAAGGCTTTTAACTCAAACAGCAAGTCTGCTGGCTTTACCTCGTGTTCCAAAGTCATTGCAAAGGACGGTGTCGTACAGTCTTGTTTGCCTTGTTTCTTCTTCCCCCTTACTCTCCCTCACGCAAGAAACTCATGTATTGCAAACCATTGAACAGGAAGTGAATTCTGTGGTGGACAAGGTCTTAGGCATGGAATTAAGAAGTACAGGCTTCTGGTTTGCTGGAAAACAGCCTTGGTTGATTTAACAGTAACATCAGAGATCCAAATATATTACTTTTTAATGTGTTCAGAAAGACAAACATAACTTTGCAGGGTGAACAAAATCTACATTTATTATCAGTTTTTGTAAATAACTTGTTTAACTTGGATAATGGAGTTAGGACTAGGGGAAGGCTGTGCTCTTGCAGGGCATATCTTCACTGCCAACAGACCGAAATCATCCACCTGACTGAATGATACTTTGGAGGCATCAGCTCGCAAAATAATGTTCTGTAAATCCACCCATGAAAATACCTCATTTGGGTCTCACAGTAAATGAGAATTTCCCAAATTAGCTTATGTCAAGAGTAACAAACTATTTAATGTTTCTATACCAACAAAATAGACTGAGAAGTAGAAACTGGGAACCCAAGTTTACAACTTGTGTGTCAAAACTTTTATTCAGTGATCATTTTATTACTATTTCTCCTATATTAAACAGACCAGACAGATGTTTTACACATGTTCAAAAAAGGCTGTGGTTTAAGCAAACCTGTCTGCTGTTATTTTAAGCTACCAAATCATTGTTTTTCAGCCAGTAAATCTTATGATATATTCCATGCACCAACTGGACTGTCAGAAAAGGAAAACAAGTCTTTTATTTTCCATGGTCATTCTCACATGCTGATGTTATGCACTTTTTTTAAAATGACTCAAGCCCTTCCAAGCTCCATCTTTTACTACTGCCTCACTTTTCACTTTAGAGAAGGATGATGCATTTTGTAAAATCATCTTTAAAGGAAAACGTCAGCACAGCCATTTCTCCTGAATCCTTTCTTTTGGTAAATCTTGGAATTCCCTTGTACTTGGTAATGAAATCTGCCATTGGTCTGGTTGGTAATAAAAGAGTGGTATTTGTACTATTGTATTTAAACTGAGGGAAGACTTAACCACAATCAAAATGCAAAACAGAAGCTAGGGATTTCCATGTTAAATACAGAAACACAGACAAAAGTAGGTCTATGTCAGTTCACTGGTCTGTTTACTGTACTGGGCAGCATTTCAACTCAGACTTATTTCTTCCTCAAAATATATTTTATTTTCCCAAACACCATGTGTAAGAATGTGGGGCATACTCCTCCAAGTATCTTGTAAGCACACAGATCATAATACCTGAGAACATTAGAAAAAAAAATGCAGACTACTATATAGTTTTATGCATGTCCCAGAAAAACAATGCAGCATAACAATAACAAACAGTATGGATTTCTACCTAATTAGGACAGTAGTTTTACTTAAACAGGATCCCTGTTTGTAACTAAATGATACTCATGCCAGACTGTTGGACCTGGTGACTATTGGAAATCAAGTCTTCCCAGTTGATGGCAGTTCCTAACATTGGTTCAAAAAAACACAAAACTAGGAACTAGGCCCTAGAAGTCAGCATCATAGCGCTATGAAGTAAAAGCACCTCTCATTATTCTTTAACACCAACACTGAAGTACTACAGCAACACACCAGTAACTCATCAGTGCGTTGCACTGGATGATGTCAGTGTCAGGTGCTACCACCACCACAGCATCATCCACACTGACCTCATCCATTGCTGTGCACATCTCTGATGCTTCTGTTCCACGCTGCCCCCACAGCTGAGTGCCATGGTGCCCCTTCACCCCTTTCTGTCCTCAAAGCAGGGCAGCAACTTTGTCCCACTAGCAAGGAGGGAGGTACTGCTGATAATGTACGGAAACTTTTTCTAGTCCATCCACAACACCTGGGCCATAAAGACACCTTTTCTGGCAGTAGTATCGATAAAAGGGTATCATCCATCACAGGTATCAAAAAACCAAGGTTTAATAAAAAATAGAATAAAAATGGGTCAATAAATATTATTTAGAATGTTTGGATCCTGTCTGGGACTAGCAAAACATTTAATAAAAGAGAAGAGTAAGTACAGATTTCCAGTCCTTCTGTTTATGTTCAGCTTAGAGTACTGGCAAGTTTTGCTTGTCAAGAAAAAGGGCCAAAATACCAATGGCAAATTCTGCTTTGCATGGCAGAATTGCTCTCTGTGCTTTGAACAGAGCTAAGATTACCCCTGTATCCAAGCTTGGTTAAGCCTCAGATGTCATCAAACTACTCACTACTATTCCACTTTCTCTGAAATGCATGATAATTGCAGTGAAGTGTTTTTACACCTTAAAAAGTCCTTTCTCCTTTAAAAAAAATTTATTTCTGCATTTTCATAAAACATCTTTTGTTGACATTCTGCAAACAACACTATCCAATAAGGTTCCAATTTTTTCTTCTTGTGGTGTAACTTTGTACATCTGCAAGAAAAAAAAGAACAAGAAAAACAGAAAAGCTCTATAAGGAAGAAAAAAAAAATCACATACCTTCTAAAAGTACATACACATGAAAAGATTTTCCCCTCTCCCTCATTTTTACATTGGAAATTTGTATCTTCTTGTGACTACAAGACAAAATTGGGACTGAGGAATTAAGCAAATTCTGAAACAGCAAGACTAAGAAAATCTAAAAAACTGAAGGAGAGCAGCACTTTTAGCTCCACATGTTAAATGCTATGAATTGTACAATTTTAGTCATATGTCTCCTATCGTTACTTTGACTGACTGGATCAAGATAATTTAAGTTACTTGAATTTTATCATGTATATGCATCAAGGTACCTATAAGGTCATCTGTTAAGAGCACACATGCCCTAAGACAGCTCCTAACAGCTAATCAACATGGTTTTATTTCAGCTACCCATACCGGGACCATTTATGTGCCTAGGATTATGAAACTGTTCAGGACTGAAATTTTTAATTAAACATATATTTGACTGAGAAAACAGGAAGCGAAAGTGCCTGAATGGAAGGCAGCAACCTGGAGTTTCTTTTTAAGAAACATTTTTCAAATGTTAGTAATTTGAAAACTTAAACTTTGTGATGTCGGGGTGTGACAACTAGAACTTGTTTCAACTAAAAAAACTTAAGAAATAACTAATCAAGGTTCAGTTAAAACAAGTTTCCAGTTGTGCTAAAGAAATACAGATCCTTAATTATGTCCACTGATATTTAATAACACAATTAAATAAACTATCCCTTTTCTCTATGCCAGTCTTCTCTTTTGGCTACGCACCTTTTTAACTCTGGCAGTGTCTGTTAGCTGGGGGAGTTCATCTAGAGAAACCTGTTGGCCTTCCACCTGTGATGCTATGCTTTCCAGATTTACAGTTTTGTCGCTGTCCATAACCAGAACAATGAGTACTGCTGTGTCGCTGTCTGAAATGCCAAACTTTTTAAATGCATCTGAAATCTGAGAAAAGATAAAAAATATCAAGATAGTATAAGTCACTTTATCACTGCATATAAGCAACCCTTTCAGTTACTGGGTCAAACACACCAAGAGTATAATATGACAAATGTTCTACATTAATGGCATTCTGACAAGCTACAAACAGTAACAGCATATTAGTGTTATTAAAAATAACAGTAACTTCTATTAGTAGCCAGGTAAACTGTTAAATGCATATATATATATATTTAGTTTGGCTGTGTGCATCTTAGTAAGCTTCTCTGACCAAAAAAAAATTATTCAGTAAATCTTACATTGTTGTTTGGTGAAAGGCTGAAAATAATTTCTGCATAGAGAGTTCTGGTCTTCATTTTACCTATCTTGTGTAGATGTACTGCTTTGTTGGCTGCCACGAGAATTTGAAAAGGATCTACAATCTGTAAAACAACAGGAGTTACACAGAAATTTAACATACTGTTTGAAATCTGAAAAAAATCCTGACCACTTAATTTTGATAGCCTAAGTCTGCAATCGTAGAAGTGAACAAAACAGTATCCTTCTAGTTATTTTAGTAATTCTTGCTCTTCCAAAGCCAATGCGATTATTTCCTCCGTGGGGTAACACTTGTCATAAAGAAATAAATTGCCAATTACTTTCTCCCCCTTCCCTAACTACTGTTTTGCTAATTCTAACAAAAAGGACTAGATCTTGAAACTAGTTATGGGTTTAAACGAGAAAAAAGGCTCCAAATAGTAGAATTTTGACAGCATGAAGCAATTAGCAGTACATTTTAGACATGAAGTAGATTTAAACAGCTCCGCCAAGTAGGATGCGAAACGAACCAAGAGAACAACTGTTTTGGCCGATCCTACCAAGGCTCTTTGTTTTACACAGACGAACCCTTACGCTGTCGGACACAATAATGAAGTCGAAGGAGGCAATGTAAAGCAGGTGACCCGTGTGGCAGTGCAGACCAGCACAGGCCCCTTCCCCCGCGCTCCGGCGGAGGCGCCGAGGCCCGCTCACCATCGCGGGGTTGATCAGGGCTCCCTCCATGGCCCCTTCCATGGCTTTTTTCCGCAGCGCCGCGGCGTTCCTCACGTGCTGGAAGAGGAGCAGCGCCACGCTGTGCTCGGGGAACAGCTCCAGGCGGTGCCGGCGCTCCATCACCGATAAACACCTGGGCACTACCGGCGTGCGGCCCTTCCCTGGGGGATGACAGCGCTCCCCACCGGGATGGCAGCCCTTCCCTTCCCAGAAGGATGACAGCCCTTCCCACCGGGAATCCCCCCGTGCGGCCCACAGGCGGCCGCGCCCCCACGCCCGGCCCGGCCCGGCCCTCCCCGGAAGGGCCGCCCCTTCCCGGCGGGCGCAGGGCCGGCATGGAGCGCGCCGAGGCCTACGGCTTCTCCGGGGCCGTGAGCGGCGCCTTCCTGCTGTCCTGCCTGCTCTTCGCGGCCGTCAGCCGCCGCCAGCGCGGGCCCTACATGGACGAGGTGTTCCACGTCCCGCAGGCGCAGGCCTATTGCCAGGGCCGCTTCCTGCAGGTCAGGGAAGGGGCCAGCACCGCTGCAGCAGCGGCAGCAGCAGGGCAGGAGCAGCAGGGCAGCAGGGTGGGAGCAGCAGGGTGGGAGCAGCAGCAGCAGTGCTGCAGCAGTGCAGGAGCAGCAATAGTGCAGCACCAGCAGTGTAGGAGCGGCAGGGTGCAGCAGCGGTGCAGCAGTGCATGAGCGGCAGCAGTGCAGTGGCAACAGTGCAGCAGCAGGGCAGGAGCAGCAGCAGGGCAGGAGCAGCAGGGCAGCAGTGTGGGAGCAGCAGTGCAGCAGTGGCAGCAGCAGCAGCAGCGCCTGAGCAGTAGTGCAGCAGCGCAGCAGCAGCAATAGTGCAGCAGCAATGCATGAGCAGCAGCAGCAGTGCATGAGCAGTAGTGCAGCTGTAGCAGCAGTGCATGAGCAGTAGTGCAGCTTTAGCAGCAGTGCATGAGCAGCAGCAGCAGTGCATGAGCAGTAGTGCAGCTGTAGCAGGAGCAGCAGTGCATGAGCAGCAGCAGCAGTGCATGAGCAGCAGTGCAGCAGCTGCTCGGGGCCCAGCATGTCCGAACGCGGGGCCTCGCCCGCCATCCCTGTTGCCTGAGCGCTGGGTTTGCCCCTTGGTGGAACAGGGGATGGGGGGCACCAGGAATACACTCAGGGTTCAGAAATCCTGAGTGAAAGTGCCACAAGTTTGCTGACGGGCCGGGCCGTGGGTGGGGCGGTGTGCCCGAGCCATTGCCTTCTGAGGGGCAGCCCCATAACCCTGTCTGTGTCTCTGTCGGCCCTGCAGTGGGACCCCATGATCACCACGCTGCCCGGCCTGTACCTGCTCTCCGTGGGGGTCGTGAAGCCTGCAGCGTGGCTCCTCGGCTGGACGGGGAGCGTCGTGTGCTCCGTGGGAATGCTCAGGTTTATCAACCTCCTCTTCAGTGCTGGGAACTTCTATTTGCTGTATTTGCTTCTGCTCAAGATCCATCAAAAGAATAAGGTATGGTCAAGGTAAAATAATTTTATGCACTTGTACAAGCAACTCTGATGGCTTAGTATAAATTCCCTTCACTAGATATGTGAGCTGTCCTCAGTTTTATATGACGAAGTACTACTACAAGTTTGGCCGAGGAGGCACACTAATTTTCTATATTTTTTTTTTAAATTTCCTTTTTCTCACTCAAGGTGCAATCCTCTAAAAATTTACTCTTGCATGTAACTATAAGGAGTCCTATTAAAATAGAAGTCAGTATGCATACAGACTTAATATCCAAAGGTCTGAATGTTCATTTAGATGGAATTGCTTAAGACTCTTCACAGCACTTTAACGACAGAATCCTGAGTTAAGCCCTGTGAGCTGTGCTTAAACTAAAATTAGTGCTTTAGAACGATACCAGGTGTGATGTCGATATTTAGTAATGGAGAATAATTGAAGTTGCAAAAAATTGGACAATGATTGAGGGTGGAATGGACCTTGGCAAGTTCACACTCTATCCCAGAGCAGGCCAGTCCTGAGATCAGATCAGTTTCCTCGGGACTGGAGCCTGGAAAACTCTCCAAGGAGGATGAGTGACTGCACAACCTCTCTGGACAATCTGCTCCATGACTGACTGGCTTCACAGTAGAAAAGATTTTTCTGAAATCTAGTCTGAATCTCTCAGTTTATTTCTGTCGCCTCTTGTCCTCGCACCATGTAGCACTTCGAGAGCCTGGCTCTCTTTGCGTGTTGACATCCTGAGAGGTATTGGTAGGCTGCTGTTTGGTCCCCCCAGGTGATCTGTTTTCCAGACTGAACAAGGCCTCTCCTCTCAGGGCAGGTGCTTCAGCCCCCAGCTGTCTCGATGACCCTCTGCCATTAGAGTTTTTTTACAGTTTTTAGGGCTTTTTTTTTTTTTTTTTTAATCAGGGCACAAAATTGGACGTGGTATTTTTGGTGCAGCCTAACAAATAAACAGGGATAAATCACTTCTCTTGATCTGCTGCTCTTCCCACGTTAGTGAAGTCCAGGAGGCTGTTGCTCTTCCTTAGTGCCAGGACATGCTGCTGGCTCATGTTCACCTTGCTATCTGTGAAGACCCTCAGGTCCCTTTCCACAGAGCAGCAGCTCCTCAGCTGCACCGTGAGTAGCCTGTATTGTGGGGATTCTTTTTTCTTTTTAAGCTGCAGGCATTTGGATTTGTCCTTGTTGAATTTCATAATATTTTTATTGCCCTATTCTTCCAGCCTGTCCATGTCAATCTGGATGGCACCTCTGCTCTTCAGCAAGTTGCCTGGTCCCACCCATGTAATGTCAACTACAGCCTTGACGACAGTGTCTCGCTGCTTTCTGGTTATTGATAAATACATTAAACAGGACACGTCCCAGTATAGTTCCTGTTATTCTCTGATCCTTACTTTCCTTTGGGTACAGTGTGACCAGCTCACCATCCAGCAAGTTTTTCCCTGTCTAGCTGTCCAGTAATCCAGACCATAGCAGTTCAACTTAGATACAAGAATGCTATATATTTAAAATGCTGGAGAATCCACCACTGCAGTAGGTAAATTGTTTCAGTGGTTAATGGCCTATTCAAAATCTTTCACTTTAGTAAAGTTATTTAGTATTTGACTTTTAACCTTAAGAACACTTTTTTTCTCTTTCCTGGTAACTGAAGAAATCCTTTACTATAAAGAAAATTTCTTTTGATGTATTTTCTTACAGGAGCCTCTTGTTTAAGCACATAAAACCCTACAGAATTGGATCAGAATCAATAAATTATTTCCACTTTTGGAACACTTAATTTTATACTTGGTAGTGGAAATGTCAGTGTAAGAAAAAGTTTCATGACAGTAGTCTAAGCATTAGGAAATGTAGTTTTTTGCACTTCTTTGAGCTCAGTATTTTCTCTCTTGCCCTTTTCTTTAAGCTGGTGAGTGGTTGTTTCACTGCACGCGACATCAGTCAGAAACATCATGCAGCATTTTTAGATGTGATTTATGTTGCATCATGTAGTGAGTGGGATAATTGGGAGGAGTTTTTAACTGCGTGGTCTCCTACCTTTTCTAAAGTTTCTTTTCCAACTCATGAATTATAATGAGGATAAACAATAAAAGCTTCACCAAAGATTAAAAACTTGGAGCTGGCCACTCTGTGGACTGAGTTCAAAAGAGGTGATAGTAGAGGCACAGAATGATGCTGTCTCACAGATGAGCAGAATCCGATGATGAGATTGCGGAGTCATAAAACATTGATTTTATTTCCTTTTGCCCATTAGTGCAGCTCTTTTATCCTAGGTATGGGAGCAATTATGATGCCACCATGATTTTAATGCCACAAGTACATGCACACCTGACATTCTAAACAAGTTGGTGTGTTTTCATTGCTGTATTTTTAACTCACCTGCACTAATGTTCTGTATTTTCACTTGGATTTTAACATTATGTAGTCCAGCACTGTATTAACATAGCAGGAGGTGGACAGAAATAGAGCATTTGTGTGGTTATGGGATCAAAGAACATAGGAGATGTTTTATTGTGTTACTGGAATTCTGAAGAATGATACAAATTTTCTTTTAATTTATTATTTGATTGTACATTGACTAACCACATTTTTCTGCTTCTTCTCTAGGCTGTGTCTGGCTTCCAGAGAATCTTGTCTGCATTAACTCTTGCAACGTTTCCCACCCTTTACTTTTTCACATTCCTCTATTATACAGATCCAGGTTCAGTATTTTTTACTCTCTTTGCCTATTTAATGTGCCTTTATGGTAACCACAAAACTTCAGCTCTCCTTGGATTTTGTGGCTTCATGTTTCGTCAGACGAATATTGTGTGGACAGTTTTTTGCGCTGGAAATGTTGTTGCAGAGAAGCTAAATGAAGCCTGGAAGACTGAGTTACAGAAAAAGAAAGATGAAAAGATTTCTTCCAAGAAAGGATCATTTTCAGATTTGACCAGAATATTGCAATTTCTTGTTAAATATCTTATATCGCCTAAAAACATAGTTAAACTGACCGCTTTAACTTGGCCATACATTGTATTAGTAACTGTCTTCTTTGGTTTTGTCTTCATCAATGGTGGAATAGTTGTTGGTGATAGAAGTAGCCATGAAGCCTGTTTGCACTTTCCTCAGCTATTCTATTTTCTGTCCTTTACTGCTTTTTTTTCATTCCCTCATTTACTGACCCCTACTAAAATCAGGAAGTTCCTTCTGTCATTGCGAAAGCACCCAGTGCAGTACGGCATAATCACTGTCATCTCTTTATTCCTGATCTGGAAATTTACCTATGTTCATAAATATTTACTAGCAGATAACAGACATTATACATTTTATGTCTGGAGAAAAGTGTTCCAAAGGCACGAACTTGTAAAATATGTATTAGTTCCATTCTATGTATTTGCTGGCTGGACTTTTGCTGATACACTAAGATCAAAATCAATATTCTGGATCTTGATGTATTTAGTATGTTTATTAGCAGTCACTGTTCCTCAAAAACTGCTAGAATTCCGTTACTTTATTTTGCCATTCTTAATATATAGGCTCAATATTCCATTTCCATCCATATATAGACAACTTCTGGAGTTCGGTTTTTATATTGTAGTAAATGCTGTAACTTTTTATCTTTTTCTAAACAGAACATTCCAGTGGGAAAATAGTGATGAAATACAAAGGTTTATGTGGTAATTTTGTTTTTTGGATACTTCTATACACGTAGGAAAACCCAGTTCTGTTCCAGGACTGGGCTTTGGAATGAAACAGTATGTTTTGCATCATGGAAGGACTATTTTCCCCAGTTGGAATTCGGGAAGCAAGCTCTTTGCTTATATTCTTGCAACTGATTGCGAGATCTGATAAGTTATAATGTGACGATATTCCATATATTGAATTTATAAAAATTAACAAATTCTATATAAGGGGAAGTGTGAGAACACCTTTCTGTAATTAATGTAAAATGAGGGAGATGTTTACAGTCATTTTTTGCTATAATAAAATACTGTATAACATGCTTTTGAAGGTATGACAGTTTATATTTTACCAGTTTCTCCTGAAAAAAAGGACTTCAACCTTTTTGTTTATTTATCTGTTGTGTATATTTATTCCTTGGATCAGGCCACTTCCTTCTAGGTTTACTAGCAGTCAAGGTATGAACCACAACTCGAGTACAATGTTTTCAAAACCACCTATGTCCCAGTGAATTTTCATTACTTTTTTGTCAGTAAATGGTTACATTACTTTTGCAAACAGTATGTAGGCTCTTAAATCATTAGAGCATTTTGAACATTTTATTTCAAACTGATATTTAGAAAACATGGTGGAGGCTGTGTGCATGTACCTTCTTTGGGGGAGTAATGTTACTGTACAACAAAAGGTAAACTGCAGTTGATAATGTGACCTGTTAGAAGTGGAGTAATTTACATGTCAGATGTGTGCTTACAGAGTGGATTACAGCCCAGTGAATACCCTCTTAAATAATCAGGCTTCTCTGTCCTGTGGTTCTGTGCTCACAGGTTTGTACTGAAATTGGCTCTGAGTGCACTCCCAAGTTGAGCTCTGTGTTTCAAAGATCTCTGATGTGCAATCTGCAAGAAATACTAATGGCATTACTGAATTGTTCTTTTAAATATTTTTCTTATTTATACAAATCTAATGGGACTTGATTGTATGTATTTTGTTTTAAAAAGGAGAAATACAATGCATATATATATGTATATATGTATGTATATATATTTAAAAGCATCTAGTGTGCGTTATCATCAGAATAAATGAAGTCTGTAATGGTTCCTGTCAGTAAATTACTTTATTAAGACTCAAAAATATTTGATTGCTAGAATACATGGCAGGGAAGGGTGCTGTCCAAAATTTCAGACAATGTGTAGCCTCTAAATTCATGATTGTTCTGTAATGAAAATATTGCAGCCAAATCTATGCAAGTATATCATCTTAATGCCACTCAAGTCACTCTGACATGGAATTGTTTCTCAAAACTAGGGAGTTGTAGATTCAGGTTGGTACTATTATTTTCTTTTAAAATATGCAGATCAGTGTCCTGGCTCCAATTACTTCACTATGATGAATGTGGTGAACTCAGATTCTCCTGTCCAGTGTTTTTGCAGCTGTTTCTCCTAAGGAAACCCTAAATCCACTCTTCAATGAATAGGTGCGTTGGTATTGAACTTAAGGTTTGCCAGGTTACTGTTTGCTTCTTGGCCTCTTGCCAGCCTGGTAATTTGTTGCCATTGTATGTATCATAGGGAAAACCACTTTCAATCATTCCCTATTAGTTTCATCAAGTTGAAGAGACAAGAGAAACCTGAAATGGGTTGCTTTTCAAGAATCCGGTGTGGTTCTTGCAGTGTCCAGGATGTTGTCTTGTGTTGTGATTTTACTATGATGGAGTTGGGAGTGGAAGTCTTGTGTGCCTTCTGCTTCCAATTTTGTTTTTGTATGCCATGACAATAAAATCATAAACAAAGTAAAGAACATTGCCTGCTTAAGTACAACTTCATTTGTGTCCTGAAATATTACTCCTGAGGTGGAACGGTAACACAGAAAGTCATGGGAGTCTGCCTAGCATTGTATTCTAGATCCAGGGTTTTTTTCTGGCTTTATGTAGGGAATCAGGTGTTTCACTCATTTAAAAGCAAGCTGAGTGATACAGGTTTACTTAAAGAGGAAAGTCCATGAATTAATAAAGTATGAAAAGAGAATGTATTTGTTGAGTAAAGCTGTGTTTTCACTTTTGCTGATGAGCCTCAGAGTGTTTGCAGGTAATATTCAATGTTAGTGAATTCAGTCAAGAAATCAAGGTGGTTATTTCATAAGTAGCCATAAAGAAAGGTGTCCAAAATCCGTCAGTATCTCCTAGAACTTTGACAAATAGCAGTAGCACTGTTTAAATCCATTGAAAAATGAATTTTAGTATTTTGTTCCTGAAATATTTCCATTGCAGTTGTTTGCAATTTATTAGCTCTATTCCTTAAAGACAGAGAGGACTATGTTTATCCTGGTTTATGTTGCCAAGGTCTGCTAGATTCAGTAGAACTGTAATTGCTTACTTTAGATGAATTCCTCAGCAGGTGTCATTTGGCAATGAAATGTCTTACAACAGCATTAAAATGGTAATTTCTTCTAAATTTTATTAGTCAGTTATCCATTTAGAATAAAATCACATTAATTTGTTTAAATATCCGAGGTAAAAACAAAAATAGCGTAGCTAACATTTGCATAATGACTGCTTAAAAACAAAGGCTCAGTTTCAGTTTTTGTGGGGGAGAAAGAAGATGGTTTTTCAATAACTGTCAGCATAATATAAATAGCTGAACAGTTGCAGCATGGCTGAATTGTTTTAAGGTAGGAAAGAAGAAATTGAACAAATATTCTTTTAGTTAAAAATGGGCTGTTACTCAGGAATAGAGGAAGTTTGTTTAATAATCCCTTTTGCTGTGAACTGTATTTTCTGCTATTGATGAGCATTTTGTATTTCATTCCTTTTAACTTCTTTGACAACACATGTTCATGTTCAAAATTAGCAGGAATGTGACACCATAAGCAGTGCTGAAATATTTTTTTATCTGTTAGTTTTCTAGAAAGTTGATAGATGGATTACTTCCATTAAAAAGTAGGGGAAAAGTATTCTATAGACAGTAGATTTTTTTCCTGTTAATGCAACTCTGATGGTTTTTGTTTTTCACAAGGTGGCAGTCCTGTGCTGTCTTGTTGAGGTGACCAGCTGGTTAGTGCAATGCTGTTTGAAATCGTAACTTCAGGGTTTCCAGCAACACTCTTTCTGAGAGTTAGAAAACTTCAAATTCTCACATGGCTGGTTGCTTGTTTTACTAACCGTTTTAGCTATAATATCATTGTTAATTCTCTCTATATATAGTATGTTAAGTTTTAGAATAACAAGCTTTGCTCATCTTTAAAGTCTTATTTTGACATTTTTTTCTGTTTGGGGTATTTTCATATCCGGTCTTAGAGAACAAAAAGAAACTTGAAATCTTACTGTTGGAGAGATGTCATTATTTTAAATACTTCCTTAGAAAGCAGATTTTCTTTTGGTGTTTTATTATTAAATTTCGCAGCATTCTTCCTTCTCATATTCATTCTATTCATTGCTGTCTAGAGCAAAAAAACCCCTGGGTGACAAATTGAGGAAAACAAAGTCCTATGACATGTGGTTATTTTCTGAAATAAGCACTCTATTTGTTGGGTGATGCATAGGAAATATAAATGCTTCAGTGTATGTTGCCCCTATAGTAGTTGACATACTGCATTTTAAATGCATCATCTAGTTTTTGTGTAATGAAAAATTGTAAAGCCCAGTCTGTGAAAATGACTGCTTCCACTTATCTCAAACTCTTGTCGATATTGACCATCCTTTTTCCCTAAAAAACTTTGCTTTCCTTGCTAATCCCTTCTTATATAAATATAGTTTTATTTTCAATTCAGTGATATTTGTATGTCAGCTGAGGCACCTTTATAAAAACAACCTTCTTAAAAGTGTGCTTTAGGTGGATGCAGATAATTGGTTTTGCTAACAAACATCATTTAACAAACAAAAAGAATCTCTCCATGAGACAGAAATGCTACTCTACCTAGCCACATGTAGCTAAAATGCCCTTAATTTGCCAGTTTTTGTGCTTAGTCTCAGAATATGCTCAGGATCTCATGCTGTTCCTTCAGCTTCAATGACAGTTGGGATACAAGAAGTAGGAAACAAGAGGAAAAATATTTGGACAGGTCACTGTCATTGCAGTGCTGCCATAGCTAGGAGTGTGCAAGGCTACCAGAAGCAGAAATGAATGAGTTGTTTGCAGGGTTAGAGGGGACCACTGGATTTGGCAGTGCACTGTGGCTTTCTGAAGTATGTGGTGATAGAGTTGCTTGTCATACATGAGTGGGATTGTCTTCTCCATCTGGAAGGAGAAGCTGCTTGTTGCTAGAGCTGGCCTGATCACTGGGAGATGGACCTTGCTGAAACTTCAAAGCTAAATGGTTTGTTGAAAGATGTTTTAGCAGTTCGCTGTGCCTCTGTAATTAAAAACTGTTCTTGCTGTGTTCAAGAAACTTGAGCTTACTTGAAACAGAGCTGTGTGTCAAAAATGGGTAAGGGGGTTGCTTTTATTTTCATGGAATCATAGAATCACTAAGGCTGGAAAAACTCCTAAGATGATTAAGTCCAATTGTCAACCCAGTACCACCTTGTTCACCACTAAATCATATCCCCAGTTGCCACATTTGTGCACCTTTTGAACACTTGGAGGGATGGTGATTCCACCACTTCCCTGGGCAGCCTGTTCCAATGTCTGACCACCCTTCCTATGAAGGAATTTTTTCTAATATCCAATCCAAACCTCCCCTGGTGCAACTTAAGACCATTTCCTCTAGTCCTGTCACTTGGTATCTGGGAGAAGACACCAACCCTGACCTGGCTACAACCTCCTTTCAGAGACCACTTCAGACCTATAAGTTTAATATATGTCGATCATGCATTTTCCTGCATTTCCACAGAATCTCAAACAAAGCATTGCTTGACTGATTTTCAGATTGTCAGTTGCCCAGATACTCTAGCAAACAAATAAAGCAACAATTGATGTATCTTTAAACATTGTTAAAGCAATATTTCCCTTGTGCTTTATATCCTGGTTTTTAAGTAGATGTAAATTAATATCCCATGCATTTAATTTAAATTGGTTTGAACTCCTGTCAATAATATGCCTTTTCAAAGATGTAATTGCAGAAGTTCACGTCCTCAGCTACCTTGAAATCTTCTGTAATGAGATTACATTTCCACATTTTCTAATCAACCCTCCTAAAGTATTGTTGTAGAAATAATCATGTGAAAATACAATGAAAATGGAATGGTTATGGTGATTATCACTGGCAAGAGTCTAATTTCGGGGGACTGCTTCAGACCTGCAAGTTTAATACATGTAAATGATGGTGCATTTTCCTGTGTTCTCATCCAATCTCAAACAAAGCATTGCTTGGCTGAATTGAAGTTTAAAGGACAAGATTCAAAAGAACAAAGGAGTCGCAGTTGGGAACATCACCAGTTTCAGCTATAGCACTTCACCCTCTAGGTCAGTGCTGTTCAAATGCCACTACATTGTTAGTGGGTGGGAATAAGCACAGTCCTGGGAAAGGGCAGTGAGGATGTTTTGTACCTTGTGGTTTCTGTATTGCATGTGGGATTCCTGACTAGCTGCTCTCTGCTTTCCTATGCTGCTATAACACTATATGCTTCTCATTACTGACAGGATTATTTTACATTAATAGTCCATTGAGATATTTGTGAAAGTGAGAATTCATCTACTAGACATTTTGTTGAAGTTACCTGCTAGTGTGATCTACTTGCTACAGCACAGGCTGCTTGGGCAAAGTACTTGTGAGCTGGGGAAGCCTCTCCAAGATTCAGGTTGAATCATCCAGATTCAACCCATGTTTGAACTGATTTTCCTAGCAACAACTCTGTTAGCTACATTTGGAAAGTTTCAGTCCAATCCAATGTGTTAATTTGTTTTAAAGTCTCAAGAAGTCCTCCAGCCTTGAGGGAAAGAACCAGGACGATGCCAAAGACAAAGGAATTTATTTGCTGCCTGTAATAAAGAGTTGTATGTATCCTTACTAAGACTATGTCAGTGCACATTTGCTACAATAACAGTGAGTTTTGTTCCCTTAATTATTACTAGAATGGAATTTTCTGTCTTCTTTTCTGAAACAGGGAAGAAGAACAGTTTTCTCAAAACAAAAAAGAAATCAGGCAATTGATAGTTTTCTTAAGAATTAAGAAGAAAATATATTTGGGATTTTGGAAACATATGCTGTCTGAGAGAAGCTTCAAATTTGCCTTGAATATATATCATAGTAATTACCTTTCTTCTTTCTATACTGCTCAAAAAACCCACACTGCTTAAATTTTGGAGGGAGTAGCATTACATTGGCCTGATCTGGCTGTTTGCCTGACAGGAGACCACAAAACTTTATCTAAGAATTTCCACTGAGGACAGAATTAATTTCCACATTATGTAAGTGAATCCTGTAGAGTTTAATATTTTGACTGAAAGAGAGCACATCTTCTGAAAACACACTCTATTTAAAG
>JAWWTY010000037.1:14135870-14545375 GCA_035222235.1 Margarornis squamiger | reverse complement strand
AAGTAGTGACGAAATTGCCATTTCATTAGACAAGCTTTTGCAGAGATTAATTACTTCTACTCTTAGGAAGCTTTTCTCTCTAGTTTTGAGCTTTCTGCTATATCTGTGAAAGACAATTCTGCCCATTTTCCTCTTCTATGTGTGTACATACACATGAAATTATGCTGCTATGTGCAGATCACAACACAACAGCCTCTTAACCTACTGACCTACAGAGGCACAAGGACTTGGCGCTCTAGATTGGTTTTCTCTGGCTTTATTTTCAACATATAAAGAAGTATGATCATTATAAAAGATGACTGCACAACACTTTTGAGGTCTTTTTTTTTTTTTTTACAAGAAAGAAGTATCATTTACCTAGACCTATGCCCCCTTCTCTGTTTAGCCAAAACAAGCTCTGTGGCAACTTGTATGTATGGATACCCTTACTTTGAAGAGCATGTTCGCTACCTTGTATGTGAAGCATCAATTTTTGACTTCTAAAGTCAAGCTAATGGAAAAATCTGTCCAAAATAAATATAACAACAGTTCCCATAACAAATCTTTTAATCTTTTGTCAGTGAAGTGGTTAGAGATGCACAAAACAGTTTGTAGGACAGAGTAGCAACCAGAGTTAGGGAATGTAAAGTTTCAGTTTGACTGAATAGTTTATGATTTAGCTGTTTCCTGTAGAACTCCTTGAAGTTAAATGCTTATGGGGGTAAATTTAGTTGATTCACTACTGTCTTAGTCTGTAAAGCCAGGGCTAACTCAAGTAGCTTGCTGTTGTATTGAGAGGTTGGCTGTGTTTTGCCTTAAGACACAATTTCTTTGTGGAGTTTGAGCATAACAAATTTCCTTCCCTGTCTCGTTAGAAATAAAGGTATCCAGACTATGAGAATTTGCTGGCTCTGGAAGGAGACCTGTTATTCTTATCCTCAGACTGACTAAACCAAATTGCAGTTGCCCTGATGGTGCTCTGTGTATGCTCTAATACAACCAATCGCTCTGCTTGAGGGCTAGAGGGCCTTAGGCATTGCTTAAAAAACTATCAAATCAGCTAACTTTGCAGGAAGCCTTTGATTCTGAAAAACAAATCACCACCACCAATCAGTGGGCTCATTCCTCTTGCACTTCCAAATCCTAGCTTTATAATTAAGACTTTTTGTGAATAAAGAGTCTTTCTGGAAAACAAATGTCAATCCTACTAGCAATTAAGGCTTCTATAAACCTTAGCATACAATTATAGCAAAGATCAGATAAAGTAAGTTGTTTGTGACTGAATCTGAGTCAAAGATGTTAAACACCTGCAAAGATTCTACCTTGCTATTTAAGTCACACACCACAAAATACATGATGCTCTTGAATTTTCTTGCCCATCAATTTGTCAGAGAATAAGCAAGCAAGAAAAGCCTTTAAAGGCTGTTCTGATGTCTTGATAGCCTGCAGTTACTTGGCAAAAAAAACTAGTATGTCAAAATCAGCTTGTAGCCTCTTTACTAAAGAGCTTTAAAAGACTTCTGTGGGGGGGGGGGGTTTCCTGTGACAAATCTCATGATAAGTATTCTTCGATCCTTTGTATGTTTGCTTTCACAATGCAAGATCCCTGAACTTGGCTTCATTGGCTCTTAAGTAAAAAATTGGTTTGGAGGTCTTTTTTATTAAGTTAAAGAAGTGCATGCATTAACATAAGTGATAAGTAGTACTTGGACCAAATGGATCTATGCTCTGTAGTCAAAATGCAAACAACAGTATGTATTGACAGAATACATTCAATACTTTATTTTCTCTAGCATAAAGTAGGCAGGATAATTTGGTATCAGATTTAATCTTTCAAGTTACTCTGCAAGTGTGTAAATATTGACAATTTCTTTGGTGCTTTGAATATACATTTGCAAGGCAGAGTTGAAGAAGGTAATTACAATCCAAGTCTCTTTTTCATTGCCCACACACTAATTTAATTGAAACTGTAGTAAGTACAACTTCATGAGATGGGTCTATTTTCATTTCAATACTGCATTCTCCAAGGACACTATCTAGAGGATATAAATCAACAGGAAATGAACACTAAATAAATAATAATGCCCTCTTGAAATGCTTCAGCTGCATGCTCTCAATCTTAAAACAAGAAAGAACAGGCATAAACACCTTAAAGATTTTTGGACTCTGTATATTCAATGGAATGAGTAATGTTAAAATAAAATTCAGCAGTGACTATATTTTTTTTCAAAACTACCATTTGATATTTACAACAATGGAACCATACAAGGAAATTGAAAGCTGAAAAGACTTTTTTGCAGCAGATTTTCTGTTGTCAGGTTATATATGGTAGAAAGCAGCTGTGCACCAAATCTGAAAAGGTGTATCTAGTTGTGCAGGTGCTCATCTGCATTTTTATCATCCTAAATGCCTTTATAAATCTGATCTTTTTATTTGAACCTTCACTAGGACTTCTGTATTTTGTTAACGAATAAAAGAACAAACTGAGGGGTGTTCCTGGTAGGTTGCATGGAGAAGAAAGATAAAAAGTAATGCTGTGTGCATTTGCAGGGAGCTTAGGCCAGGAATAAATTCCATGGTAATGGCCCCTCAGCCTCCACTTTCATCCCTCTCTAGGGTGGATGAACACACTCCTCCCACCACAGACTGTACCTCTTCTTGCTTGGCTGTTCTTTCTTTTATGTCACCCTCTCTTCTCCATGTGAGCACTTGACTGTCCATGGCTGTGACTGCCTTTGTCCCAGCCACTCTGGCTTGCTGAGACTGTTTCTTTGTCTCGTTCTTTCTGCTGAAAAACAAAACTCAGTGCTCATTTGGCCAAGCATTTTAAGACATTTAAATGTAGGCTGTACTTATCATCAGCTTGATGGGATGGCATCAAGAAGACTGGCCTGGGAAAAGAAAGAGTGTATGATAATCCTATCCTGGCTGTCAGAACCAAAATTTGTAGTATGTGAGTTTCGCTTGTCTTGATTTTCCTAGCTGGATTAGTGCCTCTCCAGATGATTGATCTTTTTTAGTTGGAGCGAGCTAAGAGCCCTTTTGCCTTGTCCTGAGATAATGGTAACAAAGCATCTGAGCTCAGCAGACTGTGTTGCTCCACCTTCAAGAAGCACTAAACACAGACATAAAATTACATGTCATTTGTTAGCCCAGCCTGGCTTTTTCCTCTGAGATGTTGCAGTATCAGCATTTGCTCAACATGGGAATGGATGCATCTTTATTAACCCAGAAGCCAAAGGTTGCTTTTTGATGTTTGCTGAACTCATAAACTATTTGGCTCTTTTTTGAGTTAATATAAATTGTGTCACAAATTCACCTATGGAAGATGTTTTCAAAGGCACAGATGCAGACCTGCACTTAAGTGTTACTATTCAGGATCCAAAAATCCTGAGATTTTACAGTCCAAGGAAGGTTCAGTTTCTGTTATGTTTTCTTAATTTCTTGTACTTAAAGGTACAATAAATGTACTTTTGTTAGAACTGAAATGGCTATGGAAAACTGAAGTATGCCAGTTCACCTTGTAACAATCTTGCTTTGTTCCGTACTGTTTGTTATGTGGTTTCCCACTGAATGTAGTGCATAGTGGATGAGATAATGCATAAAAGAATATTTTTAACTAGACGTGACTACAGAATAAAATTCACTTTTCACTCTTTTCCATTTACTTTTGTCCATGTAAAAGACCAAAAGACCTTAATGCCTTAAGATTCTTAAGATTTGTTGATTTTTGTATCTTTATAGAATTTGTATAGATTTTTAATATAGCTGTATAGTTTCTAACACTTTAAAATAGCAGTTTACAGTTACTAAACCCTCCTTTCTCATGCTTTGTGTCAAATTCTTGAAATTTTATTTAATGTTCTTTCCAAGGAAAAAGATTTTAGTGAGTACATCTTGTCTGGGACATGTACCTAGGGCATAATAAGATACCATTGTAGTCAAAGCAACCTGGAAGGCCCAGAAACCTTGGAGAAGCTCCAAAGAAGACATGTGATGCTGAAGATGATGATGGTGAAGAAGGAGGGATATTGAGACTCAGTTTCAGGGAGGTGGGCCAAGGGGCAGACCTGAGGGAGGTTCTGGAGGCAGAGAATTCTCAGGTTGGATGTATCCATTAGATAAGATAATTAACTAGTGTTGTAAATTTGTAGGAGCCCTATGCTCTATCGTGCGCTTATGTAGTTAGCGTACCTTAAAGCGCTTTAATTAAAGACCTGCTCTCTATTTTATCTATACTAATATTGTCTCAAAAGTTCTTCCATTTTAGGCATCAACTTACACTGGTTTCTGCTGGTGAGACAAGTTCTCAGGTGGCCTGTGATAGCTTGATGTCCTTCCAAATACATGAGTGCAGCTGATGTTGGTGGTCAAGTGGCATCTGTGAATGACTTTTTTCTTTAATTTCCAATCACTTTCTTCTTTTTGCATTTCATCTGTGATGTGTGACAAACTTGTGTCACTAGTTTTCTCTTATTGAATAGGGATATTTTTCCAATTTTGTATGTGTTGCCTTTATTTTTTCCCTGCCTCTTATGGCAACAAAGCTTTTTTATAACCAGAAGCTGAGTTAATTATGTAGAACCAGTCTTGTTCCCTCATTCTACAATTTATTTATTTTGCAATACTTAAAAATTGCTTTGGATAAATATATTTCCAATACACATAACCCAATAAAGAATTACAACCAGTGTTCTCTGAAGGAAATGTATTGGATAGTCTCCTTTCTTCATAGATTTTTGAAATAATACAAGTCCTCATGGAAGGAAAAACACTAAATTGAGGATTAATCTTTTATCATTTATGATAAAGAGATTTTGTTTTAAAATAAAGTTGTAAAAATTAACCTTTGCACCTTGGCTTCAATCATAAAGCACAGATTGGATTCATTTCCCTCTTGGACAGTGAAAGTCAATATGATACTATTAAACCTTCCTTTTATTGTTCATTTTAAAGAAATAATTTGCAAATGAAACATAAATAAAAATATATTTTCAAGAAAAAGAAAAACCCAAAGTGGATAGCTGAGGAGGAGAAGCCTGAGTACTATGTATCTATCAACAGCAATCTTTCAGTTTCCAAATTTTTAGTAAGGTGGCTTCTTCCTCCTGTCTGAAGGGCTCCTTCACAGGAGTGAGCTGTGGTGCCATGATGGTACTCAAGAAGTCAAGGCAACTATTGCAGTACCTTCTGTACTTCTTGAAGAGCTGAGCTCCCATCAGCTTTTGCTTTTCTGGTGATATGCCCAATTTCCTCCCTTTCTTTCACAGAAACTTAAAATAATTGCTGTCAGTTTTAAACCTGAGAGCAGATAGGTGACCTACTGATGAAAGGCGCAGTGCTGAGAGCCCCTGATTCAAACAATGACATTTTTTGTTCTTCACCTCACCTATTACTGTACAACATGGATAATAAGGAAAAAGCTGAGACCTTAGCACTGGCTCTGTCATTTCAATTTTTCAGTTCATTGCAGATAGGGCTGTATTGCTCTTGAATACCCAACATTTTTCATGTATTTTACTGTTAGAAACTTACTGCATTTGATTTATAGCATTTCTTCAACACAAAGCATTTCTGCCTCAGAAAGTAATCACTTTCTGTCCAAATGGAAATAAAATGCCGGTATGCTTGGAATTAGGTATTGCCTAAGCAGAACACATTGAAAGATGTTCCTTTATAAAGCTGTTGCTTGTTTCTTTTTTCCCTCTCTTGGAGAGTATGAGATTTTCATTACAAGTGGCACATGTTGTAGTAAGTCATATCTGCTCTACAAGTATCTATGCTAACCATAAACATGACCCAAGGCATATTAGTCAGCCAGAAAGAAGCACTTGTCAAATAAAGCCTGTCTGCAGAAGGACAGAAGATGCTTACTGGAATTCAGTGAGTGTCAGAGGTGGTCCCTGCTGCCACTGCCAATGGTTTTCCAAAGGCATGTTAATTACACAAGATGCAAGGAAAACGTCCTTGTGGTCAGAATCTAGGGAGAGGTAACAGATGATTACTTAACTTGTTTTCAAAAGCCTTTGTTTATTTTTGTTTTTAAATATGTTGTTCAATAGATACCAGGTTCCTTGAAATTAATCTGAAAGGGTATTTTAACTTTCTCCTTTCTCTTTGTGTTCAGTTCCTCCTTTACTACTGTAGAAGCCCAGAAGATAAGGAGCTAAAGTGTATGTCTCAAACAGTGATAGCTGGATGTGTGCTTTTACTTGAAGGTGAAGGACTAACTTTTACCCATTTCCATGCCTAGTATGTAATTTACCAATAAAACTTTGTAAGTTTTGTGGATCCTGTGACTTTTGTCATTCCCATTCAACTGAGTAACTATGAACCTTGGGTGTTCCCTTTTCCTTAGGAGTGGGATGTCACATGTTATTAAACATATCAATGTATCAGGAGCTGTTCCAAATATATCTATCTCTCACAAATAATTGTGACTATGCAGCTCAGGGAAAAAGAGCTTTCTGATCCTATTGGGTTTCAAACAAGAGTATACTCTTACTCAGACTTCAGTTACTACATTCACTCAGATTTTGACCCACCTGACCAGAGACAAATTATTGTAATTGAAGCTGATAGTGACACAGTGGTCAGCAAAGATCTAGAATTTCACTGTTAATGTTATGAGCATCCATTAGAGTCACTTGGCTGAAGGGTCACCTGTAAGGATTCAAAGAAAATTACTGCATCAGGCTCTAACTATATCTAATTCTAATGTATGTATTTTCTCACAAGTTCTTATGTTGACCCTTAAATCTACTACCAATCATAGTACAAACATAAACTATGTGCTATAATTAAAAACAATTGTATTTTTATTTCTCTTTCAAAACTATAACTTCTCTTTATTAGAGTGTATGCCAAAATTTTGCCAAAGTCTCCTTTTTCTCTTTTTTTTTATGGAGTGCACCTTCCCCAAAATAAAAGGATTTGTCTGTAGCATCAGAATCCCAGAGGAAGACTTGAGTGACTCTAAAAATTGTATTCCTGATGTAAAATAACAAATACATGTAAGAAATATGAATCCACATATAAATGCTGCCAAGTAACTCTGAGTCTATATATATGCAGTAAATAAGCCTGACTGGGTTAGAAGATTGCAAAATTCTCAATGACTCTGGTATGTCTGCAAATTGATTCAGTGTTTTAGTAACAAAGCCTGTAATTCACTTTGGGGGAAGAGAGACAGATAGTCTTTGTGTGGGAGATTAACATTATAGTAAGTAGTACTTTGGATCTTCTATTTTAATCATCCACAAAACAGTGAAAAAAGTGCCCTGTGCTGTATTGTGTCACCGTCTCTACAACACTTAAAAACCACATTCCCAGAGCTATTTTTAAAAGCATGAAGTGGAGGAAAATATCATGTTTGACGAGAATGTGTGATTAAGGTCTGGAGTTTATCAGACAGACCTGATTTTTTATCTCCATTTCCTCATCTTTGCAATAAAGACGAAGAGAGGAGTTTGCCTTTCATTTTAGTATTCCTGCTAGTGAACATTTACCTGCTGAGCATCCTGGTTCCCCCTCAGGTGCAGGAGGTGCAGCCCATCGCCACTGTACTGGGGCTCCTGCCCTGGGGTTATCTCCTCCGAGGGCCTGACTGGGATGGAAGAAGGCACTGTCCTCTCCTCAGGGCACATGAACTGAAAGTCCCTCCTGGCTTTCATTCCAGTGCCCTGAGGACTATATTGGCTTTGCTGCATGGGGACAGGGGAGTGATGCAGGGCCTTTCCTGGAGCAGGATTTCTGGGTGAAAGAGGGAGAGCAGAGAAGGTGTGTTTTTAAATTACTTCCCCTTGCCGGTGTGCCTGTTGTCCATAGGTCTTGCCAAAATGAGCTTCAAATAGAATCAAAGTGCACATAGGATGGGGCAACCCCAGATGTACATAGAGACTGGGAAAGGAGATGCTTGAAAGCACCACTGTGGAAAGGGAGCTGGGGGTGCTGGTCAATGGCCAGTTGAATATGAGTCAGCAGGAGGGCAGCCAGGAGGGCCAACCCTGTGCTGGGGGACATCAAGCACAGCATCGCCAGCCGGGTGAGGGAGGGGATTGTCCTGCTCTGCTCTGAGCTGGGGCAGCCTCACCTGGAATATTGTGGGCAGTTTTGGGCACCACAATATAAGAAAGATATTAAGCTCTAAGAGAATGGCCAAAGGAGGGCAATGAAGATGGTGAAAGGTGTAAAGGGGGAAGCCGTATGAGGAGCAGCTGAGGTCACTTGGTCTGTTCAGCCTGGAGAAGAGGAGGCTGAGGGGAGATCTCATTGCAATTACAACTTCCTCGTGAGGGGAAGAGGAGGAGCAGACACTGGTCTCTTCTCTATGCTGAGCAGTGATAGGACCTGAGGGAATGGCCTCAAGTTGTGTCAGGGGAGGTTTAGGTTGGATATTAGAAAAAGGTTCTTCACCTAGAGGGTGGTTGGGCACTGAACAGGCTCCCCAGGGCAGTGGTCACAGCACCAAGCCTGACAGAGTTCAAGAAGTGTTTTGATGATACCCTCAGGCACATGGTGTGACTCTTGATGATGGTCCTGCACAGGGCTAAGGATTGGATTCGATGACCCTTTTGGGTCCCTTCTAACTCAGCATATTCTGTGATTCCATGATTCTGAGAAATAAGTCTGTGTTGATGTTGGCACTTGAGCCACTTAGTTTCTAAAGACTCTTCTCCAAGAAAGGAGTAGCACAGCCATGACCCCAGATGCTGGCTTGAAACTATGATGATAGACAGTAAAGTGACAGGAGAAATAGGTCAGGAAGAACTCTTTCTTTAAGATCCCAAGTCAGAGAAGGAGATGGAAAGCTGGTCTTGATGGAGCCCGGTGTGGCCACCAGCAACAGGTGAGCTCTACTCAGGGGCATTTGGGGCACTCAGGGCAGTGAGTGCATTGTTTGATTATTATAAAATTTAAAAGTTTTTACTGTAAGAGTTTATGAAAAAGAGGAGAAAGATGTCCTGAAGGGCAGTCTAATGGGAATGACAGTATCTCTCCTGCAACCTTAAGAAATCAGATCAGCTTTGGCCAGGGACTCAGTTACCCTTGCTTAAATGAATTTGAAGAAATTCTGGATTTTTGAAGGTGTGCTCAAATATACATAGGTTTTTTCTAAGACCACCTCTCTGGCTCACCATGAACATTTGGCTGCCTTTATTCTAGTGGTAGTACATGTTGCCTGATTTTGCTGCTCATCTGAATGCTCTGGACAAGATCCCTACTACAAGGCTGGCTAAAACGCACTCATCCTGCTTTTCATTTGCTCTAGTTGAGCCTGTGGTTGCAAATCTAAAATAAGTGCTCTGAAACCAGCTTTTCTTTGACCTGTATTGAAGTGCATCTCTTCCAGTTAGAGTCAAAGGCTGCATGTCATCTTGTAAGACATGAACAAATTGAAGGGTGGCATCAAATTTCTAAATATTATGGGGGAAGGAAGGCTCAATATACCAACAGGCCATTTGATATTATTCCAGTGAAGGTCTTCCTTTAAGAAGACTAGAAGAACATATTTCTGCTGATGTTGGTACTTGGTGTTGTTTATTTTCATGCAGCAGCAGCAGAATTGCAGAGCCATCTGCTTACAAATCACAGTTTTTAACATGGGTTTAATCACTCAACTCAAGAGTGCCATAACAAACTGTTTACATCTCTGTGTCTGACAGAAATGTGCACTCCTTTCATTCCCTCACATTCCCTCCCTACTTGCTCAGCATCTCCTCCTAAGAACTTGTTCTACTAAAAATGCTTTAAAGCAGATCACTTAGTGTTTGACAAGGGGACCTGGAGTGAGGTGTTTGCTCCTGAAAGGATGTCATTTGTCACTGGCAGCTGTCAGGTTTACCAGATCCTTCTGAAGTGTGGCTTCTGAGCTGACTCCAGTATTCTGGCATTGCAGATTTTGCAGAGTGCATGGTGTACAGTGCTGGTGTTTCACCCTGCTCATTTAGCACTTTCAAAACCTGTGTGTGCTACATTTTTCACGTTTCCCTGTGTAGCTTCACTTGGTGCATATTCTTACAAGTATCTGCCTGCCTCTGGGTGTACAAGAGAAGAAAAGGTTAATGGCAATTACTGCGTTCTGATCCCTACAGTGAATTGTCTCTCAGCCACAGGTGCTTGGGCCACTTGGGGCCCTCAATGACAATGTGAGCAGCTACGCTTCACAACCCACACTTTACTAGTTCCAAGGTTTTCTGAATTTGTTCTTTACCAGTACTTTCTAGACTAGACAGTGGCATCTAACACTATAAGCATGTTTCTGCGAAAAAATATAGAGAATGCAAAGATTTCATGGACTTTATACTATGAGTCTTCTGTTAAAACAAGTTGAAAAAATTGTCTATGTGATCTGTCCAAGAAATCTTGAAATTATATTTGGATTTAGTTCTGGAAAATGCAACAAGGTGGAAAAATTTAACTGGATTCAACCCATAGCCCTGAAAATGCCACTTGCGTGGACTGAAAATCAGCATTTTGATAGTAGGTCCTTTCCTTGTGTTGATTTTCCTCCTCTTTTTTTATCTTCTTCTGCCTTTAATTTCCTTCTCTTTTACCTAAACTTTGAAAACAATTTTTTTTTAAATAGGTAATGACCAGATGACCAGGAAGATGTGTCTTAACACTCAGATGGACACACCTAGTCCAAGGGCACTCTAGTCTGCCTGCCTCTAAAACCTGCTTTGGATCTCTTGGTATTAGTAGTATTAGAGTTTAGTCACACCTGCATTTAAATTATTTTATGTTAACAGTAGTAGTATTGTACAGCTCTTTTGCCAGAGCTATCAGACCTTTTAATATGTGGAACTTCTCTGCAATTTAATGAAAAACAAGGTCTCCACAATCATAATTCTCTGAGAAAATGAAGTATTTTGCCAAAAGTTTTATCTGTCAGCTCAGTCCATGACAAGAGACTTCAAAGCTCTATTCTGTGTTTCTCTTGACATTAACTCTGGTGAGTACAGTGTAATTTGTGCAACTTTTGTGGTGTGATGGCACCGAATTACCAGTCTGACTGATTGGGTGAACAGTGACATTGGCTTGGAGGGGAAAATGCACCAGGGCTTTCACAGACACAAGGCAAAATGGCATTCAGTCAAACAACTTCTGGAAAAATAAAAAAAAAGAGAGAAAGAAAGCAAAGAAAAAAACTGCAGATGAAATAAAGCATCATGCAAAAAGTGAGACCTCCATATTTCTGGACTCACCCAATCTGGCAAGTATTATTCATTTGTGACAGAATCCATGCAGAAGCTGAGTAGGTAAAAAGACCAGAAAATATATACTGTGTGTGTCAATGTTTTCACCATTCAGTGTCGTTCCACTACGACAGGCACGGTAATGGGTTGTATTATTTATGTCCTCCATAGCCCTGCTCCCAGCAAAACAAATGCCATCCTTGGGTAATCAGAGTATTTCTACTGTAGGTCCTTGGTAAGGATATAGTGGGAGTTTAGTGCTTTATTGAACATTTGAGCATTTGAGCACAGAATTTCTTTAAACATTTTAAAGTAAAAATAATTGTTTTCTTGGACCTCAGACCATTAGTCAGTTTTTGGGTTTTTTTTAAAGATCATTTCTTCTATATTAACTGATTTCACATTGGACAAAATGTGGGGAAATGTCACCAAGAAAAATATCTGTTAATTAAATCAGTGATTTCATTATATGAAGAATCTTCTGCTTTCTCTGCTCTTTATTAATGTTTTTCTTCTCTAAGTTTGGCTTCTCCCAGAGTCATTGTCAATGTCTTGAGAAACTATTTTGTAGCAGAGGAATCAGCCTGCCTGGGCCCTCTGGTCTCCTCAAAGGCCACAGAAGCGATGTGTGGCTTTCAAGTCTTGTTGTTTTTCCAGACAGGAAATGGGTTAGGATTAGTAACTGTTACACATTTCTGGAAAAACAATGAATGAAAAATCCTTCTTAAACAGGCTAACAAGCAAATGATAAAACAAACAGCTCACAGAGATGGATAAAACCTGGGAACAACTTTCTGTGAGCAGACACACTTCCAACTCAGATACCACAAAGGACTCTCTTGTGTGAACTATGAGAGAAATGGACCAAACAGCACAGTCAGAAGGAAGAAAAGAAACAGTGGGGCACACGGAAGATCAGATTTAGGCAAGAACAGAATTGTGATGATGCATCAATGAAATGTAGTAACCTAAAAAGGGATCGCCTGGTGAAGAAAAATAGAAGTAACCAGGTAGCATCACTGCAAAATCCTCCATAATCCTCTATGCTTCTTTACTTCCTGGAAGTAAGGTTGGACACTGCTTACTAGATGGTAAAGGCAGAAGACCACATTTTCTATTCTATTTTTATAATCTTGAGGTGACAGGCAGGATATTCAAGAATGTGCCACAGTCCTGAGGGCATTCATGTCCCTGTCTGCCCTGCCCATGGCCTGGGACCCCACAGCACACCCCAGGGCCAGCAGTCTCTGCCCCAGCAGTGCTGTCAGGGGCTGCTCTCCAGCTCTGACACAGCCCTGCCTGAACAAGAAAATGTTTGGGTTTTTTTCTGGTTCAGTGACTGATTTGCACAACTCCCCTAGGCTTGGAGAGGGCCAGGACATGGCCCATGGCATAGTTCCAGTCATCTACTGTGTGGTGTAGCAGGTGATCAATTTAGCTCAAAACTAATGAGGTTTTTTGAGCATCTTTTTTCCATAATGCATCTTTATTTTTTAAAAGATGTTCTCTTGATACACACGCAGCCTCTAGCATTTATCAAATACATTTTTCCAGTTAATCTCCAGTCCTTAACGTTGCCAATACTTTTAAAGATGAATACAATATATATTAGTTGCCTTTTTGATATGCCATGGTAGAGGAGTTTTGTAATCTTTCCTGTATACCCAAAAGGGGTATGTTTTTCACTGCTGATTGAAATGCTCCCTGAATGCCAGAAATGCACTCATCAGCATTTCAAGTGATGTATTTATCTGAAGTAGTTTCCTTCTGATAATTTCATTTGATGAATGGAAAGTGCAGCTTTCAAAATGCTGTAAATCAAGAAAAGAATTTTCGGAGAACATTTATAAAAGCAATATTGGGGTCAGATATATTAGCCTTGGCTCCTAGTGGATGTTTTATTTTCTTGTGATGTTGCCACCTTACAGCAGCCCATTCAAATCCAACATCAACTTATTACAGTTCACTACTCAGCAAAAGATACATCTGTGATGCTCTTGTGAAGAATATGGCCATTTAGTTCAGCTGGCTTCAGCACACAGGGACCTTCATCAAGATTACACAAAGGCACACATCTCTCAAAGCTTTTACCACGAAATTGTCAGCAAGAGGTTTCTGAGTTTTGTTGTTGTTGTTTTGTGGTTTTTTGTTTGTTTGTTTGTTTTTGCCACTGTAGCCAGTTATTTGAGCAAAGCTCAGTCTTTCTTCTTTCTTGTGCTCTCAATGTTTTGCTTCCTCTGCCCTGCCTTTGCCTCTGCTCTGCTACATTTCGAAAACCAGCTTCCAGCATTCCCCACAGGCTTTATTATCCTAAAAGGAGGAAAATAAACACTTCATCTGAAATATTTGATAGGTGCGGATAAATCTGTGAACTTATTTGAAGTTTCCAGCAAAAAGAAAATGCTTTGGATGAATAATGAGCAACTGAAGACAGTCATCTTAGAATATTAAGCTAGAAATCTGAATTTACAGTTTAGCTTTCAGTAAACACAATTACTGAGATATGCACATCGATTTTGTTAACTTCCAAAAAACTCCAAGGCAGATGAAAACAAAAAGTAAGTGCCATAAATTACTCTAGGAATTTTTTCATTTAAAATGACATAAAACCCCAAGAAGACCCCAACAGCTACTGACAAACTAAACTGTACTTAGTAAATGTTACAATACTCTTCCTAGTTGCTTTGTCAAAATAGATTTCAAGTTGCCAGGAAAGACAGCCATTACCCTCCCCACGTACTCTGCTGTGCTTTCATGTGCTGAAAACAAAAGGAAAAAGTTTCCCACATTTTCCTCGAATAGAAGAAGCTTCAATAGCAGCACTGTAGAGACATCGGAGGAGCCCTCTGAACTGATGCTTTTTTGTTATGAATTCTTCTGTCTCCAGCCTAGTCCTGTGCTAAAATTATGCCATTTTTTTCACCACCAACTCAACCATGGGCAGGATGCCATATACACAGCCTGTCTGGCAGTGGTGAGGCACGTCTGGGCTGTGCTTTCATGTGTAGCATTTCAGTGCTGCCTTGCCACAGGCTGCTGGATTCAGCTCTGATGCCAGCCCAAGGGTTTACATTTCTCTCACTGCCTCTGCCATTTCTCCTGGGCTCTCCCACAGCAGATCAGAGAATGAGACGGATGTCTGCACCCCTTCATGGTCAGTGGCAGGTGGGACCTCAGGGCACGTTGGACTTGCAGTGCCTGCCATCCCTTCAACCTTTCTAGCCCGCCTCTATGTACGTGCAATGTTGCATCATCTGAATGGGCCTTTTGCACTTCAGGACATTACCTCTTCCAAAAAATGCAACCATTTCGTGCTAGAGAACAGGGGAACGACTGAGCAACCCCACTGGTGACATTAATGCCTCTAGTTAGCAAAGGATGCCACCTCGATGGGTCTGCCACCATGAGCTGCCCAGGCACATCGCCAGCTCCTACCCCACCTCCCCTTGGGGACCAAAGCACTGGTGACTGCTTTAAATTGGGATGCCAGAAGGCATATTTAGTTAGAAAAACATCTGGCAATTCACTAGAAACATTCTTGTACAAGAAGAAGCATTGTTTACTGCTGCAAATCCTGCTAGGGGTCTGCATGCCTGCTGTGCAGTGACAGTTCCATCATGAGCCTGGAAATAATTTGTGGGGTTATTTTTAGTAATGTCCAATTGTCTTATTATGCCAAGATTAAATGGGATAACAGATGCAGTAATTAAAAATGAAAAAGTGGCAGTTATTTTTGGCTCAAATAGTTACTATTAACTGACACGGTAGATAGGCTTTTAAAGGCAAAAATATATGCAATAGCGGTCAGAATAGCTGTTATTTCTCTGCTGCTTATGAAAGGCTCATGAATCATGATCTACACCCAACCAATGGCACACCTTTCTTTCAGACACTATTTAAATTACACTTAATTTAAATGAAGAGGTGGAACTAAGGAAATATCTTAAGGTTTTTTGTCTGACATCAAAAATGAGGTGACTGTGTATCTTGATTTTCAGAAGAACATACAAAACTATTGATAAAATAAATATGAAATGTGCCCCATGTTGACCTATAAAAAGACCATGTTGAATTATTCTGCATATTTAAAGATAAATGAAATCTGTACAAATACACCATTTGCTTATTTTATTTCCAAAGTGTGCACTCGTTTTTAAGTCTTAATTACTGTTCAAAAAAAATTCAGAGAAACAAGCTGTGAAGAAAAGATGAATACTAACCAAGAAACACAGAAAACAAGAAATTTGTTTGATGCCTAGCACTCCTTGTATTAAAACAAAATCACAGCCAGGGTGCTGTTTTATTCCTAGTTAGCCCTGGGACTCATTTCTCATATTTGGATCTGATCACAATCCTTTATTGATAAGATAAGGTTTTCAGAGATGAGCACACTGTCAGTATTCAACACAGAGCAAGTAACAAATTCTCTTCTTTCTTTTGATACATAGAGCTGCTATGTCTTTTTATTTGTCTGTGATCTAACAGAACCTGGAAGACATTCAGATATTTTGGTAGACCATATACTTGCCAGCTGAGTATTCTACAATCTGCTTTATCAGTGCTTACTCAGATACTTACCTATCCACAGTAACAACATGGCATACATATGCACATATGTATATAAAATATTTGTAATTATGTACCTATCTATATATGCACACATACATAGTTAAATATTTTAACATATCAAAATGAATTGAAAACTTTAAAACTAATAAAAAACTTAACATTTAAGACTTAATAACTTAAACATGTTAGACTTTCAACACAATTATTTAGAATGCGTATTATTTATATGTAGGTAACAAATGAAACATCCTCAGACTCCTCCCCTGCCTTTGATGCCAGCTAATTGGCATAAAGAGATGAGCATTGGCTCTCCATCAGCCACCTTCTTTAACCTGCTGTCTTGCTCCTTGATTCTTCTTTGGGCTGCTCTGCCAGCTCTTTCCTGGACAACCTGCTTAAATCTTGCAGGAACTGCTTCCTGGGGGCAAAGTGAGTGAGACTGCAGCAGGTCTGATTCCCGCTACACTTCTTTTTTCCAGTGCTGTCTGTGGAATCTGCAACCTCAAATCTGCCAGGTCTCATGGCACCCCCAGAGCGTACAGCAGGTATTCATGGTGCTGAGGTGTAGCAACATGAGTGTGGCTGGCAGCAGCACAACCCTCACATTATTTCAGAGCCTTTGAAGTGAAAAAAACCCCATAAACACAAAAGAATGATGATGTTTTAAGTTCATTTTAACTTACTTAAAATCAGATTAAACTTTTCAGGATCAGCCCCGGTACTGATGAGGTCCAAATGTGGTTACCAGTTGGTGAAACAGGAAGTCAGTGACCAGTAACTTTAACTTTCACCTTAATCCTCCATCGAAAGAATGGACAGCCTTTAGTATACAGTGCTATTCCTGCATCCAGACAGATATTATGAATCTTTAACTGTCTTGCAGGGTATAACAGCCCTTAAACTTCTCCTGGTTTCCTTAAATCACCTTAAAAAATTGGGGAAATAGTGGTGAAAACCACTTCAGAATTTATAGCTGCAACATCAGAGATAATTTGTATTCCCATAAGATCAGTACTGAGAATGTACTTGTTTTGCTTGTAAATAGTATGTGGAAGAAACCAGTCCCTTCTTATCAACCCATCATTTCCATAGCCTTGTATTAACATATATCAGTAATAAATGCTCCAATTTTTTTCTCATTTAAAATGAGACCAGTATTATTTGGTTCTACTTCTTACATACTCCTAAATATAGTCCTAGAAATAAAAATAATTTAAAACCCCACAACAGTTAAAGGCATAGCCTATGACTAGGGACATTTCTTAGCTATAAGGACTTGACCAAGGTCTGACTGTGTATCTCTGAGTTCATTTGCACTGGACTTACTGCAAGCCTTAGATAACTTATTAGCTTTAAAAAAAAGGTAATCATGATATTAATTTATCTCCTCCTATAATACCAGGTAATGTATTTTGGCAAGCATCACTTATAACTAGAATTATTCTCCCTTGAGTAGCTCCAAATGACTCCTCTTCATCCAAATATGTCTTGCCTGTATGCACAGAGACACACAGGCTATCTTTCAACTTAAATCAATATTATGATCAACACTGAATCAAATTAAAGTATATTTGCTTGGCATTTCAGATGATGAAGTAATGATCTTCCCCAACTCCACCAAGGGAGCTGCAGAAGATATCTGGGTAGATTGTACTGCAGAGCCCCTACCCAGAGCTGTTGGGATCACTTCATCATGCACTCGAGTGTGGTGGGTGATGCCCATTTTGGCTGGCAGAGGACCAGGTGAGGTGGGTGAAAACCTTCCTGGCACTGACATGCAGAGAGTTGCAGCACTACAGATTTCTCCTTGGTCACAGACATGAGCAGGCAACAGAAATTTATTGCAGTGCCTTTGCAGCCTCCGCTGGGGGAGATCTGCTGCAGATGAAGCCCTTGACTTCCTTGGTCATCCTCTGCTCTAGCAGCTGCACTGGGGTAGAGAGGCTGCTTATGCTTCTGCAGTGGCTGCTTTCCCTGCCCACACTTTGTCAGGGCTGCTTGACTTAATTTTAAATATTTATTGGACATTTGGTCTAATGCCCACTACTTGAAAAGTGTCTTACATGATGTGTATAAAAGCAAAGGCCAACTTTTTCTGCAAAGAGGCTGGCCAAGTGTTTGTTGCTGGGAACACACATCTGTGGCATCCCCTCGAAGTGACATTTCTGAGGCACTTTAAGTGAGGTATATTCCTCAGAACTTGCAGAGCAACTCTGTTAGTTAGCTTTGAAAAGTAGAGAGTAAATGAGAATTTATTCTTGATAAACAATTGAGAATTTTATGTCTGGATTGAACACTTGTGATACAAGAACAAATATTTGATGTTTCCTTCAGGACCAGCTGGAAAAGCCCAGTTAGAAAGTTTGCATAGAAATCAATCATTTCTAATTCTACATAAACACTCACATAAATTCTGTGCTCTACAAAATCAGGGGAGTGAGCATATTTGTTACCATTAGTCACACACATGGTGCTCTGCAATATTATCTCTGATTCTTTGTGCCAGAGCAATAGCTTCCAGCTCAAAATGCAGATCATGCACCACAGACTTTATTTATGGTCTTTATCCCCACTTCCTTGCAAACAGCAGGCCTGGACGAACAAAACATTAAAAAGAAGCATCAGAAATCTCTGGAAGGCTTAGGAGAGCAGCTAGAGTATTTTATCCGAAAATCCTCTCATGCCTAGGTTTCCGCATTTTAATGTTATTTTTTTAAAAAGTGTCCGAAGTCCAATTTTCAGGTCTAAATGGTTGGAGTAGGTTATTGTACAGCAGTACTAACAATATGCACTAAGCAAGTCCCAAAGCGTATGCAGCAAAAGGGAGTTGGGAGGCATTTCATTGTCATATGCTGAAGGACTAACATTTTTTCTCAGCTATCTGTTCCATGCTCTACAGCTCACCTTACAGTGGGAAAAAAAAAAGCGACCCTGAGAATTTAAACAAAACAGTCAAAGCTTGATTTTCTACTGTTTTGTGTGTCTTGTGATGATTTATGGCTCTCTAGAAGGACAGAAAAGTTGCTCTAAAATGTGACTTTTCTTGACCAGTTTTGTTTCCCCAGTGTAGAACGTAAATCACTGCATGATCTGCAAGGCTAGCTCTCCAAGCAGACTTGTCCTCTCTTTCTGGCATTCTGTTTAGAGCCCATTTCACAGCTTAAGCTCTGAATTAAATCAGGGGCAGGACTGCTGGAGAAGGTGGGTGTCTCAGGGAGCTGAACCACAAGTGTGTGCCCCAGCTCCCAGTGTGCACACAGCACTTTGCCAGGCACTCAAAGGGGCCACATTTTCAGCTGCTTGTGCCCCCTGAAAGCATAAATTATAATGATGTTTTTAGAAGAAGTCTGTGTCTGTAGACATTGCCTACATAGCTTTTCTTACAATTATAGATCTGTAATTTTGTACTTAATGATGACACCCCCTCTGTCTGATGATAAATATATTTTTCCATAATAGCACTTAAGCACTTCATATTTACTAATCAAAAGAGATTCACACTGCAAGTGAAGAATTACAAATTAATTATACCATACCTTTAATTATACCATAAATAAGCTGGATCATTTCCCAAGAAAGCATATTAGAGCTGTGGTAAGGCACTTAGCCTGGGTGCCTGCAATGGTCCACTTCGCACACTTACTGTGCCATTGTAAGAAATCCAAAGTGTTAAGTTTTCATTACTAGTGCCTCTGAAGTAACTGCAGTGCACTTAAAATAGATCTACAACTCATGATAATGAATCATTAAAAGGGACTGAGTTGAATTGTGCCTGGCAGATGTTGTCACAAACATTGCTGAAATACTTAAACTCTCCTTCCAGCAAGTGACGATGGGATGCTTGGCAGCAAAATTATCTCATAGCTAAAGAAATAGTGCTTTTCTTTCAAATGCAAGAAAAGCTTAATGAGCAACCTTGTGGAGCTCTACTGCACAGTTATGAGGGTGCTGCTTCCTCATCTGTTGGATAGCTCTTGGCCAAGGCTACATCATCCTACCCATAGTGATCGGCCCTGGAAACTTGAGAAGCTGCAAGCAGAAGGATGCAGAGGCCAGCCTGGCCTGAGCTGTTCTCCATCCCCAAGGCTCTGTGTGCAGCCCTTCCTACTCACCCATGGTGCTGGTGCATGGGGCTCATCTGCTTCTCTGATCTAGCAGGGGTTTGATAGAATTAATTTTTAGCCACACAAAGCTGAGTGGAGCAGAGAAGGAAGAAAACTTGAACAGCAGTCAAGCACACTAGGTTTGCTTAAACTGGACAATGCCCTGAAACTAAGGTTTTGGGAAATACAGTAATCTGTTTCCTGCTGAAGAGCTGCATCAACCCCAAAATTGTTCTGGCAAGCATTGTATTTCCATGATCTGCAATGGCTGCTTTGCATTGTCTCCTTGGGTGCAGACATTTTTCTTAAGAGGACTTGGGCAAGACTACAGTGTGTCCGAGACAAGGCTGTGAGTTTGAACCCCACATTCTGCGAGTTCATTTTGGTGTTTAAATACGGCAGGTCTTCAGACTCTTATTCTTGTTACACATGGTGGATGCCCAGCCATCCTCCTGTGATCCAGGGAAGGCAGGATGATGGGCAATTCCTCTCACATGACACAAAGTCTTTTTGTTTTGGTTTGGTTTGGTTTTTTTTCTTTTTCTTTCCTCAGCAATATTTCCCCAAATAAGACTAGTGTGTATAGGGGTGAGTCCTTAATGGCAGAAAAACCTCTTGCTTTGAGGCTCATTTAAACTTCTGGAGGAAAAGGGTCTCATCGGATTCCTCAGCAATTGAACACAGCATGCAGTGTCTCAGCTTATCTAGGGTCTGAGTAAGATCCACGCTAATGCTCATGGTCTCAAAGCACACAGCACCTAAACATCCTTCGATAGATGATTTTTTTCTGTAACTGAAAAGAGCATATCCTGGCAGAGTTTATCAATTCTGACCTAACTAATGAGCTCAGTCTTCTTTCTGTACTGCTGAAATTATACAAGTGTCCGCCTGAAGGAGGCGTATTGATCAAATGTTGGTTTAGCTCTGAGCACTGAGAAGCCAACTCCCTTCCATCTCATCCGTGGAGGTTTCCCCACCTGCCGCCTGAAGGGCAGGCTGTTTGCTGCTCTCAGTTCAGCTGGCAGCACCTGGTGGCCTATAGCAGGCTGGTGGTTTTGCTAGGGGAGCAGTAAGTGGTTGGACTACCTGAAACATTTTTTCTCACATCAGGCATGCATGATGGAGAGCTGTCCCTCAGATTGACCATCTGTCTTATGACAGATATCCTTTGTGGCTGAATCTCCCTCTGTTCATGTGACTTCCTTCTACCTCTGTGTTAGTAAGCTTTCTGAGGACTTGGAAACACTCCTCATTTGGGATTTTCTATTTTAGCAATTCACAGTGTGGACAACCTACTTTGCAGTATTTTACATTATTAATTTCATCCATTTCTGGTGGATAAATAGTAAAAGACTTTCTACAGTCCATCATCTCTAAGAATTGTTATCAGTTCTTCACAAATCCTTTGCACTTTTTTTTTTTTCTTTCTGGTGAAAGGTCTGTTCTGTTTCCTGCGTTATGAATCCCTGTAGAACCTGTCTCAGTAACTCCCTAAAGCTTTCTTCCTTCTCAGAGTTATTGCTGCCATGCTCTTTTTACATAACACCATTCAAAAGCAGGGGTTTTTTTCTGCATGAGCACATAGTCATGTTATAGTTCCTCTGGAGCTGCATCCCATCACCCTCCTTCATGGTTTCACCATCATCGACCAGCATGGCATTGCTCTTTGAAAGCTCTATGGCACCTGGCAGCTTATGGTGGCCAAATGAGATGGGTCTGTGGGCTCATTGCACATGCTCATGCTGATTGCCACAGCTGGTGGTGGGGCACATCTCTGGGTAAACCCATATCTAATGGGGCAGCCAAGGCCGGTCATCAGTAAAGTAATATTGGGTTTCTCTCTTCTTACCTATGGCACATCTTGCATGAAGCATCTTCTGAAGATGACAAGAAGAAATTGTGGCAGCCTGAAAGCAATTTTAGAAGAATAATAAAATCAGAGACTGCAAAATGGCTCTTTGATCCTACTGCCGAACACACATTAACCTCGTTTAAAAATGCAAGTACTGGATGTCTCATGTATGCTAATAGGCTTTGCTTTTTAACTCGTAGCCCCTCTTTTCTTGTAAAACTGGCAGTAGGGATGTCTGTTGAAGGATTGGTTGGTGTCTTGAGCTTAAGCAACCCATCTATTTATGTTAAAAGATTGAAAAGTTCCTCTCATTATCAGAGCTCTGTCACTGAGTTCCCCAGAGAACAAATGAATCGGAGAGTGCTTGTGTTTTCCTGAACAGAACAAATAACAAACTTTCAGGAGATAGCCTTTTTTTTTTTTTTTTTTAAGGAAGGGAACCATATTTTTAGTAATTTTACTCAAGAAAATGCATGAAGGTGTTTGAAATTTCAAAGTCACTCTTGAAGGAATAACTGGCTCTTCAGAGGGCTGGAACACAAGGCAGCACCCTGGGAAATATCCTGGTTTCAGGAAAACTGGTGCTGGTTGCTGTTACCAGCATTAACAAAGAGACCTAAAACATCATTCCTGTGTCCTATGTAAAAGCACATGAAGGTTTGCTTTGCAATTTAAAGTCCTCACTAACTGATATAAATTTATAATACCACATTTTCATTTCCACACGAGGGTGAATTTGAGATTAGTGTTAAAAGAAAACTGACATCCCTGTTTCACAATAGCCCTGTAATTTGCTTTTGGTGGTATTTTTCAGTACATGAAAGCCCCAGTTCCAAACTCCTGCTCCCCCTTACCAAACACTTGCAGAAGAAGCGAGAACTCCCTGTCGAGAGCCATAGCACACACATGGCTTGGTCGGCATTTAGCTGCTGGAACCAGGTGGAACAAACCCAACCGCAGGGAGGGGAAGGACACATCAGGGCTGGAGACCCACCAGCCAGCCTGGTGGAGGCCACGTATTTGCCATGTCTGCAAACAGTTCAGAGCAGGAGCTGTTGTTTCATGACTTGCATTAAGCCTAGAACCTAATTACCACTGAACAAATAGCACTAACAATAACAATTGTACTCCTGTACTGATAGCTTTATGCTTCTTTTTGCATTGTGGTGCACCATAGACCTTACCCTGGTTTTAAACCACAAATCCTTATTATTACAGTGCACAGAGAGGAATTATACCCTCCTACATAGTCTGTGCTGCAAACAGGGTGACTGCTCGAGGTGCCTCAGTAATGGCATTGTGCAACACACAAATGCCTTTAATCAGCCCTGCACTACTCCCACGGAGTCTTGTTTAGACTACTTAAAATAACCTACTCAAATTATGAATCTTAGCATAAGAAATGATGTGTGTTTCAAAACACAATGAGACCCATTTTGCACTAGCATTGGTTGAGAAGCAGGAGCGAGCCTCTGTGAGAGAGGCAATTCAGTGGAGAACTCGCATTGTCTTTAACACTGCAATTAAACTAAAACATTGTCCATGTAAATAAAAAGATTCATGGTGTGGCCACTGCTGTGGAAAGCTTTTGATGAAATATTTAGGACAGTGCTTTCTGAATGCTGCTAATTTTCAGAAAGCATAT
The DNA here is from genome assembly GCA_035222235.1 of Margarornis squamiger. NCBI lineage: Eukaryota > Metazoa > Chordata > Aves > Passeriformes > Furnariidae > Margarornis > Margarornis squamiger. The sequence continues at coordinate 14,522,029 of JAWWTY010000037.1, read as the reverse complement.
CAAAGTTTTATAGGGGCACTAATTTAATCACGGGTGATGAATGATTTGATTTTTATGTTGGGCTTTAACAAGGCTGGATGAATGTGAGGTGGCTCAGCGAGTGTGTGCCAAGGGCCCCCTGAGTCACAGCTTTTGGAGAGCTGTTTCCCTCCAGCTGAGCACATCGTGTCAGCCTTAACGGGGCTCTGAGCCCTCACGCTGGCTTCACAGCTGAACCCAGATGCAGGGAAGCCTGCCAATTATGAGAGAACTTCACAACCAGTGGCACAGCCTTTGATTAAACCTTCATCATCCACCTCTACCCTGCTCCTGGCCCAATCTCTGCACAGACAAATCGTGTTCAGGCACTGGTTGTCCCTTTTGTATTGCTAGCTTGTCCTCAACCCACCGAACCAGCTCAGCCATGGTGAGAACTGTGGTGGTGGGAATTTGCAGGGACAGTCTGAGGTGCAGGAGCAGCACAGCCAGTACTGACACCCCACACTGCTCCTACACTTTCATTGCTCTGCTGCAAAAGATCTGCTCCTGCAGCCTGATCTAAGAGTTCAAGAAAGTAGAAAAAAGTTGTCATTTGGAATTGCGAGACAGAATGATGTAGAGTGATGTAGAGTATTGAGCCATTTAGAAGACTGTACAGTGGACCAAATGTCTTCTGATAGATGAAGACTGTGGGAAATTGAAGCATTTCTCCATCCAATGAACAATGACAATTTAATCATCACCCGAAGTGAGTGATTGGACCTCAACATGAGGCTGTCCCCCAAACATGAGTCCCAGGGCTGCCTGTGCTGCACAGCTGCATGGCAGCGTGGGCACAGATGTAGCAAACCCCTGTCCTTCTCTTTCCTCTGATCCCCTTCAGCAGGTGGAGCACTGTTTTGGCAGCAGAAGTGTTAACCAGGAGCTGCAAGCAGGCATCAGCATTGCTCAGGGCGGGATGAAGCTGGTCTCCCTCCTGCTCTGCCTTGCTCAAGGTCAGCCCTCATGGCATGGGGTGCAAAGTGGAGCTGCTCCCCCAGGGCTGTGCAGGAGAGTATGGGAGACATGGGAGACCAGCATGGGAGACAACCTGCTCAGACCACCAGTGCTGACCACTGGGCCTGCTTGCACTGGGAAAGGGCATGAAACACCAGTATGGTTGTGGGAAGGGAAGGGATGAATGCATTGCTTCAGCTCTGGAGTCACAGGGCTGCCGAACAGATGAGATCCTTTGGCATGCCGTGAGTTTTCAGCACTGCCTCAGTTGTGCTGGGAACACATATATTTTTCTTTTTGTACCAGCCCCGAATCAGTTACAGCATCCAGCAGCTGTGCTGTGCTGCTGGTGTGTTTTGACCAAAGAGACACCACTTGATGTCAGCATAAAGTAACTCATTATCAATCTATTCACCAAAATGCATATTTGGGATCTTCAGAAATTATCTCCATTATAATAAACTAAATGTTTAAAGCTTTGCGGTTAATTAATATGCACAGATTAATATGCAACCCAGACTCAGTCTTCAGGTACTGGGAAAGTTTCTGATATAATAAAGCTAAAAGCAGAGTGGCAGGGACATATTACCTCACCAGATGGCACAGTTTGTTAAAACAAACCAACGCATTTCTAAAAGAGTGTTCTAATAGCCACTTGAAACAAATTTTAATTTAAAATGGAGGGACATTTACATAAAAACAGTTCAGAGAACAAATATTTCAGAAGTTCACTGTCAGACAAGAGCAGCTCTGGTTTAAGGCAATAGAAGGTGGGAAAACATAAGCTAATTAAAAACATTCTCAGTGATGGAATTTCAAGCATAGCTGTTGTTTGTGAGGAAATTAGATTGTTATGGAAAGCTTTCCTCTGGAAGGTGACAGCCAGTACAGTCTGTGTTCAAGAGCCATCAGCAAAACTGGGGTACAGAGTTGTGCAAATAACAGTTAATCTGATGGGAAACCAAACATTTTATTTTGGAGGATGGAGTCCTTTAAGGGTTTTTTTTAGACATTAGGTCATCCTTGGAATGGAAATGCTGTTCTGTAATGAAATGGTGAATATGCTGGGAAAAAAACCTCAAATAATCAAAACTTATTTTTTAAGGTTTTAGTTTGATTAGGCCAATTGGTGTCTGAAAAAAAGAATTAGCATGTCTTGATGAATTCACTATTTGATGTAAAAAAAGTTCCTGGATCTTCAGATGTCATGGAAATAGATAACAAAGGTGAATGTAAGTGGTTTGTCTGATTCACACCTGCAGTGTTCAGTCCAGTGCTTGGGTTTGGGTTTTTTTTTCATTAAAATGAGGCCAGATTAAAGTGATGTGAGTGCCTAAATCTTTGTTGCTGTAATACCTAGGAGGGATGACCAGACACCAGCACCATGCTCTGAGGCTCTCCTTGCCTCTGCCAGGAGGCACAGTTGCCTGCACTGCCTGCATCAGGCCCCTTGAGAGTAACAGCACCTGCTCAACTGGGGGCTGAAACCCCATTCCTGCAGCACCTCCTACAGCATCTCCTACAGCCTTTCCCACAGCTTGGTGTTCTCCAACAGAGAAACAGATAAGATGATAGAGACAATGTCTTTTCTTCCAAAAAGAAGCAAAAGGTGGCTGTGATGCTGTCAGCCAACAACGTGAAGGATGTGGGAGAAGCTCTGTTTTCCAGCCTGCACAGTTTGTTGGGTGTCACGTCTGTTCAGCTCTGACTTTTTGGCTTGCAATGTGTGCAAAGCTTGCCCTGACATGTCCTTTCTCTGTTCTCACACAAGAGGAAAGAAACTCCTTCTTGTCCCATCTTTTTTTAGTTTCTTTTTGCTGTTTCCCCTGTTTGGTCTCCCTTGCTCCATCTTTCTGCCATCCATCTTTCAGAGCAAGAGCTGTTTCGACTGTTTCTGACATGCTTTCAGTTTTCATAGGAGACCTTTAGCACCTTCATATTACAGGAAAAAAGATGAGTGTTTTCTGTGGTGTTGCTGAGAGGCAAACCACATGGGACAAAGTTAAGAGACATTTTAATGCAGAAACCTTTTTCAGTGCATATGAATTGCAATATTTTTATGTTCTCCACGAAGAAACAATGCACAGAAGGGCAATTCAGAGAGCTGACATTGCGATCCTGATGCCTTGCTTATAGAAAGGAACAGCTCCAAAGGGAAAACTGTAGTGACTAGGAATCAGAAGAGCTTGACCAATCTCTTCATCTAGCAACAGAACATGCAAAGGGAAAAGATTAGTGGTTGAACTTTTAACCTCATTGACAGGGGTCTCACTGGATGACTGCAGATATGAGCTTTGCTCTTGATTCCTTGATTAGTTCCTGAAACTTTTAAAAACACAAAATATAAAACGCATTAATAGTCTTGATGACTGAGACCGGAAACAGCCAGAAATTCACAGATAAAATGGTATTTTGCAGACAAACAAGGTGTTGCCACTTACTGAATAGCACAGGTAACTTTTCCCTGCAGCTCACCTCTAGGACATCCTCTGCCCTCAGCAACTCAGTGTCTTGGCTGTACAGCACCCACTTTTCTTTTTTTTTTTTTGATGTCTCTTACATACTCTTCTATTTTTTTCCTAAATATTTAGATTCAGAATCAGCACATCCATATGCCGACCACACTTCTTTGAGAAGTTATGCTCAGGGACCATTATTTTGGACCTGAACAACAGGCGGATACAACAAACATCTAAAGTCCCTGAGCCTCATAAAATTCATCTATTTTGAAAGAGTGAAAGAAAAAGAAAAGCCTAAACCAAAGCAAGTACTAAATGTTGAGTGCAAAGGTAGCTCACCAGCTCTCATCTCAGCCCTCCTCTTATTCTGCTCACATCATTTGTACAAGCTGTATCTGTTTAAATAAAACATGGGCAAGTATTCACAGCTGGGTGTATCCCATAAATTCACTTTCCCATATTCACAATAGTACTTAGGAGCATCACAAGGAAAAAATCACCCATGTATTAAGTGCGCATTCAAAGCAGCTAGTTTTAAGAAACATTTCCTTGCCTCTCCCTTTTTCTACATTCTCTGCACAACAACAACAACAAAAAAAAAGGTCAGAAGAAAAATCAGAAAATAAACGGGCAAAAATGTGAGATAAGGTAATAAGTGTATTCAGGAGCTCAGAATTATTTCAGAGAGCTGCTTTTTACTCCTATCAAATGCATTATGTATAAGTTTTAAGTCAATATGTTTTGTTAACACTGTGTTAAGCTGGAAAGCTGCCTGCTACCCTTTGTAGCTAGATGCCAGGTAAATAAACAACCGATTGGCTTAAGCAAATTAAATAAACAGTGTTTGTGGGCAGGTAGTTTTATTCAGTGTGTGGTATATAATGTTTATTAATGCTGTTAACTTTGGGAAATGTTGAGGTAAATGCAGAGATTATAGCAAATGTACAGATTAAAACAGAGACATTTGTCAAAAACAAATGTGCATATAAGCAAATAGTAAACAACTAGATGAGTTCGTTGAAGCCAAATGCTCCCATTTAATAAATGAAATGTTTCATTAATCCTCCATGACAGAAGTAATGCTTGGAATGGAAAACAGATCCAAAAGAAAATATTTATTCAAGCCATGTGCCATGAGTCTTCCTCAGCAGCCCAGGCAGGAACTGCAGCTGCTCCTGCTGTGGCTGGGCAAGGATGGGTGTTACGGAGGCAGCCCCTCACTGCTCTCGCTCCAGCAACTTCCCCCTACTGTCAAAATGTTTGGGGCTGATAACAGAGCAGCTGGAGGAGCTATTGGTGTGTGGTTGCTGTGAACAATGGCTGCCTTAGAGATAATTTTGGTCCTCCTGTGCTGTGCACCAACTGTGGTCCAGCTGCCGAAAATGTGGCGTGACAGAGTTATCCCCATGCTGTGTCCTACACTGACAGTAAGACACCCACTTACCACTGTGGCACTTACTTTGAGGGTTGCCCGGAAGGAAAGCACATGGTGGTGGCAAATCCCCACAACTCAAGCGAGCCCTCCAGAACCCGGTGGCTTTCTGCAGGAGAACTCAGAGCTCTGTGATCGGCTGCATGCCTCAGCTTTACCCTAAAATGATACCTTTCTGTTTATGAGGCTTAGATCTTGAGACACAGGTTGCCAGTGCAGTTGGAATAATCTTCTCTGACATCTAAGCACAATGAAGGTGGCAGGTATAGGGCAGTATTTTGAAAGAAATCCATCCACATGCAGCACCCTTGTCTGAAGGTCCATCTCATGGCCTGAGCCTCAACTGCAGCACTTCTCTAGTGTCTGCTGTCCATGTCCAGCTCTGTAGCAGTGCCTGGGAGCAACTCCTTTTTCCCTAGCAAACAACTTTACACAGCATTGACTTGGCCTCAGTAACCTGAGGCACTTGGCTTGCCTAGTGCAATGCAGCATCGCTGGTATGAAGCCCAAATCAATCCATGCACATCATCTGGCACAGAAGGCTAAGGCATGGCTTGTCACCATCATCACTGTAATGCCCTCCCATAGAATTGCTCATCAACTTCCCAGACTCTGTGCCTCAAACTGCTTCATGTCCCCACCGGATGAGTTAGAGGACCAGGAAAAGATCACAGACAGTGACTATGCTCAACTGAGGCAGTCCATGGCAGCTATGAAAGAACTCATCCTTGAGGCAAATCATAGACAGGGTTTGCCCAGGAATAAGGGCTGTCACAGACCTCAGTACGGTGTTTTATGAAGTTTTCTTTACCAACAGTTGGTGTTCTGGATCCGAGGCCCCACCATCAGAACAGGGATGGATTCCTGCTGCAGATTCTTCCTGAGATCAGAGAAAAGAGGCACCAATCTTTCTCTCTTCTGTCTGGCCCTTGTTACGGCATCTTGTCTTCAAGATCATTGTCCCTCTGTGAAGTTAGATTGAAAGTAAGCAGATGGTCTGATAGTGTCTGGGGCAGGGAAATGATATGCATAAACTCTGCATTAGGAAAATCAAGCTTAAAATAAACAGGCTTAAAGCCAAGATACTCCTTTGCACACACCGCTTCCTCACGGCAGAGGAGGAAAGTGCAGAGATGTGAAAGGTGCCAGTCACTTTGCTTCATGTATTTTTGGAAGGAGATTAGATACTGCAATGAGAACAACAAAGTAAGAACTTAAACGAAATATTTATGTCTTCTACCCTTCTTGGGAGGTGGGCCAAGGGAGCACCATAAGGAGATATCTGGGATGAGAAAAGGCCACACTGCTTCCCTTTTCTCAGCATGGAAATCATGGGGTGTTTCTACACTGAAGATGCAAGAACAGCAATGAGTCGTTCTCCTGAATATGGGAAGCTTTAGTAGCAAAGATGCCTAAAAATGTGTGGATGAAGAAGTACTAGACTATTGGCTGAAAAATGGATCAGAGTAAGTTGTTCCGAGGTGACAACTCAACTGGGGATCCCAGGAAAAAAAAATTTAAAAAAAGTAAAGAGGAGAAAAAAAGCATGTTTGAAAGATAGCTGTAACCCAGGTAGTGTATCCTTGGGAGAAGCTGGGGAGAGGGAGATAAGAGCTGTGGCCATCCTGGGGACATGAGAGACTAAATGAACCCCCCATCCCATCCTACCAGACAATCAGTCAAGCTCCTGTCCACACAATGGTATGTCTTATGGTGTCCCAAGGCAAACATGGAAATGTCAGGGAAATGCTTTTCTTTTTGGCTGAAGGGAGCTTTGATAAATTTGCAAACTTCTTACACATTTTGTACAGGGAAGTGAAGAGTAATACCAATTTCACTGGAAACCTTCATGCCAGAAATTGAATTTGCAGCACATGAGAGGTAACACCACATGACAGCTGTGTGTTAACCTGAGCTTGCAGGTTTTTTGTGTATGTTGAAGCCAACCTTGAGATGGTCAGTGCTGCAGGAACTGAGTTGCATTGCGTCCCTCTCAGTCTGGCAGCTACATTTTTTACTTTGTGCTGCAACATGCAAAGAGAATTTGCTTTGCCCTCTGATGTTTATCTTAATTTTACACGTGTTTACTGCTCATAGGAGAAAATGACAAATTGAGAAAATATTTGTTTTCACAAAAGCTGAGACTATTGCAACAGACAGACAAACACAAGTGGTCTCTAAGTGTCAAAGTCTGAGCTTTTCTACACACTGTGCCATGTGCATGTTTGGTTTTACCTGCCTTAAAGGTAATAGGCAATTCAGTCAAGATGCTGCCCTAATCACTGCAACTTCTCTGCACAAGGATTACTTGTTGCATCCCATTGCAGGTTTTGGAACACCACCCAAAAGGGAGGCTGAAATCATCAACCACATTTCATTTAGCCCTGCCAACTGAATCTAAACAAATTGAAAAATGACCTGCCTGTTATGCTTTGAGGCATACAGCAGAAAATAACTCTGAAATAGCTGCTTATGCTCACTGGAGAAAGATTTATTTCTGATCTCAGAGCTTGAGTAGCAGAGGTAAATAGAAGCACCTGTAAACAATTACCTGCCATGCCCCACTGCCCCCATGTGAAAAAATAGGCACAGTCATTGCCTGAAGTGGAGTTGGTCTAGTAAATGATGGGGAAAATGGAATGTTTTCTCTCAACAAGCAGCAAATGAAGAGGAGCTGCTCATCTAAAATGATGTTACCTTGTTTACCTGGACAGTCCCAGATTTTGACAAAAGGCTCAAGAGTCTAGCATGTACTTTTTCTCCTGTGGTGTAACATGAGCCACTTTGCCCTTCACTTCATATTTCAAGAGGGATTTTGGTGGTGAGACAAACTGTCCTATTGTATGAATGATTTGAAAGGGCTCTGCACTGATGAACAGCCAGAAGGGAGAAGGGCTCAGTACAGCAGCATGGCTAATTGGCTTTTTGCTTAATTGTCACCTATTTATTTAAGGCTAAAGAGTTTTTTTTGTTTTGTATTTAATAATTTATTTTGGTTCCATGATGTTATATATTTAATGGAAATCCATGGAAAAGCAGACATTAAAAATGTTTCCTTGTAATACCAAGTTATTTAGGTCCATGTTTTTGCTACCAGCTACCTGCAGTATGATTTCCAGTCATGTGCCATGGCATCCTAGCTCTCCTAGACAAACATAACACAGTATATCTTGCCTGAAGGCATTTCTTTAGTTCCACTGTGGCTTTAGCCTAGTTTCCTAAGGAAACAACACCATCTGAGCATGACCTCTATCTTTCTCTCTCCTCTTTTTCTAAAACTCCTCAGCCCACTGACTGGTTTAGCCCCCATGAGACAGAGGGCTAGAAGAAACTCAAAGGTCAATCTTCCCAATGAATTCTGTGCAAGCTAGTGGGCTGATGTTTAGAGAGCCTTTTAAAAAAAGGCTTTTTAATGTTTCCACCAAAGAAAGACCTCAGAAAACTCTGGTATTACCCATTGCTTGTCAGCCCTTAGATAAACAAGTAAGTCTAAACTGCCTTAGTTTAGACTAACCATAGCATGTGTGGTGTTCCACCAAGTAGGAATGCCATAGAGGACAAGAGAGGAATGGAGGTTACGTAAGGAAAGAGGGTTTTCGGGGGACAAAGGATTTGTATTCCTAGGAAAAGATGTCCTACTGGTTTGGCTGCCCACAAATCTGCTTTCTGGGATACTTTTTAATTTTATCTCTCTTCCTTCTCTGAGTCCCTGCAGGCAGCAGTTGGTCCTTGGAAGATGTGATGACAAGGAGAAAGCTCCTCAGTAACTATAGAGAATGTAAAAGTGAAAATACATCTCCCAGGGTCTGACCCAGGGCTGAAATGAATTCTAAAAGTATTGTTTCCACATCCACACTGGCTACTGGAAAGAGAGCACAAGTACAGGATCTTGCCCTGGGAGTCTATAAGCAGAAGGAAAAGAATAAACCCTGAGGGGGGAGGTCAGGAGCACTCAGTGTCTGGGAGCTCTGTGGTTATCTATGGCAGAATGGTCTGCATAGTCAGCACTTGGTTTCACAGAAAGCTCCTCCTGAGGGACTAACAGGATGCTGGGCATGAAAGACAAGGTGTTGTTGATGGCATATCATCATACCTCGGTGCTGCCATCAGTACCTCTCCCTCACTCAATAGCCTTTCTGCTCTCCCCCAGGCCACGAGTCCATTAGCAGCATGTCTGGCATTTGTTGCCACACACCTTTCTTTTTCTTCTGGCTTATATATAAGCCCTCTTGGCCTTGATACTAATGGTGTGACACATAAACAAGTTATATAAAAACTCTCCCAGTGCATTTTCACAGATCACAGGCTCCCTATAATTTGTAGTCCAATATTTGAAGAGAGTGGCTGGGTTCAACATTGGGTCAGTTCTCCTTTGAGAGGATTACATTTTGTGATGACATGGTACCTATGTCTTTCTGCTATCTCTCTAAACAAGAATCCACGTATTATTTCTTGTTTGAATACTTTGTTTTTGTTAGGAGATACAGAAAAAAGCGAGACCCAAGGTGGTCTCAGCACATGGGACCTGGTTACATGCCACCTCCATCATGCTGTGCCACCAGATCATAGAGGGGAAATTCAGGCACTGCAGTTGTGTGACCCTGTTCACTACTAATTCCACTGCTTACTTTAAAATCTACTTCTTCAATGTGGTATACAATGAAATAGCCTTTTTACTATGTGGATTATTAAAGTGTTTTAAGATGTCTTCTACAGTAAACTTGCGTGTAGGTGGTAAAGCAAAGCCCAGTCTGAGTATGCTGAAGACTAGGCTGATCCTGTCTGTTTTCAGTGCTGTTCAGGCTATGTAACTGACACAGAAAAATTAAAAATCAAGAAGTCTTCCAGAATAGGGTTGGGAAGTGTTGTTGCTCAGATGGACTCTCAGACTCCCTAAAACTGCCTTTGAGCCCCTGAGACTGCTGGACCACAGACCAAAATAACCATTGAAACAAGGCTCCTTATCGAGATGTGTTTATTTACTCAGGTATCTCTATGAAACATTAGAACTAAAAGCATGTACATAATTAATTCCCAAGTGCATTTAGGATGTGGTGTCCTATCAAAGCAATATCAACAACAGGTGACCTGAACCCCTCCACATCCCTGTCTCCTTCAGCAGAAGCAGATTTGATCCCTGGCAATGGCAAGCTGGTATGTGAATTTTACAGATTCATGAGAATAAATTGATCTCAGTCATTTCTCACCGGTTTTCCCCCCAAACAAAAGCGTTGTAATTATTTGAGTGTCAAGCACTCAAATGCTGTACCTCAGACACAGCTATTCCAGAAGATAATTAGAAGCACAGAGGAGCAAACAATATGCCAGAGAAACTATCATCGCAGTGTGATCCGAAGGATAACTTTAGTAACGCAAGTGTTTCTTTGCTGGATGACTCATGGAAGGAAGCAGGGGCTGGAGCTGCTGAAAAAAGAGCCTGCTCCATGGGAACACGAGCGAAGGTCAAGAATCGACTCTGTAAAACCCACTTTTTGTTTGACGTTAATAATCTTAAGGAAATTGATGGAGTGAGAGCAAATGTCAGCTCCAGTAATGACTATGTAACTGTGGGACCATATAGAAAAGCGATAGCCCAGCTCAAACGTGGCTGGTGGAAATAATGGGGAGCGGTGAGCTGAGGATTCAAGCCTTGCTTTAATGTTTTCTTTTGAGTTTCTCTGTGAATTCTGATTTATCAAAGGGACAGGCATCAATTTTCAATATTTAACTCATGGCTTATATAGCATATATATAGTATATATGTATTTTTGACCATTGTTTTTTGTCTGTACAACAGCTTCCCAAAGCTGTACAAGAAACATCATCTCACTGACTGATACTGTCACTTATTACATTTTAAAAAGTATTAATATCTGATAGTTTTTATGTTAAGATCCAAATGGCATGTTATAACATTTAATTCAAATCATAAACATGTTACAATAATATATATATTATATAAGAGTATGTGTTCAGTTGTTAAATTTTACACACGTACCCCAGACCCATCTTACACATATTTTTTTCAGTTGTTATTTTCATAGTATCTTCTTCCAATAACAGATTGTCTAAGCCTTGTTCCTCCTATTTCTTGCCAAAATAGCAACAAGTTAAATTTTGTTTCTGTCCCAAATTGTGACACAGCTGGCAGTTTGTAAGCCCAACAGACTGCTCTACTTTTGTGACTGTGCTCCTTCCCTCCAGAAGATGGGTGCCAACTTTGTAAATTCAGAAACCAGACCACATTCTGGCAGAAAATCAGTGTATTAAGGGAGAAGAAGGTGATATGTCATTCTGCTGCCAGTTATTTTGAATTTGGTGGCATTTATTTTTAAATGAAAGCTTGTTGGTTTTCTACGCTGTGATCCAGCTCTGATTTGCATTGATGAAGGGAATACTGGTTCCCCAGCCAGCCTGCTCCAGTGCTTTGCTGTCCTGTTTTGGAAAGATTTCCTGATACCAACCCAAATGTTACTTCCTCAGGCAGGTCTGTGTCCGCTTGTCACACTCGTAATGAACATGATGGTCTTGACTGGGAAATCTTCAAGCTGAAGACAGCTGGGGGCTGGAGGAAAGTATTTTTCACATGCTTGCTCTGTTTTCTTACTTTCCCAGACATTCACTTTGGTGCTGTCAGAGATATGATCCTGGTAGGCAAGATTTTGGTCTGATGCAGTACAGATATTTTTAGAACACAAAATCCAGTTTATTGCGTTCTTCTTCACAACAGCCTTTTCTGTCCTCAAGGGGTGTTACTAATGCTCCCCTCCTCCAGGCTACACAATTCCAATTTTTTCAATTTTCCTTCACAGGGCAGAACTTCAGACCTCTCATCTCCATCCTCAACTCCCCCTCGCCTACACGCCTTCCTGGAGCCATGCTGTTCACAGTTGAACACAGGGCTGCAGCAGGGTCACTGGCAGCACTGGGGACCAAGGAGGGATTAATCCTTATGTCTTGCAGGCCAAGCTGTCTGTTCACCCCCACAGGGGGTGTGCCCTTCTCTACAGTGGGTCAGCACAACTGACTCATGCTGCTCTCTGATTCACCCTGGACCCTTCCTGGCAGAGCTGTTACCCAGACACTTGCTCTCCATCCCATAGCTGTGCAGCTGGCTATTCCCACCTCACTGAAGGGACATGTGTCCGTATAAGGATATACGTGGGTGCAGCTGGTGCAAATACACCTGAACTCTCAGCAGCCTGGGCACAACCCAGAGGGATTTTTGCAGGCAGGAAGGGTGGGGCAGGGAGAGGATACAGAAAGATAAAACGAGTGTGTTCCTTAAATTCAAAGCTTGTTCACAAGTCTCCCAGCACACAATAAAGTGTTTATGGTTTTGGAATTTGTTCATTCTTTTGTTTTTACACTTTGTCATTCTGTGTTTTTAATTTGACCCCACCTCGCAAACCCAGTTTTTCTCGCACTGGTTGTGGGTGCTGCAAATCAAGCTTTGAATTAATATATTGCCTGGATTCAACTATTGAAACCGTAATGCTGACTTCTAAGACAAGTAAAAAAAAAAAAAGGCAAATCAAGTAGGTGATACCAGACTTAACCTTCATCTTAGCTGGAATATTTTCAAATGAAAGGGTAGAAATATGCATGTCCTTTCTATCAGCAAGTGTAAAACTGTGCTCCTACTCTTCACCCTTTGTCAGTGCTCAAGGATGTGAGAGTAAAGTGTACTTGTGATGCCAGGGAGGAGACATTTTTGTAGTAGTAGCAAGACACGTGATAAAAATGACAGGTTTGGCTGTTGTGAGTGAAGGAATCTCAAAATGCTCAAATGTCTATTGTTGAGCCAGCCTTGGAAAGACTGGAACAGTGGTCATGCATCCAGCTTGTGCCGTGTCCATTATTTGAGTTGCGCTTCTCATTTTTGGCCAACCAAGGCGAGTATTTTTTTTTGCTCTCCAACACAAAACATCTCTGTGTCTTTACAACATGATCTGCTTGACCTTCGCCAAAGAGATTAGAGGACAGGAGAGGACTGCATGAAACAAAATAATTTTTTAAAAACCATTTTAGACCATTTTGAAGATGTTTACAAAGATGATGTTTGTTTTCTGCTATGTATTCTGCAAACTTTGAGGCAAACCTCTTTAGACCTCTTTTCTCTTTCTCTATAATCTCTGACTTATATTACTTCCATCGTGATTCTTGAAATAAACATGACATGAAAATAAATTTGAATTTTAACCCATATTCTTCTTCCTACACTTCTGAGAGATTCTAAGAAGATTTGAAAATAATTTTAAATATTCTTCAAAAAAGCAGAGCTTTTATTATCTCTATGTACTGCTAGATGCCTTGGGAAATCCTTAGAAATGTAATGAAACATAACACATAAAACCCAGTGAGCCAGCGTAAGCCACCATCTAATCAAATGAGTAGATTCATAATGACAGAACACCATTAAAATGCAGACAGAAAACTTCTCAATACTCTTATTCTGCATTTCTTTTTCTTACTTTAGGTCTTCACTTAGGGAGTAATGGAAGCGAACTGAATAATGAATATAGTTAGTACAATCTCAAGGAGCTTTCCTTCCAAGATTTCTTTCTCTTGAGCTGAACCAGAGGTCAAATAACTTCAGTACAGTAGACAGCATCGAGATGGTCCTTTTTAGACACTTTTATTGAGTGCAATTTAATGGTGACAAGGAATAATAATGGATAAGGAGACAGGAGATATTTTAAAGCTTTATTTTGCTTACAGCATAGAAGAAGAACAATGCATTTCTGTTCCCTGGACAAATTACAATAAAATAATCACTTTGCCAGTTTTAGGTGGTGCAGTGAATAGCTCAAATTGGAAGTATAGGCAGCTGCTTTTTCCTTCATGGATTGATCCTACTGATGAATGAAGATGAGTCAAATGATGTAGCTACTCCTCCACTAATTGGATAATCATGCCTTATTACTGAATGTAACCAATGCAGATTTCCATATATCTAGACCCTGGTGTGGAACCCTGCCCTGGGCTGGGCACCTTGTTTCCCTATACTGTACCCAGGGAATGATTTTGGAGAGTATGCGTGCAAATCAGCAAACATGCTGCCCAAAGAGACTTGCAGTGTCACAACAGCAATGCACACCTAGACAAACACGTGCTTATATATTTTTAATATATGTACACATAAACAGTACGTTACGTACACATACAACAGTTACAACTAATGACTATAACTAGCAGCTAGAACTACAGGGCAAAGGCTAAAAAAGATTCGTTTATTCACAGAATTACAGAATCACAGAATGGGTAAGGTTGGAAGGGACCACAGAGGGTCATCTGGTCCAACCTCTCTGCTCGGGCAGGGTCATCCCAGAGTGCACTGCACAGGATTATGTCCAGACAGTTCTTGAATGTCTCCAGTTAGGGAGACTCCACAGCCTCTCTGGGCAATCTATTCTAGTGCTCAGTCACCCACACAGTAAAGAAGTTCTTTACCATGTTTAGGTGGAACTTCCTGTGGATCAGTTTCTGCCCACTGCCTCTTATTACTTGACACCACCAAGAAGAGCCTGGCTTTATCCTCTTGGCACCCTCCCTTCAGATACCTATAGACATTGATTATTTCTCCTTCACATTTTCCTCGATGCCTTCATCTGGACAAGGTGATGCTCTGCTGTGAACAAGCATGGGCCAAGGAAGGGTTCATAAACCAGGACACATGGGCTTTTCTCTCACAAAGTTCATGAAAGGAGGGAGCAGGAGGAGGCTTGTTGCTGGCAGTGGAACTGTTGAACCACCAAGGCAGGACTTGTGAGGAATGGTCAGGAGGCACCGAAGGATTAATTTGCAACCAGGATGAACATTATTGCAAATCTAAAGGGAGATAATTCAGCATGAATGGTTGTGATGTTGTCTCTGTCTCTCCAAATCTTACTTCAATGCCAGGGAGCCTTCTATATGACCAAGAACCAAGGGAATACCACGTGGCAGTACCTGGACATCATTATATCGGAAAACCTGTCATGGTTAAGAAAAACGTACAAATTTTTCACTTCCTTTTTACACATTGACTAAAGCAAGTAACATATTGCATTTCTCTCTCAAATTATGCTGTACTTTGTACCTGATTTGCCCTCATATCTATATGTTCACATTCCACTCTTATCATACGAGCACTTTTCAAGCTTTTCTCCATTACTCACTCCTTCAGCAGATGTTCATATTTACCACTCTGTTGACCCTGTTAGCATATTTACCACTGTGTAAACAGTTTGTACTCTCCTCAGACTGCAAAGTCTATTTTGGCCAGTATTTTAGCAAAGACTTAGTGTGAGTATGTGCCTACTAATCAGTATACCAGAGAAATCTGCATAGCAAAAAAAAGGATGAGAAATAGAAAGCATCATAAAGACAATATGATTAAATAGTGAGCTTTTCAGTGATCTCATATAGATGGCATGTGGAAAGTATACAGAGCTAGATACTAGGTCACGTGTCTAGGGAGCTGCATACAAGAATAGCACAAGCATATAAGGAGAAAATTAGAAAGCCCATGCATAAAATGTCATACAGCTAGCAAGGGATATGAAAGGTAACAAGAAATACTCTAAATTTAGATTAATAGTGAGAGGATTATAAAAGAAAGACTTGTTCTTCTACTCAGGGGGAGGAAAAGCTATTTATAAATTTTCTTGAGAAGACTGAAGCATTTTGTTTCTTTTTTGCCTCAGCATTCACTGGAAGACCAGTGAGAAAGGGTATGAATTCAAGTTAGAAGAGAAAATCAGCTGAGATAATAAATTGGTAAGTTGATTTTCCCCCCCATAATTCTCTGGAGCTAATGAAATTCCACAGGGAATTTTGAAAACCATATGAAACAAATCTGACAGCAATTAGAGACTAATCACGAAAATGAGAGGATGGGTAAAGTTAGGGGCTTGCTTATATTTATAGTGGGGAATAGGGTGAATTGCAGGCTTGCCAGTTTACCTTCTCCTCCCCAAATGGGAAGTAATAATCCAACCGTTGGTAAAGACCCAGAAGATAATGAAGGTTAAGTAGCAGCTATTAGGGATTTGCCAGGAACATACGATCTTCAACAAAGGTCATTTCCATTTACACCATCATGACAGGCCATGTGGGCCATGGGAAGGAGGTCAGCACTGCATTTCAGAAAGGCTGTGACACAGAGCACCTGTTTCTGCAGATTGATGAGCCGGCTGCAGGACCACACTCCATGGTCCATGGCCAATGCAAACACATCATTCATAGTTACCATGGGCACCTCTCCTGGGCTCCATGTACCTCAACAATTTTGCTGATGACTCGAAGGATGAACTAGATTTATTCAATTTTCAAACAGCAGAAAACTAGGAAGGGTCGTGAGTGTACTGGGGGATGGGGTGAGGTCTGAAAGTATTCCTGATTGAACAAACCACCCTGCCAAAATTAGGCATAATTCTGTAGTGCCTTATAGCTCCCTGGAGTGGCCTTTCTGAAAGGCCAAGCAACAAGCTTGCACTGAAGGCAAAGGTGTCCTTGCTGGGTCCTGCCGAACTCCTCGTCACCTCAGCACATGATGGCTCATTGACAAGGTGGTCTCAGCACTTTGCCTTCCCCACTCCTGTCTGGGGGTACCTACACTTCCAGCCTGGCTGACTCATGGCTTACACCAGAACCTCAGCTCCCTGATCGGCCACATGACACACATGTCACTTTGCTCCCTAATCTCTACCTGCAGTGTTCTGGCGAGCGCCCTTGGTGAGGAAACCTGGGCACACAGGAGGAGCATCTTCTTCATGGACCACATGAGTCACCTCTCCAGCCGACCTGGAGGAATAGAGATTTTCACCTCCAGCAACACTGTCAGCATGGAACAAGGAATACTCATGGCCAAGATCAAGCACAAGCTCCTGCTCAAAGCTCGCTTTGCTGCACAGGAGGTCCTGTGGATGTGGGAGGTCCAGGCAGCCCCAGGAGAGGCTATCAGCTCCACATGTTCCCCAGCCAGCTCGCTGCCACAGGGACAGCCTCAGCATTGGGACTCAGCGGAGCCTAAAAAGCATCTTAACATGCAGATTTAAATGTATTTAATAATGAGTTTTACTTGGGCTTGGAGTTGCATGTGATCTCTATGTGAAATGAAACCAGTCAAAAATATCCAACCTGCCCTAGAATAAACTTTCTAAATGTGATTCAAACTTTGAAAGATTTGAATCCTGAGTTGTCTTGAGGGGTTTTTTGTTTGTTTTTTGTCAGTTTTTTTTGGTTGGTTTTGTTTTTAATGATAATTTTCTACTATCGACCTAAAAAATCTGTCATTTAGACAACCCTGCTCTGTGCAGGAAGGATAAAGCTTATCACAGAAACAAACACAGGTTTTCAGGAGCTGTTGGAAAGAAGAAAAGACCATACTTATCACACTGGTTGTGGATATAAATTCAGAGCATGCCTCTTTGACCTGTCCTTCTCTCAGGATAAGCATGTGCAAATAACTGTAATAAATACCATCGACAAGCAAATGGAAAATAAACAACCAACTAAACTAACAACTTAAACTGAAACATCCCTCTCTTTCTGGAAAAGGATAAAAGTGGCTGGCAGCATATCAGGCACCTTACCTTGTGGTTTGAAGGGTATATTACAGTTAAATGCTGGAGCAGTAATGGCACTTTTGTTGTCACTCCCGCATTAGTAGTGGTCTTCCCTGAGGTGGCATCTCATGGTATCCCCGGGCCACAAAACACAGCAATGCCAGCACAGCCACATCCTCTTTGGGGACATGGATGAGGAAAAGACCAGCTCATCTCTCTCTGCTTTGCTGTGAACCCAGAGAGCCCAGCACATGGAGTGCCAGGGCAGGGCTGCACATGCAGTGCCCAGCTCTGGACGTGGGCTCAGGGTGGACATGCCCCGTGTCCAGAAGACATTCTCCAATTGTTCATCACTATTTCTGTTTACAATAAGATTCATTGCCTTCATCCTTTTATTGACAAACCACAGTTTTGTTAAAGGTAATTTTGACTACTTGGTTAAAAATCCATGTCTGTGCTTGGTCTGTATTAGGGGATGGTTACTGGTGCTAGCCATCCTTACTGCAAACACTGCACAGTAGTGTGCACTGCCAGGGCTGCAGGCATCGAGGTCTTGTACACCATCCTGTGAAAAGGCAGATTTCCCTTTATGCAAAAGTGCCAGCAAGAGGCTTTCTAAAATCTCAGATTTATATAGTTTTTTTTTAATTTTCCCATCTTTTTCATCACCCAAGGTTGGAATTTGATATCAAAGGACCTATACCTGTTCCTGCTCTTCCCAAAAATAAAGCTATATGCTAAACATATCCCACAAGCTGAAGGAAACTTGTCAATATGCATTTAAAATGGAAGTCTGATACTGAACAACAAAGAGGGTGGCCTGAAGTATCTGACCTGTGACTAAACACTGTACTAAACAGTGAATCAAGATATGTTAAAACAGGAATGCACAGCTTGCCCTCAGCTTTTACTGAGTCAAGAGAGACTATTGCTTGTGGTTTTTTATGCATGGGGGATTCCAGTGTTTTCAGAAATTTGCCTCTCTCACCATCTGAGCTCTTGAAAATTTCTTTTTTTCTTCCAGTCATTTTAAAATGTAATTACAAAAATGAAAATGCTAACAGATTTCAAACCACTTCAGGACATTTTGCCTGCTAGAAACATGTTGACTTTTTAAACAAATGGCTTGCTTTCCCTGTAATTAATTTTAAAACATTCATTTTTGCACTGACTGACATCAAGCAGCTATTCTGCAGCTGTCTCGGGATTCCTGAACTTGACCTTAACAAATAATACAATGTTTTCTTAATTTGAAGAGTAACATATGCTTTTCTTCTTCACCACTGAAGTGGATCCATTTATGTTTCCTGCAGCTGATGTGTTTGCTAGGGTAGCATATGCCTTTTGCACAATGTGATTACATTTATGTAGGCAAGTAGGCCACACCATTAACAATTAAATATTTTCAGAACTTTACATTTAACAAGATAAAAATGACTGCCTGTCCCCTTTACGCTTATGTGGTGGGGAATGTAAACTGTGAACTAAGAGTCTGTGTTTCTTAGAGTCCTCTTTGGCCATGGAGGTGCTGCCATTTGCAGCTGATGGTTTTCACCCAGTGTGTGCGTATCCTCATGGGCAGCACCAGGAGATGCACTGGGAGACCAACCCAGCCATGTCCTCAGGAGCAGAGGGTCATACAGAGGCATTGCCAGCTTCTGGGATGCCCTCAGTGAGCCCTTTTTCTCATCAGGTGTGTATGTTGTGGGTTTTGTCCACGTTAAGCATCCACCAGCCTCCTGGGTGCAGACCAAGGAACACAGACCAGTGGTGATGCCAGCATGTGCTGGTGGCTTTGTGTGGATGCTGAGTGTCCTGAGTTTATCAGTTTTGTGGATTCATCAGGTCTGCTAGTCTCCAGAGCCCAGCAGTCCTTGGGAAAACTCCACAGACTTGCCCTCCTTGTCTGCTCTTTAGCCTCTTGTTTTCTGGTTCCAATTTCTACATGAATGATCACAGGTACTTACAGAGCCCATTCATCCAGACTCACACAATGAGGACCTTTGTACCATCTAGTGCCTTTTGTATATGCTACTTTGAGGGCAAACAAGGAGATAGAGTTGAGTTTGTGGTAGACACCCAGAAGTCAAAGTGACAGGGTGCAGTGTGTTTTTGTTTACCTTCCTACCATCATTACTTGGTGCTGCACCTCCTCCTTGGCATAGAATCTTCTATTTGTAAGCCGTGTCTTAGTTATATGGGAGACTCATTGGTCTGAAGAAGCAGTATGTCTTGTGGAATGCATTGCAGTCTACAAGTGTCCTATTGTGAAAAGGTGTTTTATAACATGGCAAAACAGTATGTTCTTGAGAGGTTCCCACAAAAGGCTCCCCCTCAGGGACAACAAAGAGCAGCTCTGGATGCAAAATGCTTGGGATTTATCTCAGACACTGGGGCTGAGTTGGAGGTTTCCCAACAGGACACAGTTGCTGCCATAATCGGAGGTTTAACCTCAGTTCATTGGCCAGCCAGGAGTGAAATACTTTGAAGAGCCCTCATTGTTGGACTTTCTAGGTTTTTGCTCCCAAGGGGTTTGCTTTGCTCTCTGGAGTAGTGGAGGATGTTGTCACAGAGGCTTTTGAAGAAGTTTTAAAGCCCATCCCGCATTGTGGTGACAAAAGATACAAGTTATGGGGAGGAGGAGCACAGAAACTCACACCTCGCTTTCCCTTGCAGGGAAAAGGTTTTGGCACAAAAGAAAGACATTATTAATTGTTGAAAAGCAAGATCTGCTTGCATTTCTGGTTCCCAGTCTCCTGTACTAAAATCACTGTGCACATTGTGCCTGTCAGAGCAATGGCCTGGATCATACTGTGCTGTCCAGTGCCCTTACTGTTTCTCCACCTACCCAAGGTAGGTGGAGAAACAGCTATAATTTTATTGAAATTAACTTTTTATTTTATTTTTCATTTAAGGCAGGATCAGACCCTCCAGATTTTCTTGTTCTGTCAGTAAGAAATTTTCTTTGAAAATATTGTTAGGGGACACTCCGAATTTATTGTAAGCAAAATATTAATCAGCAACAAATACAAATAATTAGTTAGCTGAACAAATCCTGTATGTCTTCACAGACAACAAAATTGCTGGGAAAATGAAAACAACATAAAAATGTACAAATGACCTAATGGAAAAGAATGAGCGCTTTAATAAAGCAGAGGTTTACTGCACTGAGGAAGTATTTCTATTATTAAACATTAGTAAAGATGGGCTGTATTGCTTGGTTTAATTCTTCAGTCAACCAAAAGAGTCAAAGTGGAATACTGAGAGTCAAAAGTGGGATGCTTGTGGTACCTGTGAACGTCTGAAGCCAGACTGAAGGTTTGTAGGGAGGAGGCAACACTGGCCTTTCCACTGCCTTTCTGCAGCATCAGAAAACTCATCTTTTTTTTTCCTTAACACCCCTCTGCAGCTCCTATAGTGGTTAAATTCAACAAGATGCTGAGAGATGTTGACCATTAATAGTAATGATGAGAGTAACAATAATCAGTATATCAATAATGTACTTAGGGAGTAGTTGGAGGTATATCTAGGACTTGAGCCAGAAAAGGACCATCATATCTTAGTTGTTAGATACCTTTCCCTTTAGGTTATGCACTGATGCTCTTAATATTAACAAATCATATTACAATAAATAAACCTGTAAGCAGTCTAGGCCTTCAAAAGTCTGGATATAAACCTTCAGCATGTCTGCAGTAACCAAGACCCTGAACAATCATACCAAGTAAAGCAATTTGCAATGTATGAGAACAGCCGCCAGCACATAAGCTGTGATTCCAGCATCGGATAAATATTTTCTCATGCTCATTGTGCCCATCAGGCTTGCAAGAAACTTAGCCATGAGGAAAAATAAGCTGTTGTTGTTTTTGCAAATTAGGATCAGGAAGAACTGAAGGCAAGAGAGCGAGGACTGGGGAATCAGGTCCAAACCGTTTTTGCACGATAGGTGAGCAGCGTAGGTGTTGCCCCAAGCTCTGATGCTCAGCTAATAACTCTCGGAGTGGACTTGGCCACTTCAGGTTACTGTGATTTTTGTTTCCACAGTTCATTTGGGGAAAGTCTCATGCTCCAACCCCACTATGTGACTGTGAGCAGGAGGCTGACCTCCCCACCTGCTCCTAATGCATGTGTCTTCCCAAGGAGGTATATACTGCCCTGATAATCACCTATGCTGCTTTGATCTCCTGTGGTGGCAGAGATTTTGTGGCCATCACAGGCTTTCATTTAAGTGGGTTAAAAATCAGCAGATGACCACAGGATTTGCAGGACAAAGAGGCTTTTTGGCAGCACTGGGAGTGCTGCCCAGGGAACAGCTGTGAGATGGGCAAGGCAGCATCATCAGCCAAATGCCAGAATTCACATCTATGGTGGTTTGGTACTTCCCTTAAACTAGCACTCTCTGGCTTTGAAGGATCAGGAAGTGGCATTTTTGACTAAAATAACAAACTATTTTTGAAAAAGATCTTTTGTAAGGAGTAAATGCAGCCAATGGCGTCAGTGGGAGCTGGGAAATATTGACAGGCATAGCTCCAGCAATGAGTATAGATAGATTCAAACAGCAAACCCCTTCCTGGGAAGCTCTTGTATCCCACTTTGTGCTTTAGCAACAGTTAGGCACATCTGATTCATGATCTGACTTTAAACCCAGTGATGGCTTAGAGGCTCTATAGATTTCTTTGTTCCTGGTGGCTGCTGTCACAGGAGATGTGGATGTGACACTGCTCACTGGTCTGTATCATGGCTGATGGTGTGACGCTGCATCTCAGTTGCTGAGTTTTGGCATAGAGCACCTTGATCATGGTTTATATGAGCTCTGGAGAGACTTGAAGAGCTGCTGTGGATGTTTTTCCTCCATTTTCTCACTTCCACCCTGCTGGAGCATTCAGATTTTTGTCTCGTTACCCAACATTTCTGTTGCTGCTGAGATAGTAGAGGGTTTTGGAGGGAAATTGCAGGATGTTGTGGGTACTTGAGCCTTCTTTTCTTTTCTGCCACTCAGGCTCCTCAGTTTCTCTGTTGTCCCATTGTTCTCTACTCAAGGTGGTGATGACAATGCTAAGAAAAAGAGGTCTGTGGTAATGGAAAGAGTTGGGAATTGCAGCAGAGGCAAAGAAAAAAACACTCCAGTTTTGTCTTTTGTCGTGCTGTCTTAAGTGATACCACAATTCACTAGTATGGATTTAAATGCATTTTATCCCCTGTAGCTGGAAATATATCTAGATATAAGAAACAATGGAGGAATGAAATCCTGAAGTGCATGCATAAGGAGTCTTCAGTGTAACAGCAATCCAGAAAATTTATTCATGCTTTAAATTAAATTTGGATATTTGGTCCACCCTTGTCTTTTATTTCCCAAGATAACCATTACGCAGTTACAACTGAGCTTTTGCCGGAATCCAGTTTTTAATCATCATTGACAAGATAATAATTTTCCCAATTTTAGGATCATGCACAGTATGCCTCCCTTTCATGGCAGCCTCCTCTCTGAGCCTCTGCTGCTGTGTCTCAGTTCGGAGGAGGCACTGCTGCTGGTGAGTCAGCGCACAGCACGCACTCCTTCTCTGTCAGGAGGAGTGGCTCTTCCCCCACTCAGTCTGCATCTTCTTGGTGAAAGAAAATTTCTTCAGTCACAGACTGAAATAAGACATTTTCTTATTCTAATGAAAAAACAGGTGCGAGGCAAGTCCTGTAACCAAAGGTGTTATGGGCATCCCAAAGGCCATCATCTAGAATGTGCCTTTTCCAGCTGCTCTGCTTTTTCTTACTGAATCCTATCTAGAATGTGAGCCTGAGAGAAGAGAAACCTGTTCCATAAGGAGACCAGAGCAACAATGCTGACCTGTGATGCCACCACAGCTGACTCACACAAGAGGACAGATGGATGGGGTTGTGAGGCCGTGGTCCATCCATGACACCTCTGTCCCCTCTTCCCGTGCTGTGCCACCACTGCTGTCCCAGCCTTTGGAAAGCAGACAGGAGAGGAGCTTTGGATAAAGCTGGTGATGGACTGAGAAAGCAGAGGCAGAAGGGCCACAGAGGAAGGATGAGGAGCCAAGGGACAGACCTTGGCTAGAGTTCTGCACGAACTACCTAAATGCAAACCAGGGCCAAAAATCCCAACAGATATTTTTTCCCATGTGCCATGGTTTAACCCCAGCCAGCAACCAAGAACCATGCAGCCTTTTGCTTCTTCCCCCCTGCCTCCGAAAAAAAAAGGCTTTATCAATGTGCACCTTAGAGAGCAAAGATACTAGTTGCCTATCATGGAAGGGTGAATGACGGAAATGACCCCTTGGTAATCTAAAAGCTCCAGAAAGTCAAGGTGTCTCCCCACAGTTTAGATGAATCCTTCAGGCCCCCAAGATATGAGTATGCTCAGGGGACACAAAATATAGTATGATACCAGGCCCCAGCCAAATGCAGCAAGGGAAGAGGTGGCAAGAGCATTGTAAGAAAGGGCATTGAGCAGTGACTTCAGGAAGGCTCCCTTTCTGCTCACACGTTTGAGGAACTTTTAAGAACTATGAAAGAGAATTATTGAGAGAACTGTCTCCAAAGAGTTTTGCAGCTTTATCATTTCAGGTCCAGAAAAAAAAAACAGGAAATGAACATTGTCTCTTAAATCTTTGAGATGTCAGTAAATAAATGATGTGGTTTTCAGAACTGTAAAACATCTCATTTCTTCTGCTGACTTCAGCTGGTGCACTGGGTGCTCAGCACTTCTGGAAATAAAATCATTTGTTTGCCAAGCCTTGGGAAGAAAAGCTGAGCCGGCTGACTTGAAGTTCTTGTTCTTGCAAATATGAATATGAAGCAGGATATAAAAATACAAACTGAATATGAATTGAACCAGAATGCAAAACCTATATCAGTAGTCTTCCCTCAGGAAAATCACTATTTGGAAGAAGAGAAAAAGTGCACATAATGACAAACTGGTAAACACCATAGGAAAGGAGGAAGGACGGAACTTGCTTGGCATTATTATTATTTCCTGTCTTGGAGCTGGTCTGCCTCTGCCTTCACTTTGTGGTATTTGTTGTAGTTCTGCGTTGAACTAATTGCTTCCAGCCCTGGGGGCTGTCATGGCAATCTAGGCAGTGCTAATGCCTTGACTGTTAATTAACATGATAGCAAAGCGGTTGAGGAAGGGACTAAAATGTCAAGCAATGGGGAAAAAAAAGGATATGAAAAATGCAGGATTCTTGGGTGGTGAGAAGGGCAGGGCAGGCTGGCACTGCTGCCAGAGGAGAGGGGCTCCTGCAAGGAGCTCTGACTGTCCTTGTCCCCTGCAGCCACGTGTCAGTCTCCACCAGCCTGCTCTGCACAGCACAGGGTGGGGGAGATGCCGAGGAGCACAGCACAGCTCTCGGTCTCTGTGATGTGTTTTTATCAAGAGTTGCAGTTCACAGATAAAAAAAATTAAGCAACTAGTACATGTAGAAATGATGTGTATAATACAGAAGGGTTTATGGAAGTGTTTCATGAAAATTGACATTTTCCACGATTTTTTCCTTCTGTAATATTCCATTGGAAAACAAAATCCCTTGGTTGGTTAACCTGAAATATTCTTAATTAACTTCCCTTCCACTGCAGTGTCCCAGTAATTGGAAAAATCTTGAAATGGGATACCAGAGAGGTAACCCCATGTCATGCTGGTGCCAAAAGGTAGTAAAAAGAATATGAGATCCCAAAATATGATTTATCTGATATGATGCCCACTGGGAAAGCCAAAGATTAGCGTCTGATGAAGTGAAAACCTTTCGTCCTGGCCAACATGAAATTGAGGGCAGGAATGTTTAATGCATTGGTTCCTCAGTTCTAATTTGGAATGAAAAAAGTGTCAAAATCACAGGATTTCCTAAAACAACAAAATATTAAGACTATTTCTTAGTAATTTCTTCAAAAGAATAGTTTGGGGTTTTTTTTTCTTTTTATTTTTTTTTTCTGAGCAGTAATTTATGTATTTTAATTCAAATATCCTAATAGAAAAATGTTTAAATAGCTATTAATTTTGATAAGGGCTTCATATTGCTGATCTTCTACTACAGATCACCCCTTAGAATCCCTTTATTGTATAGTTTGCCTAGCAAAGCATTTCATCACGCAGAAGAGAGAAATGCCTAAATACACTTTCTGATGAAAAGAGAGAGAAATAAGATTCAGAGGCTGAACAAGATGACAATGCTATAGGGGGGAAAAAAAAAAGGCACTAAAAAGCTGCTGAAGAATAATCACAGACAATGCAGTTGAAATGATCTATGATGAAATTCTTGGTAGTTTTCTCATTAATGCACTGAAAAAGCTTTACAAAGGGAGGCTGATATGAGTGTTACAGGCAAGGGAGGTAAAATGGAGGATGGTGAGTGACTCTGGTTCACCCTGCAAGCCAAGAGCAGAGCCCAGGCTTGTCAGGCACAGCTGAATGTACCTTTTACAAGACTGGATCCTTTTCTTCTGTGACATGACTTGAAGCCTAGAGTGGCTTTTGTCTCTGGATCCTGACACAAGACGTGAGTCAGAATGACGAAAACCAATGATCCATCATATAGATTTCTTCTCTAAATCAAGCCATGCACTGCATTAGTATTTCTGCAAACCTGTTTGGCAATGCATTGTGGAGCCTTGACATGTGCCTAAGACACAAGTCACACGAGCTGTGGGCTCTGTGTTCCTTGTCCTGGAGTACTATCTGCAGTGATGTACTATGTGCTGCTGAGTTACCTCTGGGATCATCAGGCATTAAATGCCAAAGCACCAACACATCCCACCACTTCCAGCTGTTGTCAAGGGAAGAAGGATTTAATGAATTTGATAACTGAATGCAATAATACTGTGAATTTAGGGACAGGAGGGACCAGTGCGATATTAGTTGACCTAGTTTTTAATTGACACAGTTTCACTCAGTATCAGCAATGTATAGAAATACTCCTCTTGCTCCATAACTGATTGCCATCAGGCCACTAACTGGCAGCTGAACCGAAGGGCATTTTTGGGAATAAGGCTGTTTGGCACTGTACTCAAAGATGCCATGCTGGTCTGTTTCCAGCACTTAGTGAACTTTCCATTTTTTGAAATCTTAACCTTCAGTCTTGTTTAAACTGTGATTTCTTCTTACCAACCTCCAGATGCAGGTGAGCCTGTGAAATACACTTTCATTTCTCTGCTCTGTAGTACAGGTAAGGTGCCTAGCCCAGAATTACATCATGTGAAACATTGCTGTAATTTCTAAAAACTTACATTCATGTGCATCTGCCTACTTTCTCTTTTGGTCATCTATGTAGAATTATAGTTCTAGCCTGAAAGTGCCTTCCTGAAAGGTACCAACCATTTTTTCCAGTGTGTATGTCAACAGATCAGCTCCTGCCTCACACTTTCCCTTGAGGACCTCATGGACGGCGGCTGTGGCAGCCGGGCTGAGTGCTGGGGCAGCTCCAGACATCTGCCTTGTAAGGAGGGAATTAAAGATGCTTCACTTTGCATAACCTTTGCCTTATGGTCTGAATTACTTTTTCTTTTTTTTTTTAAGCCAGACATGGTTGTCCTTCTGGGGCATTTAAACCTCCCACTTAGGAATATATTTGGTTTTATTTTGGTGAGCATATTGTTTAGCAGAAGTTGCTCAGTAACAACTAACTTTCACCTCCAGATACGCTTTCTTTTTTCTATTTTTCAGTGCTATGGGATCTCACATGATGCGTATTTTCATGGGATTAATATCAATGTGATGCTCTATATTCCTCATGTATCTCAGCTCATTAAGTACTTTAATTCATTTTGTAAGAATGTCTTTTCCCTTCTGCTCAGCAGATGTACCCATTTGTGTATCACCATTTGTAGGCTGTTCTTGACCCAGAGCGTGAAAGAATTCTCCTGCTACTTAAAAACGTACTCAAAAGTAATAGCTCTTATACCTCCATGCTCATATCCATCTAGTAGATTAGCTTATGATGTACCCTCTGTACAAAGCCAGCTGAATTCTCTGCCTTAGAATCAGACTGTCACTAATTATTTTTATATTTTTTTGCTATGATTACATTGTCCTCATTTCCAGTATCTGTTTTGAAACACAATATTAGTTCATTTATTTCCTGTGTCACAAACCAATCTCATGGTGAACATTCCTTTGCAAGTGTATTGACATAATGTTTCTCATGAGAACTTTGTCCTGCTGTTATCTTTGTGCTATTTTTTTAATGGCAGAACTGTCACCCTTTTTTAAAGTGAATTGCTTTGAGTGCAAATAGAAGAATTTGCCCCTTGTGCTGAATATATTTGGATCTTATTGTGACTGTTGTTCTCTTGTTTATGGCTTCTGGTCCTAGCTGTGTGTTCACCCTGGGCTCTGTCTTTGTTTCTCCTTAGATGCACATCAGCACTGCTGCTGTCTATTGTCTCTAGTGTTTGGGAATCACATTATAGCTTTCCTTCTGTAATGTTTCAAGTCAAGTCCCTTTCTGACTGTACCTTGCTTATTTGTAATACCCAAAGTACTCTCTGTTCTAGTTTGTCCATATGGTAACATAGCTCAGACTTCGTGCATCCTTTAGTATCAGGCTCAGCAACAGTGCCTTGCTTGCTTTGGCTCTGGAAGAGCAGCTCTTCTGGGAAAATTGTGGGAGTTCAAGGGCATAAATGGGATTTTTAAAAATTAATATGAGGAACCTGATTGCCTCTTCAGATGCTTAAATAACTTTTGAAATCTGTCCTCTGACATTAGTTCTTCTCATTGAAATGATTTTGAGAATGTAGTTATTGCACACACAAGGATTTTAATCTGCGAATTTTCTCTCCTATGCTTTTCAGAAGCTTTGAAAGCTCACAGTCATCTTTTCAGCTTCTCTGCCACCTGCAGCTTTGGACTGAGCAGTTCAGAGCACATTGTTGCTCCTTTTTTTGTCTGAAGGCTGACCTGACTCCGGCATAGCAGACAGGAGAAGTGGCACACAATGAGCTTGTTGGACACTGAACTCCGTTCCTTCCCTCAAGCACTATCCATGTTGCTCTGCCCAATTTTAAGCACCTGGTGTCAGAGAAATCTTCTCCTTCAAGACCAAAAGGACCATCTTTATCATGTGTAATGCTCTTCACACACATCGATGGGGTTTCAGTAAAGAGTTCCTGCACCTGCTCTGTGTTCCTCATTGCACTAGAAAATATCTAGACAGATACTCACTTTTGATTTAAAACTCTATGCTGAACAGGATACTGCTGTATATCTAAGTATGTGTTTTCAACAACTAATTATTTTCACCTCAAGATTTACACATGGTGCCTTGCCTGAGGACACAGCAATGCTTTCAGAAGAAACTTCTGGTGCTGAGGCCAAGAACTGACAGGGGTGACTGATCTTTTTTCTCTAAGAAGGAATGTCACTAGTCCTTGGCCCTTTCACTCTGATCATTTTTTCGTTGAGCTGGGGAAAATTGCTCTAATGTCCCAACACCTTCTGTTTGAAGCTCTTCCCTGGGAGCAGGTGCCCATGCTATCCCTTCAGAAGATACCTTGGTCTCTCCAGGGATTTGACCAAAGCCAATCTTCCCCCACTCTGGAGACTACAACCCTGGGCAGAAGCTCTGTGTTTTGACTTCCAACACTTTCAGCAGCTGCTCCAATAGGGTTTGTGCAAGGGCAATATAAAGCAACCAAGGAGAAAAAGTCTCCAAATCTATGTAGACAAAGAGCATGTTATTCCTTAACTTTACAGCATACAATTTTTAAAACAGAACTTTTTTAAGCTCTCATTAATACACTTTTTTTTTTCCCGAAACTTAGCTATTCTTGAAAACATATCTGTGATTTTCTGGTAGCCTTTAAAAAGCACTGAACACAAGATTCAGCTAAACATAAACAGTGGTAATCTACCAAGTGAATTCAGGCTGTCTGAGGGTGTAACAAGCTCTGTACAACTCCCCTTTGCTCGCCAGGCTGAGGCTAACTACAGACTTTCCCAGGAACACATCTAGTATTTGGGGCATATTTTTCCATATCCAAGTTATTGATAAAGGTATTGAATAGTGCTAGCCCAGGCATTGCTCATCTGAGAGGATGTGAACTGTGTGTGCTTCAAGCTGCAGAGAGGAGCTGGTGGTATTTGGGGGTCTGTATGGTCAGGGTTATGTATCAATTACCAAGAGAGAATTAGTGACAGAGTGAGTGCTGAAGCTACATGTGGACATCTCTCTCTGTGCTGGGAAAGTCGTTGTGCCCATCTCAGCAGTGTGCCTCTGCCAGGGTGGAGAGCAGAAACTCTTGCAGGACATGCACACTCCAAAGTTGCAAAGTCTGTGAAGGGAAAATGGGCTGTTGCCCTCCTTCTTCAAATTATAGAGCAAAATGTGCAGGTGACAGTGAATGCGCCCCATAGCAGAGACTGGCCTGGATGGTCCTTGCTGTAAAATTCAATATTGGATTGTCCAGACAGTCTCAGCTGAGTGTCCAGTGAGACCCAGGGTGGCTGCTGGCTCTGACACTGTCTGAAACTATCTGCTTCTGCATGGGGCTTTCTGACACCAGCACTCACCTGGCCTGTCCCTCCAGACCTCAGCAAAATCACCACATGATGTGTATCCTCAGATGGGGATTTGGGACAGAGGCTGCTTCAGCGCCACAGGAATGAGTCAGCCTCCCATGTCAGAGTGTGTTTCTTAATTTAGATACACCAGGTTACAGTTCCTTCAGACGTTCATCCCTCTGCGCTCACTAGAAAGCCATTTGCTTTACTGCTGGTTCTCCGATGCCCTCCTGTGACTTACTGCAGGTGACTGACAGCACCACGGGGGCACCAGTGGGTAAGGAGGAGTTGTGCCATGAAGGGAAGAATTTACGCAGCATGAGCAGATAAGCAACATAAATTGCTTTAGAAACATCACTGCTAATGCTAAAGACCAGAGCTACTGCCCAAATGATTTTGGAATCAAGGTCTTTGAATGTGTCCCACCTCAATTAATGCACATTAGGGACTAAGAATTCACTCATGTTATTATTAAATTCTGCTAATTTATATAATGGATCGTAGTGCCAAAGTCCCTCTTGCTAGCCACAGAGGCAAGAGGTGATGATTTTCTTTTCAAAGTGAAATCTAATACTGTCCCACAAATGATGCTGTGGGACTCCTAAAAGAAACCTACTCAATCACTGCTTGAAGTGGGAGCATGACAATGGTCAGATGGTCACCCTGTTTGGTTTACCTTGTCTCTGGCTGCAATCTTGCTGCACGTTCAGACAGGCTAATAGCAAACCTACAAAGCAAGCCTTGGAGAGAAAGAAATGACACTTTATTATTGTTATTAATTATTTTCATTATGATAGCTTCTAGCAGTGGAGGCACAGAACAGGTCCCTGCTGGGGAAAGCATTCTGCAGATACAACGGAAAGGCAATCCCTGCTCTAAGCAGCGTAAACATTAAGCAAAAGGATTATGAGAGCAGAGACTAGGTCTCAGTGTCATAAAGCTCTTACTTCTTTCTGCAAGAGTGAAAACATGAAAACCAAAGATTATTGCCTGACAGATGTTTCCATAAAGCAGTAAAAAAAAGCAGGGAGAAAAGCAGTCTTGCATGAAGACAATAATTTCCCTTTGGATGCTCAACTGCTGCTTCACTGGGAAATTTTACATGTCCTGCTCCATCCTCTTGACTAGCAGCCTTTTTTCTCTGTGAGCAATTTCTTGAAGTCACTGAGTGAAAGCCTTGAGACAAGAAAACCTTTGGAGTGGGAAATCTCCACAACACACCTCTTCAACCCTGTGCATTCTCTGCAACCTCTTCTGTGTCCTGCGAGGAAACTGCTCACAAGGAGCTGTTTCGATATTCAACAAAAACAACTTTCCCATGTTCTCTGCAAAGCCACGTGTCAGAATTACTCCAAGTATTTTCTTATTGGGACAATACTTCCTGCAGTGTAATGCTGGGTCCAAAACCAGCTCTTAGGCTCTCCATACCAGCAACAACACTTATATAAGGGTGAATAATGCCCTAAGCAGCTAAAAGCTCTCAGGTGGTATTTTCTCCTCAGTACCAGTACATGTGAGCCATGGTCCGGTTTTGGAGTTCAAACTGCATATTGCATCCTCCAGCATTTCTGTGGTCAGTAGGGAAAAGGCAGTAATACAAATTTCTGTTTTGCGCTGTAAACCGAAGAAAGCTTCATGTAGTAATGCCCATGTATTGAAACATTTATCACTTTGCTCTTTCTCAGAACTAGTTCTCATCAATTTATCATGTGCCTTAGATTTTGCTACCTACATTTTCTTACTTTTGGTAAATCTTTTAAAGGTAACCTGAAAAGTTAAAATACCAACCATGAGCCACTTTGCAGTGGGTGTCTGAATGACTCTGATGCTCAGGATTGGGAAAATTGTGTCTGAAAACCCCAGTCTCTCTCCTCTGATGGTGCAAATCCCACTTCCAGCACCCTCCCTCTCCACCAGGACACCCATCCACAGACCGGGCACTGAAATAAGACCCTGGGGATATGGAGAAAACCAGCTTTGGGTATCTTTCTCTGGCTCCTCTGCCCACCCTGGCAGCCAGGCAGCAGGCAGCACTGGGGCACACAGCTGTGCCCCATGAGGATTGGAGCCAGGCTGCATCTGACTGCAGGGCTGTGGTGAACAACTGCAGCAGTGGTACCTCCTGCCTGGCCAGTGTGTTGGGATGTTTGGCAAGTGCTGCAAGCTGCTCCTCTGGCTCTGGGCTCAGAGTCTGGATAGTCTGCAAAAGCCTGGCCAGAAGAAATTCCTCAGCCACCCTCCTTCACCTCCTGTGGTTACCCAGTTGCTTCCAGGTCCCATGGGGGCAGTGAACACCCAAAAAGTCAGTGAGGAAGGATGGCATCTCTCCCTGCCCCTCAAAGGAACACTGATATGGGGCAGTGGAGCCGTCTTGCCATGCTTGCATGGAACAGCTGGAACGTGGCATGCTTCTCGTGTTCATCATCCCAAAGGGTTTCATGCTGCACCACATTTCAGATCTGAAGATTTAAGAGCAGGCTGGCTGCTACCCACCCCATCACGAAGCAGTTGTTTCTTTACAATGTATGTTTTATTTATAGATTAACATTAGCATTTGCAAGAGGGATGACTTGGGCTCTGAGTTATCACTGCCTATTAACCTCGAATTATTGAAAGTCTGAAATTCATGAGGAAACCTAGTGAGCAGAAAGTATGAGAAAAATGTTCCTCTCCTTTCCTTGAAGCACAGAGAATAAACAACCTCTTCCCTTTAGAGGGCTGTGCAGAGAAATGACAAACAGAAGCATCAGCAATTGTCTTTTTAAAGAATTGCAAACTTTATCCATTTTCCATCTTGTATGTGTACAGCTCTTAATATATTTTGCATAACATGTACATTATCAGATTCCTATTTGCCATTAATATTTGATTTTATATTGCACAGAAGGGCAGATCCTGCAGCCCTCTGTTGTGCTTTACAGCCCTTTAATGAAAATGTTTCCCTCCAGCAACAGTAAAACAGTCTTGGGGTTTTGTTTGAATAGGCTCTGAGAGGCCTGAGATGAAAAAATGTACCCTTTCAGCTACACAGTGCTGGGCATGGGGATGGGAAGGGCTAAATGGCTCCTTTGCCCCACTGCTATGGCACCAGCCACATTCCCATCCCCAACAGTGGATTTCTGTGGTGGCTTGCAGGTTGCTCAGGACATAGGGCAAGGCTTATCTCAGCAAATTTAGACACTTACAATTTAGGCATCTTCTTAATCTGATTGCCCAGGTCCCTCCTTCATCCTGCCTGGGTACCAGCTGCCCCACACAGAGATGGCTGAACAGATGGACTCTCCCATCTTTCCCAGTGGTAACAGGGAGAACCAAATTGACTAGCTCATCCGAGACGTTTAACTTCCTTTTAGGTGTGTAAGTGATCCAGCATGAAGCTCAGACTCCAGCGTAGACCCTGTAATTTCACAGAAAGCCCCTTGCTGTCCTTCAGCTCAGATATTGGGGCAAGGCAAGGGAAAGAAGCTTACTCTTGTCTTTTAAACTTCACATCTGAAAAGCAATATTTTTAGTGCCTCATTTTCAAGCATTCTTCCTCTTCATTCAGCCAAATCAGGAATAATCACTTGCATTTATACAGCAACTTTTAGACAGAAGTCTAAAATGCTTTACAGATCTGAGATGGCTCTTTACATTGCTTTTTATTTAATCCTCCTTATGCTCTGGATAGGGACAAGCTGGTATCAATCAATTCTTTCCGTCCTTATGAACTTTCATGATCTGTGACTGACAACTTTAATAATCGTCTTTATGAAGCCTAGGCAGCATCCAGAGTAGCACCTAAATGGTCCCCAGGAGCTGTAATTAAAATTAAGCCGCCCATGGGTTGCTTTGATTACAACAGGGCAGGCCAGCTTAACCTTCAATTTATGCTGACTTGAAAGATGGCTCATACAGAGAACCTGTTTGCCAGACATAGATTTGAATTAATTATGCTGATTCTCTGGTTTTATTTTACTATCTGATTAGGCTCACAAATGAAATCACAGTCCCATCCTTCACAGGGGCTTTGGTGTGAATGCCAAGTCCCAGCAGCCCACTGTTGGGTACCTGTGGGCTTTCGATCCATTCTCCAGCAAAAGGGACATGTTTGGGCATCTGTGGGAGGTGGTGGCCTGTCACGCACCCACTGCCAAGCTATTGCTGGCTGCAGACACAAGGCTCCTAATTTGATCTCAGAACTGATGGGCTGCAAATGTGTACTGAGCATGAACAACCCTGGCAAAGCCTAGCTCAGTGTGATCCACTCTTTCCTCCTGTTTCTCACAAATGGAGCATGTTTTCAGGCATTCCTTATCTTCCAGCTGCATGGAATAGGCTCTTAATTAGCAGCAAGAGTATCTGAAAAACTAATCAGAAAACACAATTTCTTAGGTAAGGTTATTTTCTACCTTCTGTGTACCAAAATACATCTTGACATAGGGGGTTTTGCATAAATTAAACCAGGTGTCTCTCATATTGTGTAGTTTGAAAAGCCAGAACTGAAAGGTGGTGGATGCATTTCAGCAAGGCTGTAATTTTGTTAGTCACTTTCAGAAAATGTCAAAAGAGAGATACAAAACCTACCCCTCAGCAAATTTACCAAACCCACTGGTACCAATTGAGTGGCACATAGCATTGCTTCTTATCAAACTTCTTGTGTTAACTTAATAGTTGTAATTTTCTTTAATTTTCTTTCCTAAAAACCTGTATCATATCACCAGCTGAACTACAGTCTCCCTCATGCTATATTGGTTTCCCACAGCTTGGCAAAGTACATGGATTTAGGGGATTCCTTCAAATTCCTGTTTTCCCTTGGTGTCATGGTTGTCCTGGCTGACAACTCAGCCCCACTCATCTACTCACTCACTCCTCCACAGTGGGTGGAGGAGCAAATCAGAAGGGTAAAAGTGAGAAAAGTTGTGGGTTGAGATGAAGAGAATTCAATAGGTAAAGGAAAAGCTATGCACACAAGCAAAGCAAAACAAGGAATTAATTCACCACTTCTCACGAGCAGGAAGGTGTTCAGTCATTTCCAGGAAAGCAGGGCTCCATCATGCATAGCAGTGACTTTAGAAGACAAACACCATCATTCTGACTGCCCTCCCCTTCTTCCTTCTTCTTTCACCAGCTTTATATGCCGATCATGATGCTATATGGTCTGGAATATCCCCTGGGTCAGTTGGGATCAGCTGTCCCAGTTGTGTCCCTTTCCAACTCCTTGTGCACCCCCAGCCTCCTCACTGGCGGGGTGGGGTGAGGGGAAGAAAAGGCTGTGTGAACTCAGCAGTGACTAAAACATCCATGAATTATCAGCACTGTTTCCAGTACAAATGGACAACACAGCCCATTCCAGCTACTGTGAAGAAAATTAGCTGTGTCCCAGACAAAGGGAGCACACTGATAAAATATTAACCTTTTACAGCAGCAAAGACAGTCCATGTACTTTTGCTGCACCTGTCGTTTTTCACTGGCCTATTTTAATGCAGTACAGATAAAATAAAGCTATTCTGTTCTTTTATTGGTAAGTATGGCACAAAACAGGCTTCGAACTCTCTTGCTGCCTCTCATGAGTTCATGAACAGATGTGTAGGTTGAGATCAGAAAATACTAAACTGGAATGACTACCCGCGCCTAAGACCAGGAGTATGTTGTTCCTGTCACTGTTGATTCCTGGGGTACCACTGTTCCCAGCTGCCTAAGTCGAGGGACTGCTTTACCAGGGCAAAGCTGGCATTTTGCACCTCTTTGTGAGGCACCAGTCAGGTGTCGTCACTTGGGGAACCAGAGGAGAAATCCTCATCCCTCTTTGCATCTGCACAGTGGCAGCGAGCAGAGATGGACCCCTCTCAAGGAAAAGGGCACCAGGCAAGCAGCCCACAGCACCAGCCCAAGCTCCATGGCACACAGAACTCTTGTAGAGGACAGGAAACATTGGCCAGGCCCCAGCTTAATCCTCACATGTAGTTTTTAAAGTTTCCCCTTAAACTAAAGGGTTTTTTAAGACACTGCTCTTGCAAGTTCAGGTGGTTGATGCGATAATTCCTGCTGCTCTCCTGTTGAACTGAGGACGTCCTCATAGAAAATTACTTCTCATCTTCTGTAAGGTTTTAGGTTCAGAACCCAAGCAACTTCTTCAAACACAGTCTTAAAATGTCTGCTGTAAACCTGGCAGAATGTTGAGTGCTTTGGTAGGAAGGCTTTGGAGAATTTAAGCCTAGAATTGCTCTCCCCTGTCAACTGGAGGCACTCAACTTTTGCAGCGAGAGCTGCAGAGCTGCAGTTGGAGTAGGTCTTACTCTGAAAAGAGAATCAGGAATTTGCCAGATATTTGGGATATCCTGAACTGTGTTCTGGATTTTAGGAAGGATTTATATATGGGGCCTGAGCTTTACTTCTTCATTTCCACAGATTATTAGACTGCAAATCTTCATATTGCTGGTGAAATCCTATTAAAATATTTCAAATTATCATTACAAATTGAATCTTTTTCCACGTGTCTCATGTACTATGAACCCTATTTTCTTAACACAGCAATATTTCAGATCTAGAATTAAAGCCAGAAGGATTGGTATAGTAATTAGCCCTTGAAATAATTTTATCTGCAGTGCTTTGATGCCTTTTAATATTTGGTGAGTTAATGACAGAGCTCTTCCTAGCAGCTTCTATGTCTCTGTGTTTTTGTGACGCCATTTGAAATGGGAATAGGTTTAACTGGGAAAGGGCTGGGTCCAATCACCTGCAGTAGCTGAGGAATGCCTTTGGATAGTGACTATAAAGATAAGGAAAGGAGAAGGGCCAGGCTTTGCCTTGCTTTCAGAGACCCTTGCAGCCTGCCAGCAAGGGAGGAGCCCAGATCTTGCCTTTGCCTTACCTTTACGTGACCTCCCAAAGATGTTTCTCAGTGACTGGGTACAGTCCTGCACCTTCTGGGATTGCCTTACCTGCCTATGTCACCTTTCTGTTAATTCCTATCTGTGGGAGCCTGGACCATGCCACATTTCCAGTGCAGCTTCTTAAAAATGTCCCCTTCAGTGCTGACTTGATCTGTGGAAATCTCAGCCACAATCACAC
Source organism: Margarornis squamiger (assembly GCA_035222235.1). Taxonomy (NCBI): domain Eukaryota; kingdom Metazoa; phylum Chordata; class Aves; order Passeriformes; family Furnariidae; genus Margarornis; species Margarornis squamiger. The sequence continues at coordinate 14,485,051 of JAWWTY010000037.1, read as the reverse complement.
CTAATTGGTGAACAATAAATTTCAAGGAAAGGCTTAAACAAGCAAGGATGTGCAGAGAGGAGAAGAAAGAAATCACAGCTACACATAAATTCTGGAAGTGTGAATTATCCCCAGTGACAAACCTACCACTAGTAGCTAGCTGCTAGGGTTCCTGGAAGTAGGCAGATTCTAGCCCCTCTTGTGGGGCTCTGCTTTAATCCCACTTTTGTGGTGGCTCAGTGAGGAACAGAAACGTCTTTAGAAGCTTCACAGGCATGATGGTTGGAAAGGCCTTTTGGAGGCACACCCAGCCCATCCTTGAGGACAAGTGGGACAAAACACAGTCAGGCCCATCCACTCTTACATCTACCTGAATATTAAGGCTCTCCATAATGGGGCTTCCACAACCTCTCTGGGCAGCCTCTCCATCACTGTTCTGTTGAAGAGAGTGCAGCTTTACCATGGGTGATCTGCCAGGCAGCAAGGCTTGGTGTGTCCTCTCCCACCAGCGAGCAGCTTGTGCCACTGCCAGAGTGAAGGCAGGGATTACTCCATGGAGGGATTTTGCTCCTCTGCTTTGAATACAAATGGTTGGGTTTGACTGCTGAAGCTGTTCTGCACCACTACTGGGAGGCAGCACTCTTGGAGGCAGTCTAGTCTTTTTCCCCTGGCTGTCAGTAGAAGGTAAAGCTGCAGTTGTTACCATTAAGGACCTGAATATATCTCTTGTGCAGGTAGATTAAGTTTTAATTTACCTCCTGCTGTGTCACTGAAATGTTAGGAAGGATAAAACGCTTTAAGAAGCACCACGTAGAGCCCACACAGATGTGGGAGGTCAGTTAATAGTTCAGGTCCTTTTGAAATCTTTTAAGTTTCCTTTTCATAATTCAAATTAATATGGTCATTTTCATGACTGCTTTTATCGTGTTGTTGCTTCCTTCCTAGAGCTCTTTAAGCACCATCAGTGTGCAGCTGATCGGCTGATGTTAACTGCTAAGGGACAAATTATTAAGTGTTAACAGGCCTTAGAAAAAGCAAGTGGGGGAACCAAACCTAACAGAATTAAGTCAATTGGCTTCAAAAAACAGATTTCAGTACTCAAAGAAAGATAATAAATAACAGTTTGTGGAAAAACAGTTTAAAAGACTAAATAGTTCAGGAGGGTTTTCAGTTCCTTGTACAAAGTGATGATATGATACAACTCTACCAACATGTAATCATACTGGAAATTGGAACAGGAGACCAATGTGGATTATTTCAGCTCTTCAGTGAACTCATACAAGAAAGGAGTACAGAGGAAATGGGAATGAGGTCAAGTGAGCAAGGATGAATGTCAAAGGACATCATGTGCTGGAAGGGAGAAAATCAAATTCAAGAGAAAAAAGAAATAAAGAATAGCAAACTCCACAATCTGTGGAGTCATTACTGGAAAGTGAAATATCAGAGGACACACTGGTTCGCTACTCACTGCAGAAGGAAAGCCAACGGCAAGCGATACCGAGGAGACAGAATGCATTTTTTGACAGTTTTCACAACAGGCTCCAGTAGTGATCAAACAGCTATTGTAACAGAGGGGAAATGGTACAAATTCAGGCTAAAAGGAAAGAACAGAAAAGTGAAAGATGTTAGAAAGTACAGCAATACATAAAATATTTTCAAATTGTTGGAGCCTGATGTAATTTGAAAGTTGGATGCTCTCCAAGGATACTTCAAGAACTGAATGTACAATTTCAGAGTAGAAGTGAAGAATCAGAAAACTCCATAAAAGAAAATTGTATCTCTCACTAAAAAGAGGCAGAAGGAGGCTCTGGTATATGCACATCATTCAGCCAGTTTCTGAATCCCAGAAAAAGCATTGAAACACACAAAGAACCTATTTTTAAATCCTTCAAATATGTCAAATATACAAGTAGATTTGTCATACGCTAATTGTGTGTATTGATGATTTTGATACCTTCTTGCATGAGGTTTTCATTAGTAAACCAGATGTATAACACCGTGAAAAAGCTGAGGGTGAGCACAGTCGTCCTGCTCAAAGGGAAGGAATTGGAAGGGGTGAGTTGAACTTGGCAGATCAACAAATGTTTACAGGACTGGTGCCACAGCCAGGGATTTGGCTTCTCAGACTATGCATCTCACTTTGAGAAACTTGGGCTACTGGGAGCTGATGGTACCTGAAGGGCAGCACAAAGGAATTCCAGACACTCCAGCCAGTGAATTTGCTAAACTGGGGGCCCAACTTAATTACCTCAATGCAAATCCACCCATCACAGGGCGATAAACAAGCAGAGTTAGAGGCGGATGCCTGCAGGGCTGTGATCGTATTGGCTTTGTGGAGATGTCACGGGATGGCTCCTGTGGTTGGAGTTTTGAAAGGGAAGGATACAGGCTCCTTAGTACGAACAGGCAGGAGAGATGAGGGGAGGGTGTTACCCTCAATGTCAAGGACCATCTGGAGCACATGAAGCTCCATTTGGGGGTGAAAGAGGAGCCAACCAAGAGCCAACCAAGTCAGGATTAAAGGGAGGGAAGGGATAAGTGACATTATAGTGGGGGTCTGCGACAGCTGCCTGGCCAGGAAGACTGAGTATGTGAGGTCCTTTATGGGCAGACTGTTCTCACATTCAGAAGCTGTGGTCTTCACAGGAGGACATCAACCACCCCAAAATATGTTGGAAGAACAACACAGTAGTGCATATTCAGAAGGTTCTTGGATCTCTTCTCCTTCTCCAAGTGATAGAAGAGCCAACTAGGAGAGCTGCTATGCTGGGCTTTGTTCTAGCCAACAAGGAGGGGCTGGTGGAGAATGTGAAGCTCAAGGGCAACCTGGGCTGTAGTGACCATGAAATGGAGGAGTTTGAGATCCTTGGGGCAGTGGAGAGGGTCACAGCAAGCTCCATAACCTGGACTTCATCAGAGCAGATTTTTGTCTATTCAGGGATCTGCTTGGTAGAGTGCAATGGGATAAAGCCCTGGAGAGAAGAGGGGTCCAAGAAAGATTGTTAATATTCAAGAATTGCCTCTTCCAAGCTCAGAAGTGATGCGTCCTAAAGAGGAAGTCATGTAAAAATGCCAGGAGGCCTGTGTGGATGAACGAAGAGCTCCTGGGCAAACTCAAACACAAAAAGGAAGCCTGCAGAGGATGAAAGCAGGGGCAGGTATCCTGGGAGTAATACAGCGAAATTGTCCAAACAGCCTGGGATCAGGTTAGGAAAGCTAAAGCCCCAATAGAATTTAATCCAGCCAGAGACATCAAGGCATTTATAGATATGTCAGTGATAAAAGGAAGATTAGGTAAGATGTGGGTCCTCTCTGGAAGCAGACAGGAGACCTGGTTATGCAGGATATGGAGAAAGCTGAGGTACTCAATGGCTTCTTTCCCTCAGTCTTCATTAGCCAATGCTGCAGCCACACCACCCAAGTCACAGAAGCTGGGAGAATGAAGATCAGGTTTGAGACCCTATGGAACCTGAAGAGGCACAAACAAGTCAGTGGTACCTGAAGTCCCCCAGTTTTACATAGGAAGTTCTATGTTCTGGTAGATCCAGTCAACTGCACAAATAGTTGGAGTGTGACCCTGGGTGTGTGGCAGTCCTGCAGAACAGGCAGTGGGGTTTCAGAGGATCAAGCAGAGCAAGGGCCAGCCATAGTGTGCTGCTCCGGAAGGCTGTGGGGAAGTGGGGCCATCACTGGGAGAGGAGGGCAGTGGGAATGGATCAGACCAACATCCCACCCTGCCACATCACTCAGCCCGTCCCTAGTGAGTGTGACAAACATCTTGAGTTCATCAACGTGCTTCGCTGGTATATTACCAGCCTGTGATAACCTGAATTCTGCTCCAGGCACCTCTCCTGCTCTGCAGAGTGTGTGTTACCAAGATATCAGCAAGTGCTTGTGGGAGTGGGTGTTACCAAGGTGTTAGCAAGTGCTTGTGGCAGGTCTTTGATTTCATGCCAGTTGATGTGGGAGCAATTTCAAAGGGTTCAGGGCCAGTTCCCTGTTTGTGGTCCCTCAACACATGCATCCACAGGTAATCCAGGGGGATCCCTCTGCTCTGATCTCAGCCGTGGCAGATACCCACCACCTTTCCCACTCCCTACTCCAGTAGTACTTCCCCTGTCTGGTGTGGGGATCAGCAAGATCACAGCTGCAGGTGGCCTAAACAATTTTGTTCCTGGAGACACTAAAGAAGTAGACAAGCAAAATATAACCAGTTCAATATGGACATAGGTGAGACTGAGACAAAAGTTGTTGCAGGACATACAGGAATTAATTCAGATAATTGCCAAACACCATCGATACAATGATGGAGGAAAAAATGGTTTACATGCATCCTGCATAATAGGTCTTAACGCTTTGGCCTTTTCTTTATAGTTGATTTTTAAGAGACATACAAAGACTTTTAATCCTAGCTAGAGAGTACTGAACAGTGTCCTTCAGTTGATTTTAATTAATATAAACACTGTCAGCGTTTTCCAAGTTTCCATACTCAGATGCAGTGAGCAAAGCCTGCTTCACATAAAATCAGACTGCACAATGTGAAAATTAATTCATGATTGCTGTCAAGGAACTTGGATATAATAAAGGAGGAAGAAAGTGTTTCTTGTAAACCTGATATTAAAACATTGTTCCTTTCTGTTCTTCTGCAAAGAACATTTTAATAGGACTCTGTAGGTGAAAAATGCATTAAAAACAATTATCTCTGTAATTGCTATCTTGCTTCTCTTGACCTCAGAACACACAATCTTGCACTCACTGTTAGGGAGTTATTCCTGAGAGAGTTGCCTATGTGTATGGGGTCAAATATGTGAGACATTTAAGATCAGTGGATAACAGGAAAGTAGAATTATCAGAGGCTACAGGTGTGGTTTTACTGACAGAGGAATTGCACAGAGGCTGAGTTCCCAGCATTTCTCACCCCTGCTACTCTGAGCACTCACACAGTCACTGTGTCTCTAGCACTAAGCAGCCGATATTGAGGCTATCTGACTGCAGCTCTACTCTGAACTGCTTCCAAACACTGCATTATTTATGACTGCAAATGAGTGCACACAAGCAACTGGGGCTCACCTACACTGGTACCCGGCACTTAGCCAAAAAAATCCTGGCAATGGCCTCTGTGTCAGATGGTGAACCTCACCTCAGATTTGCTGCGCAAGCTGCAGATTTCCCATGGGAGATATATTAAAACAACAACAAAAGTTTCATCCCACCTTTCTAAGTATGACTAGGTTAGTACTTGTGGCAATTGGCTGATAAATAGAATTCAAGATTCATTCTTTAAACTGTCCTGTGCTGTTGGAGAAGGGCTCCCCAGTACTCTGATGGAAATCATATAGCTGAGTTAAAATGGAAGCTGGTATCAGGACTTCTTAGAAACCTAACCCTTTTCTGTTTTTGCACTGGGAAGTAGGGAAGTATCATCACATTTATTTTATTTCAATCCCTTTGGCAGGATGGCTCTCAGTGGTGCTCAACCACCATGCATCCTCAGCGCTGGTGGCTGCATCCCTGCTGCCTGCCAGCTGCAGCAACCTGAGGGAGAGCCAGTGCTTGTGCAACTGCTCTGTGCACCCTGAATGTGTAAGGGCAGACATGGCTCTGGTTTTCCCCACTCAGCTGGAGCTGTCACAGCATCACTGGCACACCTGACACAAGTGTCACTGGGCTGGAGGCAGCTGAGGACAGTTCAGCACCACATGGCTGTTGGAAGGATGCAGCTGCTCAGATGCTCTGATGTAGATGTTTCCATGAGCTATCCCCATCACAGCTGCTATTTCTAATCACTTTAACCATTGCAAATAATTAAACAAGAGAGCTAAAGTACCTGTTAGCTGTGCCTGGCCCATGATGCTCAGCTGGGGAATCTGAGAATGAAAAACCTTTGTGCCCCCCATTATAAAAATGAGTGTCAGTCACCCAGCTGCCATAAATTGTGTGGAGAACCTCTTCCCATGCCTTTTGCATAAGACAAGTGTTATTTCTAGATCCTTTTTGTCTGTAAGGCAAATATGGAGTACTCTGAAAAAGGTACCACTCTCCCCCTTAATCTGCAGAGACCCAGAAGCACCAGCTTGCGCGGTGTCCGACAGCCTGGGACAGTGTCTACCACATTTACTGGAGTGGAACACTAAATGTCATGTCTGGCCATGCTGCAAAGAGCTGAGCTGAGAAGGTTGGAGAGGGCGTCCTGGTTCTTTCACAGAGGTAAGAGTATTAAACTGTCCCTAATGTGCTGGGGCAGACACATGAGTCAGGGTTTGTCTATAGGTATGTAGATATTTGTATATATAGGTATATAGATATTTATCCATAGAGCAAGTATCTCTATACTAGTAAGTGTGCCAACCTGACACAACACAGTTACAGCAATCTCTTCTCCATGTAGCCAAGAGAAACTGCAAAGAAAATGATCTGCCTCTACAGATAATCTTGTTGTAAGCATCTATACTCACAGGAACTGAGTCTAGACTCTTCAGAGGAAAACTTTTGCTGGCTCCTCCTTAGAAGGAGAAATGACCTCCCAGCAATGCCAGCGCTGCCTCCAGCTGAATCTTCAGCTCCCAGGCAGAAAGGAATTAGGTGGCCAAAGTTACAATTCCTGGGTCACATTGGCAGTGAAGCTGCTCCTGGAAGGTGTCAACTGAGTTTGCCAGAGATAAGAAATGCAGATTTGAGCTCAGTGGGTACTAGCAGTCTTATTGGGTTAATCTCACTCCTGAAAGCTTTAAAGGATCTATTTTATTTCTGGTTGACTTTCAACGCTTCTTGCTTCCAGAAGTGGTTTTTCCTTCTCTCTGCCTGGCAGCGTATTAGTCAGAATCCTTTTCACAGGTCCCTTTATATATTGAAATTGGTTTTAGAAGCAGGCACCTTGCCAGTCATTTTTCTCCCATTTTCTTGGAAAAGGATCAGACATTTATTGTCCTTTTATTTGTAACCATGGCAAAATATCTTACCTTATCTTTTCTGATGCCTATGTGGTAACACTGCTGTTTTCTCCTGGAAGTATGTCAAATTGCCTCCCAATGCTTTTAAGTCTATTAGCATTTTCATAGGTACCTTTCCTACAGATATATTGGAGTTGAACTATACAATCTTCTCAGCAGATTTTGGGCTTTGTGTTTCGTAGTGACATAACTTCTGTGTTTACATGATCAAGGCTGGAGATCAGTGGTTTTGCTTGGTGGATTTAAAAGAGAAAGAGGAGTAACATTCTCCTGCCCAAGAAATGTGAATACCCCTGACCAATGCTAAATCCCTGGGGCCCATTTGCTGCAGAGAAACACACTGTATTTTCTCCAGAGATGTGCCAATCTAAAAGGAGAGATTTTTGATGCTGAAAAATAACACCAAGGCATAGAAAAATAGGGAAGTACAGGTGTGTGGAAATAGTGTGAAAGAATAAATTAGTGTTAATAAATGAGGAAAACAAAGATTGTAAGAAAAAGAGTAAATGTTCTGGATGCATTATCAGGCAGTGAGGACTACAAGAAAATATACTGGAGGAGAATTGTGAACTACTGCCTCCTGTATTAAACAATTGTTTTCTATTAAGATCCTCAACACAGCAAATTTTCTTGCTTAAATTTGTGACCTCACTCAATTTCAATTGATTAAACGCAACTAAATCAGTTCAGGACATCTTTAAAGATGACCTGAAAGGGAAAGAAACCATACCAGTTCTGCTTCATTACTAAATAAGCATCTTTTTCTTAATATCCCACATGAGGGTATAATAGTTCCTGTTGTTTTTTTTATTTTTAGTTTTTCTTTGTCCTTTGGGAATTTCCAATTGGTTTTCACTGGGCATTTGTGTACTTTTAGGTGTGTGCATATATAATCAGATCATACAAGTAATTTTTCTGCAAGGCTGGAGAGCAAATGTATTGGTAATACAAAGAGAATAACATTTGAACAACTGCGAGAAGCAGTTTTTAGTTAAACTATTTAAAAAGGTTTGACTTTGTTTTCAGGGTTTACCAGCTCCAGCTTCCCGCAGTGCTGTTTGTATCAAGAGCAGTGTGGCCCACAGGACTAGCACAGTGATTATTCTCCTGTACTCAGCACTGGTGAGGCTGCACCTTGACTCCTGATGTCACTTTTGAACCCATCACTACAAGAAAGACATTGAGGTCTTTCTTTTCTCTGGAGCATGTCCAGAGAAGGGCAATGGAGCTGGTGAAGGGTCTGGAGCACAAGTCTGATGAGGAGCGGCTGAGGGAGCTGGGAGTGTTTGGCCTGGAGAAAAGGAGGTTCAGGAGTGACATTATCACTCCCTACAACTACCCGAAAGGTGGCTGTAGCAAGGTGGGTGTTGGTGTCTTCTCCCAGGTAACAAGTGAAGGACAAGAGGAAATGGTCTCAAGCTGTGCCACAGGAGGTTTAGATTGAATATTAGAAAAAAATTCTTCACTGAAAGGATTATCAATCACTGGAACAGGCTGCCCAGGGAACTGGCAGAGTCACCATACCTGGAGCTTTTTAAAAGATGTATAGATGTGGCCCCTGGGGACATGGTTTAGGGATGGACTTGTCAATGCTGGATTAGTGGTTGGACTTGATGATCCTAAAGGTCTTTTCCAACCTAAACAATCCTATGATTCTATTATATTGCTGCCTGCAGGCAGAGGTAGAGCCCAGTGAGCTGCACTATGAAAAGATCCAGCATTGCAGGCAAGTACAGCATCTCTCTTCACCCTGGGCCTTTCACCCTGCAACACAGCCCACATCCTCATGCACCTGCAGGAAAGGTTCAGGCCTCTTACATTATTGGGATGGCTGGTTTAAGAGTCATTATTTTTAAATTAAAATTGAGGATGAAAGAGAATGACAGCGGCTGTCTCAATACAGTTAAAAGACCCAGAGCTGTCAGGGCAAGCATAGTCTACATGTGTAAACACCCACATCTGAGCTGGTCTTCCTTTATAGTCACCAGGCACAGCTTCTTTGAAAACTCACTTCATTCTAATGAAGATGTCTGAAATAGTTCAACTGAGTCGCACCCTGTAAGAGTCCATTTCTCACTCTTCACTAGAAAGGGAACTCAGCATGATGGGCTCATCTATAGATATTTGCACCACAGACATTTAACATTAAGGCAGATGAATCCTTTGATTCCTCTGTAGCTGGTTTCAGTTCCAACACCTCCTGCCTCTGCGGATACTTTTTCCTGTCTTCAAAAGTATACTATGACTTAGAAGATAAGCTTCTTTGAGAAAGAACAAATAAAATTGATCAAAAATGAACCATGCCCTCTTGATACAGCAAATAGACTTGGATGAAATAAGATGAGATAAAAACATGTCAGTACTTAAAGGCCTTGTAAATGGATAATTTTGGCACAGTTGTGCTAATCTGCAGCCTGTCTGCTACTGTTGAGTCCAAAAGTGGCCTCTTGCTCCTGTTATTACCAGTCATTAGTTTCTACCATGCTACACACATGCAAATTTCTTTGCCAAAGAAATTGATCTTTGGAGGTGTGCAGGGTCTGGAAAACCTCTTGACTGCCCTGAAAATTGAAGCCACTCAAGTAGAAGCCACAGCAAGTTCCCAATAGTAGTGTTCAGAGCTCTTCCATCAGCTCCCTTTCCTTGGAGGTTTGAGCCTAATGAACATTCAGGCTGATCTTCTCAAAGTATTCATGCTCCGAATATCCTAGCCAATGACAACTCTTTAAAGAGGTAGGCAGTGACCCAATACAGCAGAATATCCTATTCATACAAGCACTTTCCTATATTTAAAAAGTCCAAGGTTAATGGAATCCTCACACCCATCCTTGGTGCCAGTGGCAGTCAGCGTGGCCCTGTTGTGACTGAGCATTTTAGGTTGCTTAAAATATCACCAGCAAAGGTGTAGGCAAAAGCAGGTTTAATATAAAAGGGAAAGCACAATAAAGTTCCTTGGCAAGGTTCACTCTACTACTTACTAGATGGTTAAAGCACACAGAAAAATCAGACTAAAATCAAAATCAGTTTAAAACTAAAATCAATCTAAAATAATCTACATGGAGACTGGGGATAGGAAAAGGGTAAGGATGGGAAAGGGTAAAGATAAAAAGGAATGAGGGAGACCATCCTGTTGAGTCATAAGGTTCAGAGTGGACCCCCTTGCCAAAGTTAGTCATGGACTTGACCAATGGTTTAGGTGTAAAGGTTTTAACAGCATTTGATTGATAGTCTGATTTAAACAATTTAACAAAATATCCTATAGAATTTACTATAAGTACAACAGTATCTCACTTATAGGCCTAATTTACTTATGAATCTAATGTACTTAAGAATTTAAGAGAGCGACTTTCATAGTATATTTGTTATAGCATAACCACCCCTGCATGCACACAGACCTAAAGGAGTAAGTTCAAGATATATACCTGTGAAAAATTCCCCTTGCATTCAGTGAAGCACTCATGTTGGATGACTTGCCTCTTCTCAATGGGCAAAGGGTAGAGCCTCAAGGAGTGGGGGTATCAGCTCATGCTTCCTTGTCAGTTTTCAGCAATGGTCCTCCAAGTATAGCAAACTTGAGTTTGCTGGCTCTGAGAGGTGTCCCACTCAGGGGCACATTGCTGCTCACAGACCAGTGTGGTCCAGGAAAGCTCAAAGGGTCTCGCTTAGGACCACTATATAGAGTTGCAAGAGACTGGGCTTTAGTCATAGTAATTTTCCATCCTGGCTGCAATTTGGGTTGGTAACTTTCTCTGAAAAGTCACTAACAGAAATGTTGTTCTACTTGGGTTGTTATTCAGACAAGAAAAATTAGTTTCTAAGGCTGTTTATTAAAAGCAGGAGCTTGTTACACAGCACTAGTTCCTGGGAGAAGACAGTGTTTCTGAGAAGCTCAAGAGGAGCTTAGCCTAGATGCAGTTTGTCAAGCATTTCTGAGATCACGGTGCAGCTCAAGGACGGGGGGTGGTTGTGCCAGCACAGGCCAGAAGGACCACTGCCTTCTCCTGCATGGGTGGTCATGTGTTTTGGTGAGGGGGCAAAGCAGGCATCACCCTTCTGGGAACAGTGGGGCTCACAGGCAAAGTCTTGATAGCACTTTGGGAGCAGAAAGCAGTGAAGATTTATTCTCTATCCTGCAAGGCCTATTTTCTGTTATCAGTTTTAATTTGGACAGGGCTTCCATTGTGCTCTTTCACTGTGTCACCCTGTTTGCTGGGGAGAAGGCTCACAGAAGCACCTAATTTATCTTCTTTCTAGCACTCACTGCTTTTTGAGTCTTCTGTGTCTTAACTAAAGCCTAATACATCCAGCCTTCTTGGTCCCTTCACACAGCAGTCCCAAGATGCTGCTAATGAGAACAAATTATATTTTGGCATTAAAGTTTTTGAGATCCACAGGGAGGCCTAAAGTAGAAGAATCTAGAGGACATGTACTATCAATTTGTGCAAAGACATTAAAATGGGACTCTAGTGACTAGAAGCCGATCCTGGATAAATTTAAGCTAGCAGAAAAACAAGGACTTTTAGCAGAGTAATTCATTAGTAAAATGGCTGGGTTGGGATGATGAATTACTCTGTGTATATTAAAGATCGGGTGTCCCCTTCTGCAGGGGTGAAATGCTTGAAGTTCTTTTCTGGTCCTTAAATCTATGTGGGAAGTCTCCTTTACTGGCTTCCCCCTGCCCTTGCCCCACCCAGTCAGGGAAATACTATGATGTGGGCCATGCTAAGGGGAAAACCAGATAGTTGGCATCATCCTCACAGACTTTTAGGGCTGGTTTTGAGTCTATGCTGTTCTTTGCATCCATCCTACTGCTCTGTTTCCATTTTAACCTCGGAGTGTCCTGGGTAAGATCACAGCTTCACAGCCTGGGTAAGCTAAGCTTGCATGTTGCGTTTCAGCAACAGCAAGGGCTCTTGGAGTGTGTGATGTATATAGACACACATGGATCAGGTTAGCTGCTGTTAAAGGTCCATCTTCATGTCCAGATGCTAAAAGACATGCAACCCTGCTTGCCCTGTGTGCTGTTGAATTTCAGTAGTGCTGACCCAGGAGCCACCAAACATATTGGGCATAGAGAGAGATAAGAGCTGTGAATTGCAGCGTGTTTGTGCCTCAGCTGCTCAGAGGACATGTGTTTGTCAACATTGCTGGAGAGCTCATCCAGTATTTGGTGTGCTCACATTGGAAAAGCAGGGAGGTAGAGCAGTGGAGTCTGCTACCACACTCTACCACATCCCCCACATATATCAGAGCAGCAGTATTTCCTTTTCCTAGACTGAGGAAAGGATCTGCTCCCAGACACTCTTCTGTGCTCTGTTTTTTGGCAGTGTCTCTGGCAGGGAACGTAGTTTGGAGGAGAAGCCACATGAACCTATAGCAGGTCCAGCTGATGGTCATTTCTCACGTGCTTCCACAAAGGACTCCTCCTTAAGACAAAGCATCTGCCCTCTGCAAGGCAGCAGAAAGCAGAACAGCAAATGCCTGCACTCACAGTCAGAGGGAGCTCAACCAGTGCTTGGGAAGGTCTGGTCCTGAGCTGAAACAAATCTCAGGTGTCAGGATTTCAGCAGGCTATGGCTGTACTTGAGAAGAGAGATGGAGCACCTTCTCTTCATGTAAAGTAGGAGCACCTTTTCTTCATGTAAAGTTTTTTAATATGTATTCCCAAAAATATAGGACACATCAGCCTTCACCTGCTGAGGTTGTCTTAGGCACCATTATGAGAATTCTCCCGACCTATGTTAAATATAGATCAGGAAGTCTCTTTGCTATGACAGTAATATCTCTTATAGCAACTCCTGGCAGACAATATGTGGGTGGAAAGAAGACAAGAAAAGGCACCCTGCTTTAGCTGGAGGTTTGACAAACACTGTCCAGGAACCATTCTTGGTACAGTCAGATCTGCTCCAGGACCTGGGAAGGCCTCCTGCTACTGCACAGGCACTGCTCTCCGAAGCAGCCAAGCAGAACAGTGCATTCTTTCAGTGTCTAAAATCACTGGTGAAGAAAAGATAACTCCTAAGTCCTTCCAAGCTGTCAGTGAGACTAAACCTGGTGCAGCCCATGATGCTCAGCAAATGAGCCAAGAACCAGCTGTCACATAAAATATATGGTGATGGCCAAACCCAGCATAACAAGGTGCAGTGTCTCACCTGAATCCTTTGTGCTCCTGGGTGACTCCTGGCTCTCTAGACAGAGCTGTGAGTCTTGCAGCGCCAGCAAGACATTGGAAATTCAACATGGTTTATTACCATCTGTCTGTTGTCTATTACAGCATTTATAACCAAGGGAAAGGCCATTTTTTCTCTGACAGTAAATCTACACCACCAAACAGAAGAAAAAGCTTGTTTTAACTTGTAATCTGAGCAAACCTGACAAAGAGGAAACAAAAACAAAAGAACAAAAGGCCATTTTTATATAATTTAAAAAAAAAGGAAATAACAAAGCTGAAGTAAGGCAGCAAAAATGTTTGAAGTGTTGGCACTAAAGCAGTTTCCCCTCAGTATTTTTCCAAATTCACCTTCTAAATAACTAATGCAACTATCACCTGTGTAACCATATCAAAAACAGTTGGCTGCTTGCTTGCAAGTTTTCAGGATTTACAAGAAAAGAGGAGTAGTGTTTCTCCAAACAGTTAAAAATAATCTAGCTCACTCTAGGGATTCAGGATTCCCATTGAAACCTAATGAACAAGAGAGTAAGGTATAACTGACCCTGATATATCTGCTGCATTTCATCTCCTTCATCTCAGTATACAAGGACTTACACTTTTCAACATCTGTGCACCTCAGACTGGCTGTCCTGACATGCTTTTGATCCTAATTAAAACTCCAAAGCACACATGATAATATATGTGAATTTTGCCATATATGATGCAGAAGGTAATACTGAATTTCTACCTGTGGCATTCACTGGATGAAATGCACAGTTTTAGTACAGTAGAGAAAATGCACATGACATTTGAATGGGGTCTTTGAACACAGCAAGCTGGTCTCACTGCAGTGCTCAAGTTACCCAGTGCTTAGTGTACAGCCTGTGACAGGGACTGCAAGAACCCGAGAGTCACCAGGGGTCCACGATCTCTAGGTGTGACATATCAGGGTTGGTAACACTCAGCTTTCCCAGCTGCAACTAAAGAGACATTCACCACTGAAGGTTGCTCCATAATTCTGTGAAGCTGTTGTTTCAAAGCCATTGCCAACCCAGGCCTCGCGCACATCATGGTGGTGTCAGAGCCACATTTGGCAGGCTCAACTACCCTGTGAAGAGCTGCCAAGGGAGGCAATTCTGATGAATGTACCCCATTAGGGTTTATTACATTTGGCTGATATACATAGAGCAATCTCTGTGTATTGCCCTGTTCAATGCTTCTCCTTGCTTCCTTAGTTGCTGTCAGGCAGATTTTCTCAAGAGCACAGAAAAGAGTTTGGGAGCAGATCCCTTCCCCAGCATGGAAAATGAGGATGCTGCTGCTATGGCACATGCAGGGTATGCAGTCGTGTCATAACAGACCCCACTGCTCCACCCTAAATCTGCCTCTTGCAGCAGGAGGACAAGGCACTAGAAATGCAGTGGCACAGATGAAACCCCAGTGGCCCTGGCTGTCATGCAGCCCACACAGGTGCCCATAGAGATATCCATCTCCACAAGCATTGATGACTGCTGGGACGACACTGAAGCTATGAAATATCCAAGTTACTTCTTGTAGGTTAATCCAGAGGCCACTCTAAGTGGGACTTTATCAGGAGCCTCCTTCAGAGGATGTACAACAGGCCACTGCTATCCTGGTACTCTCCTCAACAGGCTCCATTTACTCAAGATCATGTTTTCACAGAGGGCTTTATGATGGAAGGGTCCCCTGGATGATAGCTGGTCCAATGTTCTGCTCAAGTTACATCAGGTTTCTAGTGTAATACCCAGTTACGAATGTTGCCAAGAGAGAGGCTGACTGCTCAGAGGAGTAGATCTACTCTCCTCTGTGTGAAGCATGTAGGGTTTGAGTTGTCCTGGTGTATGGTCCCTGGTTTAGATGTTTGTAGTCAGAGTAGTGCTGATCTAGAGATGAGCTCTGAGTCATGCTGGCAACACCTACATTGCTCTACATTGCCAATCCACTTCTCCACACAGCCTGTGAGCCTCTGAAGCCATTCACGTTCTTTCCTGTAGCTGAAATACTTTTAACCCACATGAGCAGCCCTAGAAAGGTAGATCCTACCTCAGAACAAGGGTATTGGTGTTTTTCTTTCATTTTTTGTTTTGTTTTGGTTTTTTTTTGGTTTTTTTTTTGGTTTTTTTTTTTTTTAAACTGTAGATGAACCAGTAAAGGGTAGAGGAATAAAAAGATGGCAGAGCTGTGAGCTGAAGTAGGACATGAATGTAAGATGAAGGACAAGAGGGACACATACAAGAAGTGAAGGTAACGTGAAAAGTGAAGGAAGAGAACACTCAAAGGACAGTTTCTTTCAACAGTTATCTTAGTAGCCATGGAAGTTGTATGGACAAAACAAACTTCTTTCATACAGAAAACTCTTACAGAGTTACCTGAACTCTGTCCTTGTACCTCCTAATGGACATGGCTCTGCCTCCTGCACCAGGGAGAGACATGCCATGAAGGCACAGACCCAAGGGGAAATGGCTGCAGTGCTTCCTCCAGTGCTTCACTGAGGGCAAAGTGGAGACTTTGAGGCATAGAGCAGGCAAGACTTGTAAGGGATGTAGTCATTTTGAGTTACATCTTCACAGCCAGGTCCCCTGTCTGAGCTCTGGTCTGCCTTAGCATCAACCTTCTCTCAGTGGGGATTGCCCCTCTGCCCTTTACTCCTGACAGGGAGGTAAGCAGGAGGCAGGCAGTGAGGTACAGTGCTGCTCCCAGCTCCTAAGAGGAGTCTGTGTGGCACAGGACCCTCTCTGCTACCCAGAGGAGGCAACGGCAAGTCCAAGTTTAAGAGCAGAATCTTCACAGCCTCTGTCCGTGAAAAATCAAACAGAGCAGACTAAACAGATTACACTAATCAGGAGATGCAATATCCAGAGAAGAACAAGACAATACTTTCTTTGGGGGATGTTAGTTGTTGCCCAGGTGAAAAATAAAATTTTCCCAGCTGATCTGTCCTGGCTAATGTCCTTGCAGATTCTCTTTGGAATAAATTATGCAAAGTCATTGGTTTGCATTTGTATCTGATCAGTTATCCCACATCCTCCAAGATGTTTCCTCTTTAATTTCATTCATTAAAAGAATAAACAAAAAATACATTTAGTAATTGAAAGGAAAACTAATGCTGTTTTCCCAGCACTTGGAAAAAAGGGGTGCTGTCTTGCATTCAGCGAGGTGAGAGCTAAGTCTTCTCGTGTAATCATAGTTGCAGGATGTTTTGTTCTGCACCCCTCTGGCCAGGAGGCTGCCACAGCTGCCTTCAAATTCATCACTGTCCAACATGATTTATGGCTTTACTGGTGCAGACGGGGGTTCCACCCCTCTCAGTGCTGCAATTGCTGACAGCTGTATCAGGATGGCAACTGCTGGTGCCAGTGACATCTGCCACCACTCGTGCTAAAAAACGGAACAGCAGGACCTAAAAGCAGGGTAGATATAAGTACTGGAGCTTGGGAATGAAACACACTATGAGGAACAGGGCAAAGAGCTTGCTGGTGCATCCAAGCCTATTTAACACTTCTGGGTGAGCGGCAATGCAGTGTATTGCAAGCAGATAAATAATACTGAGATTTTGGTTTGTAAGGTTTAGTGCTAGAAATCAAATTTCACTTGCCACAAAGAAATGCTACACTAAGGGACAAATTAATAGAGGAAGTCTGTTTTCTGGCTGAAATCCAAAAGACTTTTCTGCTGCCACCTGAACTCCTTGGAATATTACAAAATCAGACTTGGCCCTGTCAAGCCATCCCTGTGGGTGAAGAGTAGAAGGATGTTGCTGCTGGCAGTCCCACTTCCAGGCTGCGAAAATGCTAAGCTCTCCTTTCCCCTCTCCTTCTGCCCAAACCATGGGGCTAGCAGCCTGCTGGAGCCCCCAGACCCCTGCCCATACCAGCTGCCCTGGCAGTGCAAAGCTCCTCCAGGCTCACTCCTGGGTGCCTGGGGGTGCCTCCTTGCCATGGCACGGCAGACCCACCCTCAGCCCCAGCTGCCAGCCACCCGGCCCTCGTGTAAATTGCTGTTTACAGAAACTATGCACCTTGCCCTTTAGACTCTATTTTTCCTTGTGTAGAATATTCCCAATTAGTGATAGTTTTTGGCTGTTTAGTAGATCGGTCCCATGCTTATGTATTAAAATTTTCTTCAGCCTGTTTGTTCTGCATCCAAGTGTTTAATCAGCATTTATGCTTAAGGGTAGTCTGTGTTTTTATTATCTACTTAATCAGATGAGAGAAGGCTCTTTTCTCTTTTTTTTTATTTATTCTTAATTAAGAAAATGCTGAGACATTGCATAAGAGGAGTGCAGCCTTGTACCTCCTAGGCAGAAGCAAGCAATGCTGCCAGGGGAAATATCTTGTACACAATCTTTCTTTCAGATCTGGTTATAAAAAAGTAGTGGCACTGACATGATCAATTTGATAAAATCCAGCTGCTGACTTACTGAACCCTACTCCAACCCTGGACAACTGAAAATGCACTTATTAGAACAGCTTAACCCTATTTGATTTTATAGAGAAATATATTAAGTATAATTATATAAACTAATATATGTAATTAACACACAAACACCTCTTTTCTTTGAGGTTACTATTGATTCCAGCAAAGCATGGATAAGCTGAAAAAGAGAGACATAAAATAAAATAAATTAATTAAAATAAAAAATAAAATAAAATAAAAATAAAATAAAATAAAATAAAATAAAATAAAATAAAATAAATGGTTAATTGAAATTTCATATCCCCTTGAGCAGTTCTATGCTGTTCCCAAGCCAGCTGCTTCTCAGCCAGGGGTCTCCTGCCCTTGCAGGAGGAACACATACCTGGCTGCAAACCAGGCTCCAGGAGAAGGACCCAATGTGACAGCACTGCTTTTAGGTCAGTGACAGCTCATCAGTTTTCTCCCTTTAATATGCTCTTCATAGCTTTCAATGGCTTTGCTGTTCCTTTTGGGAACAGGTGCTGTGCTTAATTTCTTTCCCTCTTACTGCAAAGGATTCAACACTAATATCTTCACAGGATCCGCTTTAGGGAGCCCCTTGTGCCCGCTTGCTCTCCTGCAGGCTGGTGGTGCTGGGTGATGGCATCTCCAGTGTTGCCCGCTGGTGTCACCAGTGTTGTAGTGCCCAGTGCTGACTGTGGTGGCAGGGCTGACCACACATCCTTGTGCTGTGCTTGTTCCTCTACCCATCTCCGATGTCCCTGCCACAGCTCCCACTGCCACCACCCTCTGGCCACAGACACATCCAGCCACCACCCTACTGCTGCTCTGGCAGCCAGTCCCACCGAATGCCTGTCCACTGGCTGCGGGGGTGCCTTTTGATCTGGGAAAGAAGTGACAGGAGTATTTGGGTCCACCTGCCCTCCCCTAAACCCAAGGTGAATGCTCATGTACACACAGATTCCAGCACGTCTGCTCTGTCTTTCTTCTTCTGCTAGAGCTCATGACAAAAGCTGAAACCCTCCAAGACAACCTTTTCTTGCATCACAGCCAAGAGTTGACTTGAAAGAGATTTTCATCAGCTTCGCAGAGCACTATTATGGCACTACTTCAGGTGCCAAGTGCTTCTATTGAATTTAAGCCTGAAGACTTCCTTGGAGAAGTCCGTTGCAGACCAGGGCCCTCTGTGCAATCACTCCCAGGTCCGCCAGTGACAATCAGACATCAGCAGAAGCTGCCAGCTCTGCAGAGAGCTGCATCCTTGAACTGCCTGTGCTGAGGACAGACTTCCAGCAGCGAATCCAAGGAAGGTAGCTCACCACAAGAGAGTTTCTCATAATTATTGTTACTATGTGGTCTCCTAAATGAAAGCACCTATTTGGCTGATGCCTTCATTTTGGGTTTGGTTTGTTCGGTTTTTTTCTCAGTTCCCTGTGAGGACAAATGCCAGCCTGGTTTTTGTGGCAGCAGGTAAGACCTGTCTTGTTGAATTTTACCTATTTCATATCTTTGATCTTAATGAGATTTGCCTTCCTCTCTTTGATGAACAGGACAGGGGGTTATTCTTGCTTCTCCTGTCAACTCCTACCAGCAGCTGGGAAAATGGTGATTCCCTTGCAAGAAAAGTGCCTTTCCAAAGACCGTCAAGGCTGTGATTCTGTCTTCATTTTGTTCAGGATTTGTTTAGGTTTAACTGAAGGTTCTTCATCAGCTACATGGGTATAAATGAGAAATAGCTTCATGCCTGACTCATTCAATACTCTACCACATCTCATCCCATCTGCTAAGAGCTCTGGTTCAGCTGCTGCAGGGAGCTCTCCTTGCTCTCAGGAGGCAGAGTTGGGGCTGCAGGGGCCAAGAGTTCATAGACCCCTCTCAGGAAGGGCTTTAAAACAAAAATCTGTGCGGTCACTGCTTATGCCCCCTTATCTCTCAGGATGCCTGCACCCACTGCCAGAGCAAGACCTGCCCCATCCCTCTGGATAGTGGGTCTCTCCCAGCTGCCTGGCCCAGAGGTCTTGAGACATCAACTTTTCTGCCTCTGCCAGATGGATATTGGAGGAAACAAATGTGTTCCCAAAAATAGTGCCTCCCTTTGTGGCTTTGAACAGCCGTGTGTCACTCATGCTCCTGCTGAGTCTGGCTTTAGGTACAGCTGGCTGCTCTGGGTACAGAGGGCTATTACTTCTTCCCAGAACAGATTGCCCATATGATGGACATACAAAATGATTCAATCTTTAAAAAAAACCACAAAACCCAGGAGAAGGGCTATTGAGCCAACCTTCATGGCCAGGGCAGAGACAGCACAAGGATGCACTGGCAGAATAGGAGTCCAGCAGGAGGTCTCTGCCAGCCCTGCTCCCCTCACCCAGAGCCCTCCAAGTCCCCACTGGGGCTTGCTCCCTTGGGCACCTGCACATGGAACTGAGGTAGGTGACCATGATGTACTGGGGGTGGCTGTCACTGCAGTGTTCCCACACTCCAGCCCTGCAGGCAGGAGAAGATGCTGGATGAGCCATAAGGGTCAAGGGATGGAAGCCATGGCAGTAGGAGGAAAGCAAGCAGAGGAAAGTGCCCCCACTCTGAGCTTCCACTGAAGCTCTGATTTGGGGTTAAACACAACACAGAAACTTAAAACAAGCAGGTGTGAGAGTTTTCAAATTATGCAGGGACTTTTCTCTCCGCCTCAGCTCTTGGGAGGTCTGCCCTGGGAGTGTGGGCATAGGCACGAGCCAGCAGGGAAGGCAAAGCAGTGCACGCCCAAACCCCTGCACTCTGACCCCGAATGAATTTCATGCAAATTTTAGAAAGCAACTGAGATGTCTGGAATTTCCTCCAGCTGTCACTGGCTTATTTCTAACAGAAGCCATAATGAGGCACTTGGAGGACAGGATTATTTAGTTTTCTTTACAGTAATCACAATTTAGATGCTTTGTAATGTAATAGGAGCGAGAAGAGAACAGCAACTGGAAGAGCTTGCTGGCTTATCAGTCTGATAAGCCACAGAGGTCAGGCAGGCCCTGTCCTGCCATGCTAGAAATACAGCTTTGCATCCTGTCTTGCAATAAAACCTGCCTGCTGTTGTCCTTGGGGGTTGAGCATGCTGGCCTGAGACACAACTACCCAGCAGCTGGGTGCCCTGGCCACCCTGCTGCACCTCTCACAGCACACAGCAGCCCAGCACAGCAAAAACCAGAGGCTTCCACAGAAAAAAGCACATATTTCAGCTCCTACTAACTCAGCTAGGCCTTTTCTAGGGCCCTTGGTCACCTGCATATGAGCCCAGTGTGGCCAGAGCACCCCACACCACTGAAGGCAGAGTGCAGAGGCGTGTCAGCCCTTGGGGAGTTCCAGCAGGAATGGCAGAGCACTGCCTTCAGACTGGCAAATCTTACCTGGAGACCATCAACATAGAGTTTGGTGCACCTGCTTATATATTTTAAGCACAGACTTGCCTGCCTGCAGCTACCTCTGCAAAATGAACAAAACCCCTGGTGCCCTGTGTTGTCCAGTGAGCACTCACTGGGCTTCCTTTGAATCTGGGCAGGGCTGGTACTCCTCAGCTAGGCAGGAACAGCACCAGCATGTGCCTAACATACAGCACAGAGCTCAGCCAAACTGCACCCTCACTGACTCCTGCTCTGTAAAGCAAAAAGTTCCTTTTACTGATTTAAAGGCCAGAGAATAGGGCCTGGCCCTTCCCCTCCTTGAGCAGCTGCTGGCACTGTTAGTGCAGGACAATTCTGTTGCTTTGCTTTTTTCTCCTGAACCTGCAGAAAGAGCAGAAAGAAAAGTGAGGAGAAACAAGCAACCACCATGGCATCTCACCAGGTAGCATCCTGGGGGTTTGTAGGGAGGACCAGAGCTTGGAAAGGGTGGCCAAAGCCCATGTGCAGGCTCTGAGGGGCCACCAGCACAGGGATGTTTGATGTCCACTGCCCCTCTCCCCTGCACAGAGCTCTGGCTGCTCTGGAGATATGTGTGGACTCTGGGGCTCATTTGCTACAGCCCCACAGGCAGCAAATTAGCTCAGGGACCAACCCAGATGTCAACTGCTCCTTACAGGGATTGGAATGCAACTACTTTCACCTTTCCCTAACCCTCACACCTTTACAGCTTCTTCAAAAACATGGGTTCAATACACCATTTGCCTCTGCCTTTGGTTTTTCCATCAGTAACTTCTATTTCTGTAGATGACAGAAAATGAAAGAACTGTCACCAAGGATATCTAAAACTCATGCCCATAATCACTTACTGTCTCCAGGGTCTCCAAGTGTTCTTGTTGCAAATTCAGCAGCATCCCTTGCCATGCACTGGCCACTCAGGAGCTGTGCAGGAGTGAGTAGTAACCCTGTCTCCTTCCTGTTGAAGGAGGTAGATGTCTCCCACAGCACCCTACCCTGCCAGCCTCAGCCATCCCCTAAATATCCAGTTTGTCATTTTGTAGAGTGATGTGGGAACCTCAGCCAGCTATGAAGCACAGCTGGAGCCAGGCTCCTTGGATCTATCTGTGCGTGAATAAGTGTGTCCATCGAGGAGGACATCTCATGCTGGGAGATGTCCTGGGGGAAAGAGAGCAGGCAAAGAGATCCAGCCTGAGCAAGAACAGCCATGGCCCCAGTAGCTCTCTGGTGGGTGACTGTGACAATCTTGCCTGGGCTGTCAGCTCTGCCACCATCATTGCAAATGGAGAATCTGCTCTCTGATGATACAAAAGAATCACAAATCCTTTTTTCATGGTGTTTTCTTCAGCAGCTTTTTCAACTGCCATTCATATCCCTCTCCCATATCACACTGCCAGCTCTCCACCATCTCTCAGGTGCTAGACAGGTTTAAGGTGCTTGCCAGGCTCTTGGCAGTGTTGTGCTTTCATCCCTCTCTCCCTCCTACACTCTCCATAGCCCAGCATGGCCACGGAGGAGGGCTGGGCTCATGGCCTGTCGTTCCCATGGCTGTCCCTAGAGCTGGGGCAAATGGTGCCACAGGGCCCCAGTGCTGATGTCTTTAGTGCAGTGAAGTCAGCCGGGGTTTGCACAATACCATGGTGGAGGATTGCAAGTGAACACCTTGTGCTTGGGGACCCTTTCCTGTGGCCACAGAGGTTACTAATCAATTTATTTTAAAAAGTATGAATTACACTCACAGTCTTACACTAACTAGGCCTGCTCCTATGAGTCTTTGTTGTGAAAGTGGACTTAAAAACAGGGTTTCCCTGCTTAGAGAGGTGGGTGGGCTTATGGCCCCTCAGCATCCCTCCCTGCCTGCACCTGCTGGCTTGGGGCAGGGCTGCAGCAGGACCACCCACCTCCAGCCACAGCCAAGCACTGGCCTTCCAGCCCTCATCCCCCTGCACTCCTGGGGGAATAAATGTTCTGTTGCCTTTTTCTCCTTTTACAAACCTAGCCTACCTCATTCTTGCTTAGCTTCCACCCACAATACAAAAGCAAGCCCCAAGTGCAGTGCTTAGCACCAGGGTGTGCTCCCTGGTCATAGGTGGGTATTTTCTCCTTGCTTCCCAAAGCTTTCTTTGATTCACTGATGCTCATGCTGCTCCAGGACAGCCTTACAGGGAATTTTCCATGAGAAAAGTAACGGAAACAAAGATCCTAAATGGTTGGCTTGTACTTTGTTTGCTGTGCTGATCCTGTGAGTATGCTCAGACCCGAGCACTGTCCTTCCTCTCCCAAAGCAGAGCTGGGGCTGTGTGTGCTGCCCGGGGCACCCGCTGCAGAGTCCCACCAGCACCGGGTGCCTGAGGTACACATCCTGGGAGGGAAACGCTGGTCTTAAGTTGCCATCCAGCTTCTGGGACATGACTTGGCAGCTCTGCTGGATGCAGCGTTGTCTTGGCTGGTGTCCGAGCTCATTTAACACCTTGTGATCTACCCCTGCCTGGGCAGCATCTGGCTCTGCAAATGCTGCCATCGCTGTGGGGAGACCACGGGCAAGCATAGAAGAGTGATTCCTGCCCCGTGCCCTGTGACACAGCACTTCTGCAGCACCGAGAGCTTAACATTCATTTCATGTGGTCCCTTTTTATCAATTCCAGACAGGTGGTTTGAGGGGTGCCTGTGAGGGTCTCCCCACCTTGCCTGGGGTAAGGGTAAATGCCCACATAGAACTGATGGGAAGGAGCTCATCTATGCAGTATGGGCTTAGGCATGGAAGAGAAGGTAGGAAAAGGAGGGAGAGGAGGGGAGCACCTGCCCACAAAGTACAGCAATTCTTTAAATAGCCTCTTTTCCATATTTCAGTCTACCATGTTTTAATTAAAGCAACATTTCAGTTGGTTTTGCCTTTATGAAAAAGCGTTTTTGGAAGTCTGGTACTTCCTTACAATGACGGGTAATAGACAGATCTATTGATAATGATACAGTGCACACATGAACAAGCATTTATAATCCTCCTGTACTGTGAAATACCTACCAGTGCCAGAAAAAAAACCCCTGCACTAATACCATGGGTGTGTGCTCAAATATGTGTTTCTTTTCTTGCTAATTCTTCTAGGGCAGTGGGAAATGTTGCAGTGCAACTGACAGCATCTCTCCAGTAATGAAATGCTGCGATTCAATGGTTTTCCACACTCACAGTGCATTGCGTTCCTCCTTTTTTGTATTCCTCCAAGAGGCTTAGCAAGATGAGAAAATCTACTTCAGAAGCAACTGCAGTGTGTCTGCAATTGACCTATGGGTTTGGGGCTTTATCTGCCTCTTCTTATGCTGGAGGGCATTTAGCAAGAGATAAATAGCTAATTTCATTAGCAGATGTGATTCCTCCATAGTGTGAGTTCTACTGATTGAATTACAAGAGTAAAATGCTAAAAAGGAGTTTTATTCTAAGGTTTTTGTAGGGCTACCAAAGTGGCATTTGCTGAGATTTGTATAGGTCTGAGTTATAGAAAGGTGACAAGTTTTAAGGAGGTCTAGATAGGAGAAAATGAAGATGACTCATTTTTAAAACTAGTGGGGTTTCTTTTATCAAATACTTGTCAGGGTTGCAACAAGAGTGAGTGTCTGCAACTCCCAACTGGAGGAGCAAAACATGAGCTTAACATACGGTCAGTGGGAGAGAGCATTATTAACTGACAGCTTGCACTGTGAAGTGATTTTCCCTCCACACCAAGGAGGCATTTATCTCTGAATATTAACATGATGAACATGCAAAGCACAGATTTAAGGGCATCTGATAATGTTAATCCAATTATAGTTTTATTCCAGCATCCCTTAAAAGCTCCTTCAGTTCTTTTATCCAGAGACTTAATTGTCTGAGTGAGTGATTCAGAGATAGGAGGCAAATACCAGTTCTTGTTACTGAAGAAACTTCATGTTTCAGTATAGCCTAATGCTATGAATCCTGAGGACCCAATGGCATATTCTGTGTTCTTCCCTCTAAAAGGAACTATAGGGAGTATTTCTAGGTTTTGTTGGGTTTTAGTTGGTAGCGATAGCTGACCGAGTACATCAAGCCAAGGTGTCATGATTGTAGAATTGACTGTAATTAATTACCAAGGGGACACCTTTACTGCCGTTCCAACACCTTGTTGCAGTTATGTTTAGAAACCACAGGTGTGCAGACAGGGACACCCATCTTGCTGCCCACTTACACCAACTCAGTTGGCATGTGTTGCTTTTCACCTGACCTTCACCACCCTGCTGTGATCACCATGAGACTTTTCCTTCCTTGTAGTCTTTGGTCACACCCAGGGGCTGGTGATCTCACCTACCCACTGAATGGAAGTCTCCTAAGAGTGTCTCTCTCTCCACCAGGCCACGGAGTTCACTGCTTTGGAAACAGATGACTGGAAGCATACACATATTTCAGACAAGATCTCACCAGGGCCCTCTTCAGCCCTCCTGGTGCTTTCCTACCCACCCCCGCCTCCAGTGCTCCTCTCCTGATGCATTATCTTTGCTTCTATCTTAATTAGGCCACCTACATTTGCAGGACTCACAAACAAGGCTTCACGAGGATATTTAACTATTTAACGTATTTTTTCCGGGCTCAGAGGGAGGCCGCACAATTAGGACATTCCTAGCAACTGTCCAGACTATTCTGAACAATTTCTATGACAAAGATGATGTAATTTTCCTGAGATGCACTAGAAGGGGCCTCCAGTTAGTTTGGGAAGTTTGCCTATCTATGCGTATAAGCCATTCTTGCTGCCAAAACTGATAACATCACCCACCATCTCTGACCTTTGAGAACAGCTCGTTACAGCACTCCTTGCACAGGCACACAGTTATTACATTCCCTCTGATAATCTCCATATGAAGCATACCCAAGTGCTTTAATTTTTTCCTCACAGGTTAAAAACCATCTTTTTTTGTCCCCTGGACTCTTTCAAAATTATCTGTGTGCTAAATTGTGGCCCCATGGACCAGCCATAGTGCCAAGCTCAGGCTTCTGCACAGCTTAGCCTGGAGCCATGATTATCTCCCTCCCCATATGAACATTACTGCTGTTAGCATCTTCCAGGGTGATCTTTGCTTTTTATGCAGCAGCATCACAATTTGATTCATATTTTGTTTGCAGCCCAGCTGTAATCTGAAGATTATTATGTCCCGAACTGCTGCTTATCCAGGTATTTTTCATTTCATTTGTTCTTATTTATTTCCCTCCTGAATATACTATTTTCCACATTTTTTTTTTTCCACAACAGCTTATCTTACTGATTCCTGACCTCCAATTAATCAAAACCATTTTTTAATTTATTCAGGCCTCCCAGACTGCAATCCTGGTGAGCTGAAACTTTTGTTCACTTTATAAATATAGCCTCTAAGACATTTGTTGATTACATTAATGACAATATTTGCCAGAAACAGCCTTGAGAGACCCCTGCTGGGCTCCCCTCCTTTCCTCCAGGTCTGATTACCTATGATTTTCCATTCCCTCCTGCTCACAGAAAGCCATCCACCAGGCTGTATGGTCACTCCTGCACTTTCAGGGGCTTTCTACTAGTACCAGTGGAAGCACTTAATCTTCTCCCCAGCAAAGTTCACCAGTCTGCAGTAGCCCTGTGTTCATGGAAACTAGCCAGTTTGCTTCCCCCTGAATTCCCTTTGGCTGGTGATTGCATCCTGATGGCCCACTCAGTTGAAGACACAGCAGTTCCAGCGCTAATCACTTTGCCCATCCACTCAATTGCTTTGATTTCATGATCAGCCTGAAGCAAAGCAAACTACAGAGGAGCCTGAGGCACGGGACACACAGGCTACACGGTTATTAAGACAATCATGTTCCTCTTGAGGCTGGGCAGAATTTTTGCTCCCTGGGGAACAGAGCAATGCAGAAGCAATGGAATTGCTCAGTGCACAGCCACAGCTTGCTGTGGCTTCGGAAGGCTGTCCCACCACCCGTGGCATATACTGCACTAGGAGCCACACTGCATGAGTGCAGGGCAGGCGTCTCACAGCAGGTGTACGCCTTCTGCAGGATGGGATATCTATAAGAACACACAGTCACTTCAATGGCTTTGATGGTTTGCAAAATAAAACCTTCAAATAAAAATGATAACGATGAAATTAATTATTGTCAAATGTTTGGCTGTAGGCACATGCTCCAAAATGTAGGACTCTATATCCTTTGGTTAGATGGCCAGCTTGAAAACACCAGTCATTTACAGTCACTCAGATGCTCATGCTCACGCAGAATACTGGCTGGAAATAAAACCTGAAACCATACCCTACCAAGTCTGTGGCAAAGCAGCAATAACCCCCAGTGGAGTACTCAAGAAAATGTGTACTAGTGCCACAAGCCAGTTCAAAAGAAAGAGTACATTTCACATAAAAAATGTGAGCACCAGGAAACAATAACCTAGCAATGGGAATGGACATGGTCTAGCTTTGCCAAAAATATTTCTGCTGCGGTAGCATCAACCTGCTTTCCCAAACATTCATCCAGTCGGGCTCGTCCCGATTTCATGCAGTGACCCGTGCTCTGGTAGTTCACTGTGGTCATCAAAGAGTTAAAGATGACCTCTGGCATGGAGACCAACTCCACAGAAACTTGTGACTTTTCAGAGAATACTGCTTTGCTGAACCCTGTTCCTCTCCTTCTCACACCTCCCTGAGGGGACCACACAACAAACCTTTTGTGTAGAGAAGTGAACTGATTTGAATTCCATGTAAATTCTATTGCAGAGCTTTCCATCTTCACCTAAAATTTAAAAAAAATCTATTTTGTAACCAAGATAAACCACTAAACCACTTTCTTCGTCCAGGTTAGCAAACTTTTCCTCACTAGTGTGAATAAAACCTAAAATAGTCACTCTTGAATTATATCCTCCCTGAGTTGTTAAATTAGTTTTGAGACTAATCTTTGAACTAATAAGAGGTGCTGGCTAAATAAGAACTAATAAATGACTCTAAACTGAATAAAAGAAGTTTGTATTTTGGCCTTCAAGTGAAAACCTGTTAAATACGTGGACCATTTGGAATCAATACAAGTATCAGCATAAAAAACTGTCTAATCAAATAAAACAACAGAAACATAGTATTATTTCAGTTATTTCTAAAGTGCTAACACTGTAAGTGCAAAAAACAAATTCAGAAGATGGAAGGAGAACACCACCATTCAGTAGATTTAAACTTACTCTTTATGATGCACTTTCATCAAAATCTGTAGTTGCCAAGTATCAAATTTCATTCATGCAACATCAATCCACTAAGAAATACGTATTTTGGTGAGAAAACTAAGGTCCATATTTATGTAAAAACTGTTCTGAAATAAAAATAAACCAAGTTTTTTTCTTTTACAAAAAAAAATTATTTTTTTTACTAACAGAATAATTATTTGGAAAATGTAATTTCTCACATGAAATAGTTAGAGGAAGTTAGATATATTTAAAAATGGAAGATTTTGCATTTACATAGTTATATACCATTAATATTGAAGATATGGTTTCTGGCAAAAAACTTCTCATGCTTAAAAAATGCACCTCAGTTTTATACTGTACATTACAACATTCAGTAGTAAGAAACAGAAGTAGTAAACAGGTTATATGCAAAGAAAAAAGTTACATATACAAGACAGTTACAACCGTGACACAAAAAAAGTAAAGTGTTCCGTTTTAACAGTATTTGAAGGCAATTCAAAATCATTTCAGGAGTTTTGTGAAATTTAAGGCCATTAGTTCTAAATAAAATGTATCTGACACAAACTCACAAAACTGTGTATTTTATACAAAATATACATGCAAAACCATTTTGTAATTATATACGAACAGGCATATAATAAAATTTTTTGGGTAGTTCCATACACAAAGCAACATGGTTGTGCAATTTTTAAACCAGATAATTAACATTATCATTCATGCACCCTGAATGGTAACGTGATTAAAAGACAATATTAAACTCAGGTACTAAGAGTCAGCATCCCTTTGAACAGGCAATCTAGACAAAAAAAAAAAGATTTTAAATTTTTAAAGTTTAAAATGTCTCATTATAAAACATCTGCTGTAATCACTTCAAAAGATATTTCTGATGCAGAATTTCTAGTGCTTTAAGGGATGCATGATATGATTTAATGAGCTCAGTGAGTCAACTATAATACTCTGATAGTTCTGAATTGAGGTAATTTTCTTTAATTAATTATAGCAAGTAACTATTCTAATTTGTTTCAGTAGCTAGTTTAAAAATCTGTAAACTTAGATAAACTTAGAAATTGGAGAATCTCTGAAAAAATACACATACCTCCCCCTCAGAGTTTGGAGTTAGTTGTAAGTCATATGCAATTGTGTTATTCACATTTGAGGAGTTTATTCTGAAACTGTGAGATGAATGGATTACTAAGCACTGACTGAAGCACTTCAGTTACTTGAAAACAAATAGATATATTTGTCCTTTTCTTAGCTTTCATTTGTATTTGTCTGGACAAACATTCAAAGAGATATTGCTTCTCTTGTTATCTTGTGACAAACTATTGCAAGCTAGAAGACGTGTGAGTCAATATTCCAAACTTTTATTCTTAAGAATAGTTATAAAAGTACTGAAATTTAAAAATAGTAACATGTAAACATTGATACAGAATAATAGCATTCCTATACATTTATATACACACAGTATTCAGAGAGGACACTATTCTTCTGAGTTGAAAACCTGACTTGTGCTTTCCCCCTCCAATAAATACATCAAAAAAGTAGGGTGCTTTGTAAAAAGAAAAAAAAAAAAGGACTCAGAACATCAACATTTTACTCCTAGCATTTAAAAGCTTTCCAGTTGCTTATGCAACCATAGGAGAATTTTGGTATGTGAAGAGAATTTTTCGAGCTCCAAAAAGTTACCAGAAGCTACTGCTGCATCCAGAGACTTGTGATGAATGCTTCGGGCATCATATCTGAGTCTGCAACACGTGAATTGGGGGTGTATAGGGCGGTGGTGCAGGTAGTGGTTTTATTCCTCTGACTCTCATGTAGGACAGAAACTGCTCTGGAATTTCAGCTAAAACATCTTTAGCGAGTCTTGCCATGCTTAACACGTGGTTTCCACTTCTGTCAATGTAATCTCGAAATGGCACAAACTACAAAACAAAAGAGATGCTCACTCAGGTCATTACACAGACACAGAATACATCTTACAACATGAAAATAAGAAAGCTTTATCTAGGCAATTAGAGTACATGGATACGCTACCTTACGCATTTTATGTGTGCATATGTTGTGGTTTATATTATATATTTTATATACACATATATAAATATATACATTGTATCTCAATTTTTAAAAATTTGTCTTGCAATAGAAACACTGTCATGTTTTCACTTTGGATGAGCCTCTTCACATAAGCCATGGCTAGCTCAGATTGCCAGTGACAGGTTTCATTGGATCATCTCTGAACCCTTTTCATACAGGAAGGTAAATTTGCCTCAGAAAGCTCTTCTTAGCTTACATTCCCTGCTCCTGCTCCTGAGGCTCTCCTCCCAGACTGCCTCTGAAGTGAACAAAACAGAAAGGGTGGCTTTATATTTTTTACCATTTTGCATTATACCTGGTAGAACTACAAGCCACCTGAACACTTTTAATATGATCCTAACAGATACATAAAGAATCTAAGCAAAAAGGATTGGATTCAAACAGGAACTTTTTTATGTGATACCCAGATCCGCAACACCTAAGCAGTTAGCTACCCAGCTTTGGCTTGGATTTCATAACACTTAATGAGATGCTTTTGTGCTACTGGCATATTAAAAAGAAACAATTGAGGCTCCTTGATTTTTTATTCACAACAGACAGCACACAGCAAAGCAGTAGGTTAAGTTTGCTAAGAGGTTATGCCAAAGGAAAGGCTGATTTGAAATTCTGCTTCTTGCTCAGATTTTGGAGCCTATCTAAGGGAACAGCTGGGTGACAAAATTGGGATTCAGTGTCCCAAACCACTTCTGGTGCTGATATGCCAGGCTATGCTATGGTGCCTTTCTGGTTCCCCATCCCCCCAGAAACCCAAAATAAACAAACCAGCAAACAAATAGGGAATATTTACTTGTTAACTGTTGTAGTCCAGGATAAAACTAGAACTGATATATCAGATCCACAGATATCTCATCTCCTGGCTGAACTCTAAAATTTTTTGCCCAACAAGTTATGCTTTCTTGGATGCACAGCACCCACATCCACAGATTAAATTCTGTTTTTGTGAAAAGCATTGAAGCTTTCAAGATTTAGGGGAACACAGAGTTACAGGGAGAATTTAACCTACACTTAATATCTGAGATCTTGACAGTTTTCCAGAAAAGACAGAAATAAACAAAAGAAATCTAGTAAATACATTAAATGAAGAAAAAACCCCCAACAACCTCTTGGAAAAAACCACAATCAACCAACCAACAAACAACCCTAAACCCATAGGTGACTCTTTAGGAGTAATGAACTTAAATGACTTTTACAACAACTTCAGAAAGCACTTTTCACCCTGGACTTATGGAACCTATCTAGGCATCAATCTCCTCCTAAAAAGTGTTTACAATTCAAGTAAGAAATGATCCTTTGCATAACTTTCTTCAAAAGGATCACAAGTTGTCAGAAAAAAAGGCTTCAAGACTTCATATTTGAACTATGTTAAACTGAACTGAAAGCTGTCACCAAATTAAATGTAAACAGCTGCTGATTAGGGCATGTCCCCAGGAAGCACTGTATCTGCAGGTTCTCTGAGGATGATGACTTAGTTGCAGAATTGTTGAAGATAGAAGTGCCCTTATAGAGATCTTTTAGTCCAACCTTGCTTCTCAGGCAGAGCCAGTGAGCACAGGCTACCACAGCCAGCAATACTGCAAGAGTAGTATTCCAAACAGAAGCATCCTTCAGCTCTTCACTGGGTTGTGTCCAAGAGCATGTCAGGCATACAGGCAGGAGAACAGGCAAAAAGGCACCCAATTTTAGGGTATGAAGCCAGGAAGCAAGGTATCTGCAGTTCCTTAATTAGCTGTCTAAACTATTTCTGCATTTACTCAGTAACTCTTCAATACAAGAGACAAGCTTCAATACTGTGACATTTACTAGAACTGACTACTTCATTTGATAAAAAACCTCTACCAGTTTTTCGAAAGCCAGCCCAGCACAGCCCTGTTTCAAAAGGCTTTTCCTTCTTAAACTATCAACTTTTCTGCTTCCTGGCTTTGACAAAATGAGAACCATTTCGTTTCATCTGTTCAGCTGCCCTACATCATCCCTACTTTTATAATTACCTTTTTGACAACACTGATTAAAGAAGACAGCATGTTTTGCTCTTAGAAGAGTTTTGTATGTCGTTTTCCCATTAGTTTTTATCTCTGTATGTTGCAAAAAATTAAAAAAGTCTCATTTTCAACTAGTAGAATTCAGGAATCCATGACTTTCTTTAATGCATATCCATAAAGAGTATAAGGGTAATTTAACTGTTGTTATATTACTCTCATTTAGAAAAAAAAAAAAAAAAGAGAGGAAATTTTAATGTAGTGTTTCTTACAGTGAGAACCTTTAAGATTGGAAAAAAAAAGATCTGATCATTTTAGTTCCCTTATATTGATGTATATTTGTTTATTTTTTATTCTAATAAAAACAAATTACAAAACCAGCTGTCATACATGTTTGGAACACTTCCTTGGATTGAAATATCATATCCACCAGCAGTTATCAATCAATCCTTAAATATTCACACATCAGTATGTGTAACGTTAAACATTTTGAAAAGTTTCAGTTCTTGCAGATATAAATGAAAACAAATGCACATATTCCAAGGTTCATCAGCTGCAATCTGGCCTTAATGATCAAGCAATACAGGCTATCCACATAGCTCAGTTATTCTCTCTCTATGCATATTCTACTAAACAATAAAAAAATCCAATCTGTCTTGAAGAGAAATAAGTGAAAGTAACTAAGAGGAAAAATAAGTGAACACTATGAAGTTTGACAAATAGGAGGAAAAAACAAGAAGAAGAAATGGCAGATCTAAGGTGAGATTTTAATTTCAGGATGCCTGTCGGTGTTTAAGAAGCATTTGGACAAAGCCCTTAATAACATGCTTTAACTTTTGGTCAGCCCTACAGTGGCCAGACAGTTGTACCAGATGTCTGTTTTATGTCCTTTCCAGCTGAAATATTCTATTTTATAAATGTATTCAGCCACTTCCAAGAAGACATACCTTCCATAAAAGATTTAGTTTTAGACAGATACCATTCTTTCTACAGACATCATGTTTTTCCAAGTTTTCAGTAACTAACTCTTCTGCAAGGCTGTATAACACTAAGACTTTGTAACAGTGTCCTGCCAGCAAGGGGTCATTTCCTAACAAATGCAGATCCACTACTATGTGTTATACAAAGGCTTAGAATTATCACAGAGAGTTTCTGAGCTTGTTATGAATATGTCTGTGCTAAGATAAAATGAGAGGCAGGAATAGAGATAGAAACAAGAATTCAAGACAAACAGGAACAGTAAAATCTAACTATTCATTTGTATTTTCTCTCCCACCTG
The DNA here is from genome assembly GCA_035222235.1 of Margarornis squamiger. NCBI lineage: Eukaryota > Metazoa > Chordata > Aves > Passeriformes > Furnariidae > Margarornis > Margarornis squamiger. The sequence continues at coordinate 14,451,591 of JAWWTY010000037.1, read as the reverse complement.
CACAATGTCTCTTTCTGCAAACTTTCCTCTTGAAGAAATCCTCACTACATCCCCATCCAGTTCTTCCATAGCTAAAACAAAACAAAACAAACAAACAAAAAAAAAGACCTATGAATTCAGATACACAACAAAACAATCTCACTGAGAAAAAGTTCAGACAATTTACACTTTAGGGCAACAAAACCAACAACTGCTATTTAGGTAACTCTATAAAGTCATTTGCACCATAAAATACATCATGTCTTGTAGCTATTCTGCACTTTCTCATGGTGACAATACATAACTCTTGTCTTTATTGTCATCTTCAGAACAAAACAGATCATGGTAAAGTCCTTATCCTTCCAGCTCTCAAACCAGCAAGTATATCTGTTTTTGTAAGGCTATATTTATACTTTCATAGGTGGAGAAGAATTCATCTTCAGCAGCTATTGTTACAGAAGCTATCACAGGATACAGCACAAAGAGGTAATAACTCAGATTCATACTGGACAGGCAGTATCTGCTAATGCATAGGAATGAAGAGCACTTACAAAATTATATTAAATTTACTGGATAACTTTTCTTGTATCTTCTGAGCAGAATCCAGGAAAACTCTAAAATGCTCTAGATATCTGGAAGCTATTCTAGGTAGAAAGGCATACCTGCTCTCTGGTCAGTATAGAAATGGATGGATTTGGGATCTCAAATATTTGCATCTGCAATTCTACAAACCTTCTTTCAGTGTATGCTACGAAAATCAAAGCCCTGCATCACTGAGCTTCTCAGGGGGTTACAAAGTGGGCTCAATTCACTGAAACCAGCATTTCAAAATCTAGTTTTTCTGAAACAAGAACTAGAAAGCATAAATGACACTATCAGGAGCCAAATGCAAGGTAAATGACAGCATATTTGTTCAAAGAAAAAAAATTAGTAGGTCTGTAGAGCATGTTGCCCAATAATGTTGCAAAAAAGTGCATGTGTTCAAACTCGGAGATTGAACAATTATTTAAAGAAGATTCACTGAATAATTTCAAAATACACATAAAGCACATCCTGCTCAGGCAATTCAAACCTAAAAAACAGTATTCAGGGACGGACCATATTTACTTAGTCTGTTCTTAACATCCTCTAGGAAGCCACTCTATGCCATGTCAGATACAGAATACTGGGCAAAACAGCCCCCCAATGTGACCTATTACAATCATGGTCACATCCCTAAGTAAAGCTCTGCCAAATCTACCTGAGCCCCTCTGGTGGTCCCCAGGGGCTGAGAGATCTAGGGAACAGTGATACCTGAAGAGGAGTAGTCTCTCTATGCCAGGACTGAAGCTTCAGTGACACTTGAATTTCAAGACAGTGTGTCTGAACACACACTTCTTCAGCATCCATATTAGACATGGAGTCTGTTGTTTTTTCCAGAAGGAATTTTTGCAGATGGAAAAGTCACTTCCCTGCCCTCTTGGGCACTAAGGGACTACAGACATGGCATATATCTAATGGGTGAGTCTCCCTAAGGCAGCACACTCAAGGATCCTGAGTCCAAAGATGGAAACTGTATCCTGCAGTACAAACAGAATCCTGACTTCAGGAAAGCGGTAGGAATGACACACCAAGAACATGTCCTGACTGAGCTAAGGGGAGCCTGGGCAAACCCAAGGACTAGACAAACAGGGAAAAAGGGAAAAGGAAAAGGAGGGGTGAGAGAAAAGTAAGTAACATAGGATTAAAATTGGAATTCTTAGGAGTAAAAATTAAGTTTAGAAATTTACGTCATACCCTTTTATGAATATAAACTATCTTTTCTCATTGATTGTGGCAGAAGTGTAAGTGTCCACCTGGGCAATTTCGTGATGGAATAAGATACTTAAAATTATAACTAATACACCACTGCCAAAAAGCATTAAGAAAGTCAACCCCCAATAAATTAATTTTTTGTCTTATTTTTTCCTTTTTTTCATACTCTTAGAATATTTGTTGAGTATTAACATGTAGAGTCATTAGTCAACATTAAACATCTGTGGTAGTATTACTCTATTTAATGTACAATAGAAGGCATACTGTCTAACCAGATGTACAAGAATTAAAAAGAAAGGATTTAGGACTTTGAGAAACAGACACACAGAGAACGTCTACACTTCATATTGCAGATATATACAATGGCACTTAAGAAATTAGCACAAATAATGGAAGCAGCTTAGTTATTGCAATAACGAACAGTGTTCTAGAATATCATATGAAAGAATATGTAAATAACCTGGTAATTTCTCTCCTGCTTTAATATTCTCTCAATGCTGCTACGCAGTAAGACTCATTCCTGTTATCAAGTGAAACACTGTTTAACCCAGACCACCTCAAATGTATTTATTTTTTTCTCAAAATTTTATTACTGCAGTGAGATCAGTATTTCCAGTCCACTGACATTTCACAAGGCATCTAAATGCCTGTGTTGAAGAAATTCAATGTTACTTGAGTATACTTAATTTACTGCATTGTTTTTTTTTCCCCCTGATCTTCTGGAGCTCTGTAAATGCTGAGCCCCCATATGGTTATGTGACTTGAACAGAGAGCCTGAGGGACTACACAGCGCCACATGGTAGCTTGTAATCATGCTGACTTATCAATCAATCCAGCTGGAAATGTCAACAGTGCCTACTGCTGGTTTCATATTATGTTCTTTTAAAGAACAATATTTGTTTGAAACGCCACATATTACTAAAATGTAAGCAAATATAAGAAAAAAAAAACTAGAAAAAACAATAAAACACTTACCATCAAACTCTGCTGGTCCTACCCCCACTATAATTATGGACATTGGAAGCTTGGAAGCCTTGAAAAGAAGAGAAGAGGTTTAATGCAATACATAACCTCTACTAATAATATGAGATCTGAGAGCAATCTGAATAAAAACCATGCAGAAATTACGCTTTAAAGAACAATTTTTTCCCCCTAAAAAGTTGAGTGGTGTAAACTGTCTGATTAACTGGTACAAAACATCTTGGATGAAGATAGAAAGGCAGATGATTAATTTATTTTTTCGTTACCAAGTCTTTGAATCATATAGAATGCTAATTAAAAACAACAAACTATGTTAGGGTGTAATACTAACATGACAAACATCCTAGAAACCTTTGTTAGCTGACAGTAATTGCAAATATGTACCTAGTGATAGTCTGACATTCATTTAAATGTACCTTGCTGTTTCTTGGTATTCCACAGCTGCTTGGAACTGTGAGATACTACTTTTTACACTGATCTCAGGCCAGTTTTAAAAAGAAAATAAATAATCTATTTCAGCAATATGTATCTTATATTTATTCCATTAATGAAATTTTATTCAAGTTAGTCATCCATGCTACAAAGCAAATGTGATATTAAACTGGCTTATGTAAGATTTTCAATTTTACTTAATCTTTTTCACTCAGTGAAACAAGACAAAGACAATATCTGGCTTTCCCCAAAAAAAGTCGCTATAAAACCTTTAAAATTACGAAGACTGTATCATAAATATTGGACTCTCCTGCCCTGACAGTAGAACCAATTTATAGAAATAATCTGAAGCTGCCCCTGATGAAGAAAGTAAGAGCTGCAAAAATAAAAACCATCCACCAAATGTCAAGGTTGACAGCTACTGTTTATTGAGATATTCTGATGAACCATGAAATGCCTACAGTCATTTTAAACATCAAACGGGAGTACACACTGGCCAAAAAAAAAAAAAAATCATAGATGTACACCTTCTGATTTCTTAGAAAAGGACAACTTCTCCTTTTCAGATGGTTTTTAGAATTTTATTTCTTGATTGTAAAGAAAACATCCTTCAAAGAGATTCCTACACACACAGACACAGATTTATGTGATACAATGAACGATGAACCAGTAAGTGGTAAGGACAGCATAAAAACAAAGAGTTAAACTTTTGCAAATAAACTTAAGTGTTGGCATTTCCTGAATGACAGCGTAACCTTTAAGCAGTTTGCTAATACAGAATGTGTCTGACATATATGCTGTAATGAGAAAGATGCCTAAAAGCACAATTAGCGTTAAAAATTGAAATACGCTCTTTCTGAGTTTTATACACATCAAGTTGCATTGGATATGATTGCCCTTTTTAGTATTCTGGATATTATTAAGACAAAAAAACCTGCTATTGAATAGCATTTAATTAGTTCTGTCATGGTATACCATGCTCACATTTCAAGAAGTTTGCAGAAAAACGAAGGCATCTTCATAAAAAGTAAAGACAGCAAATATTCCCAAGCTTCCACTTATTCCCAGCTAAGAACGCACCTGCTGTATTTCCAGACAGTTGCAGACCAACAGCTATTACTCCTGGAAATGAATTATTTCTGGAAACAGGGTTTTTCTGTATGTCTTAATGGCAAATTAATTAATCTTACAATATATCAGCAACCGCACTTGCTAGTCTCTTACGGACTTCAAATGGAGGGCTGAGTTACAATCGGGATCTCCACTGAGCCTTTTGGTCACCTAAAAGCAGCTCATCTAAAAGAAAACTATGTTTCAAACTTCTAGGTTGGACTAGAGAACACATATCCAAGCTAAAAGCTTGTCTATCCTATTTAAAAGTGAGAGTCACTTTATCCTACTTTAATACTGGAAGCTGGAAGATAAGAGGAAGTAAACTGGTACTTCTGAACATAATTATAGCTTTGGGTGTAAAAACTTACCAGGTGGGCTCTCAGAGTCCTTACCAATACACAGATTCTGTCTATGTGCTGCTTGCTAAAACTTGAGGGCATTTTGTTCCCCCCCAGTGAAAGACAGAACACTGGCAGTATTTTCACGTGCACCCTACAAACTGGAATGGTATGGAATCTCTCCAGGAGGCAGCAAAACTGGGTCTTCAGAAACATGCCACCTAATTCTGCACTGTTCACTTTGACAGGATGCTTAATTACTTCAATGCAGGCTTTTCACTCACCACTTTGCTATTAACTAGATCCACTGTGGTATGTTAAAAACTGTTGGTAGAGATCTTTTCCAACCCTGTCTGGAAGTGTTTGTGTGTGTACTTTCATCTGAAATTTTCCAAGGACAAAGGCAAAATGGAACCTGTTCATAACACAGAATATTACTAATACATGTGGCAGTTTTGAAGAGGAAAATATTGAAAATAATGCAGAAACTGAGAGACAAATAAGAATTTTCAGAATTTTGGGGGCTATTTAGAGGGAAATCAGATGACTGGTATGCTTGCCATTTGGGATCAGAACGTTGGGGGCAATCTCTAAAAAGTGTGGGGATCAAAGTACTGTTTGCAATTACAAGAAAGATAAAGAACAGCTCACTGTGCAAAATGGCATGGTGGGATGTGCACGAGGAAGGACAAAGCAAGAAGGAGATGAGGAAAATCATACAAAGATGCAGTGTTAGAGAGAAGAGTTTCCCACAGAATACTATCTACTTAGGCCAAGGTTCAACTTTTGCTTTCTTTTCACTATCTTTATGCACTATCTTTTGCTATCTTTCTGCATAATAAACTTTTGCTGTTTGGTAAAAATGGTTAACTACAGAACAAATCTAGTGTCTGAAGTATTAACTGATTTACTTACTGCCTAAAATATGAATTCCTAGAAACATTTCTTTTAAATTTCAACACTTTCAGCAAAACTTACATTCACTATGGATTCTTTTGTCTGAGCCATATCAGAAATAACTCCATCTGTAATAATGAGAAGAACAAAATACTGGGAGCCATCTTTTACTGAAGCAGCGTATCTAAGGGAAGAAAAAACAACATTAAAAAAACCCTTAATAAAAGTAATTAATATGGAATTAAGCTGTATTTTAAAAATTTGACTACTAAGGACTAATAAGCATAATGCAGTGAATTTCAAAAGTAAAGACATTCATAAATAAGACATTCTACTATTAAATGAAAACACTGAAAAAACATAGCTAATACAATATTGATGTTGATAATCTGAATGTGTTACATCAGTGAGAAAGCAAACTGCATCACTACCAAGAGGAGCACAGACAGAATGTCCTTTATAGAACCATGAGTCATTAGAAAATTTAAGTTGTTTAATAGTTATTACCTCTGAGGAACATAGGTTGGTATGAAGGGCATACACTAATATTGAATGGTTGGATTTATGGCACAAATAAAATTTATTAGGGATCAGCAGATTGCCTTTTTGTTTTTCTATTTTGTCTTACAAAACCAGGTTACTCACTGTTGACCATGCTTCCAGAGTTATAGTTCACATTTATGTGCACATTTGTACAATGGCTGAACAAGCACCCTGCAACTCTGGCTTAGATAGTCATCCTTTGCACCACCCACATTCTCAAGACTCAAGCTTCTCCCTGTGCTGTACATGAATGCAAGATAAAATACATCCAGTGCCAGCCCCACCTCAGCCAAAGGACCCAAGAAGCAACTGCTGAATATATGGAAAGTCCTGAAGGAGAGTGAGTCCATAGCAGCCACACTGAACTCTATGGTGTGCAAACCACAAAACAATACCACATTTATAGGAGTTTGGAGGAAACTACAACTCACAGACAGCCAACACCTTCCTCCCTTTCCCTCCCCAAGATTCAGATGGGGAGAGAAGCCATACAGACAGTGAACCTGCTGAATATCATCTCTTTGCATGCTGGGAGTAGGGACTGATAGTTAAATATTGAGATTAGCAAGACCTAGCGTGGAATACATTTTCACTACCATGCAGAGATTTCTTTGACCTCATTTTTTCTGCAATGCTTATAATCTTTTCAATGATGATTGCAGTGACAATGGATGATGAGAGAGTAAAATAAAAATTCATTATCCTTTCTGAGCACTTAATACTGTCTACATATCTACACTGAAAAAATAGAACAGAAATTCGGTTATTTTAAATTTTCCACTGACTAAAATGTTTGTGAGTATTTTGCAATAAAGATCTTATATGTGGAGGAGAGATTAGAGAAGACACTAATTTGAATCTGGTGTAGTTTAAATAATGCTCTAACTGGGGGAAGGATAATAAACTCATTATCTGCTTAAAGAGCTTCTGAAGAGTTCTGAGATCACAACAGGATAGTAATACCTGACATTGTTTACAGAGATTTCATCAGAGACATATTTTTAAGTGGGAAGGATGTGGGACGAAGAAATTTCTTTGAGACTAAAGGTGGGTTTCAAAAAGTAACTGCAGGCCAGTATCATGTCTATGGGAGTCAACAGAACAGCCAAGAAATGGAGCCTCGAGGGAAAATGATGTTACTGAGAACTGGACTGATACATAGACTGCATTAAGGATGATCATGCAGTAGAAATCCTTGTGGACATGCTCAGCTTTCCCACTATAATGTAGTGTGACTTGCCACCAGGAGTTCTCAAAGCTTGCAACAACTTGGTATTTAGACAAAAGTTCAGTGGGAGGAGTACAACTGCTGCTGGGCAGGCTTCTGTAATTCTGCAAAAGTTGACAAATATTCCTGAGAAACAACTGCTGAAGAAAGGAACTCAATTCATGCCAATGCTCTGATAACACTAGATCAAAAGTTCCAATTTTCGCAATGAGCAGCAGGCTGGAGGTTAATTGCCAAGTTCTGAGCCACACATCTCAGCTGATACAACCCATTCTGAAGAAGAGGAAGGAGCCAGAAAAGTCGATGGGTTAGGTTTCCAGATAATGTGCCTAATGCAGACACTGAATGCCACATATATGGAAAACTACTGGAGAGATCATGCCAAAGGAAAGATTAAAGGAGGTAGCTACTTGCTAATGACAAGCAATGTAATATGCACATATATAATTTTAATGGTATGATCTGAAGATGAAACAACTAAAGATAAATAACTCAAATCAGCTATCCAGCTATGCTAGGGTGAACAGAAAATTCTTTGCACTGCAGAATTTACAAATTATTTTTTACTGGTCTGTAGAACAAACAACAGTAAAATCAGATTGTAAATAAATATTTCTTGCCACAACAATTAGCTATTTTGTAAGCTCATAAATAAAACATAACAGTACAATTATTTACACATCCCCACTTCTTTATTTCATAAACATTAGTTCTTTCTCTGTGTCTATAAATAAAATCTGTTCAGGTAGTTACTCAGCTAAATCATCTAACCCATATCACTTTCCTATATCAATTCATGGAGGTATTATACTGTCAAGATCTTGATCTCAGGATTAAAAGTCAAGATTTTGTCTGCTGAAATAAGGCCTTAAGAAAGCTCTACAAACACAGGAAGGGTTTTACTCTGGGAAGTTAGATGAGGTGTTGCATAACAGCACCACAGCTCCCCAGTGATGACTGCTGTATTATTGTCTTAAAAGTACCAGTACTGGCTGGGAATTGTTGGCATAGAGAGATCTCAAAGATTTTGTTGACATGTTGAGATTTGTGGAACTGTGTATGCCTAAAAACCCGTTATACAGATTTTTTTTACAGATTTATGTATTTTCTGTGAAGTAATAGTTCTGTGCTCTGAAAGACAAAAAAGGAACATGACAGAATGATCTCAAAAATTTTCTTTTATTATGATATCCGCTAAGATTGTAACACAGGGTGGATCAACTGAATCACCTGTATTTCTTTTTAAACAGTGATGATATTCTGCATAATACTAGCACATGGTCTTCAAACCTACTCAAAAGTACAAGTTAATCACATTAGACTGAATAAACAACCATAAATACCTTTTTCAATGTGTTCGTCATATAACTGTCTGGCTTTTATAAGTGATAGTTGCACTGACAGTAAGAAGTTTCTGCAACGAAGTTTGTGTTGTGATGCTTACCTGGCTACATGATTAATTACAGGAGCAAAGTTTGTTGGTCCATAAAGCTGTACAGATTTTAGACTCCTGTAATACGCCTCCATTACACCATCAATTCCATGGCAGTATGGATTTTGAGGGTTTCCGTTCTAATGAAAATAAGAGATAATTAATCACTAAAAGTAATTATGAAGTAAAAATTATGTAGGTTAGTGAACACTACCCAAGTGTGCATTTTTAAAAGGCAAAGAACTAAGCATTCTAGGATCTATTCAGAGAGTTTACTACAAATGCCAGTGTAAGTGCCATGTCTGTTTGTGAGTGATAACAACCCAGGGAAGGAGGTTCCAGCAGCCTCATGTTACATGCAGTCTGAATCACTGGGACCAGTTCCTAGACATAAATAGCATCCTAAGCGTAATTAAACACTCCTTCATACATGCAACAGTAACAGGCATTTTCCTGTGTGGATTTAAGGTATGAATTACAGGTCAGATGTAAAACTAAAATCAGTTCAGGGGCTAGAACAAGTTCAGGAGAACTAAGAGCACAGTACAGGCTCAATGATTTCTTATTTAAAAATGTGAGAAAAAAGGAGTGGTATGAGAGTGTAAGGTAACTATGATTCCTCATTGTTTTGGTACAGTATTTCTGCATTGGAAAATGATTTTTGACCTAGTATAAGCAGATGAAGAAAGGAATTTACTTTTTAGAAGCTGACAAAATGGCTGGCACTGTAAATTTCTAGGGTAGGCATTTTACTACCTATCTCCATAATAACTCTGTGTACAGATGTCAATACAAAAATATAAGCTACATTCCAGGTTTATGACCCATGTCAGGCTAGGCAAATCATCTGTGTAAGACTTCAAACTTTTGAAATCACTTCACTCTCCTTCAAATGCCAGCACCTCATTGGCTTAGTGTGCCAGTACCCCATTCTGAGGTAGAGTATACCTGCCTGAGAAACTAGAAAATCAAAGGGGATTTTTCACAGAATTGGTCTAGAATATTAAAGGGGAGCTGAAAACACAGATTAGCACTACAGAGAAGATATCTACATATGTTTACATATCTAGGAAGAAAAAATATATATATAAATACCTACATATATATATATGCAAATATATATAAAATATATATGCAGTGCTTTTTCCTCTGTAAAAGCACCACAATAGCACATAAATTAACAGAATTCATTTTTGAAACACCCTTAAAACTGAAAGATGTATCAATGTATTTGAACTTGCTACACAAAGCCTGTGATTTAAATGAGTATCTGCAATTTTACCTCTTTGAAATTACTATCTATGTGGAAAACCTTTCTTGGGGTAAGACGTGACCCTGTTTTCTAGCACAGGCTGACAGAAGAAATACATATCTACAGTCACCAATCTTCTGCCATGGCTTTGCTGCTATCTGATTAGAACTCATCTGATATACCTACATTTGCTGTAATTCTGACAATTTTATCCTACTCTGAAAAGAACAAAAACCTCAAAATAAGCAAGTAGATAAAACATCCACAGTAATCACAAGCATCAGTTATAACAGATCAACCTTTCTGGCAAATACTGGTAGATTTTAGGTTTGCAATTTAACTGACACATGGACCAATCTCAGATTTGTTCTTGTCGTCTCAGCTTACAGTTCATTTAGTTACCCCTATGTCTCTAAACTAGCAGCCTGTGAAAGATAAAGAGATGCCAGAAAATGAGACAAAACAGCAACAATAATAATGAAATATTATCTTGGATCACGATTCATTTGCTTCTTAAGACAAATTAGCTTCACTCTGAAAGTCTTTTGAGCATCTGTTTCTCATGATGCTACAGCTGAGGTTAAAGATGATTACTTTTTTTTTTTTGCTGTTTTTGGCCTACAGGGAGTTCTTGACTCTGGATTTCTCTCAGTCACTTCACTATGATGAAAAATTTTTGAACAATTTTTTTTAGAATTAGCACTGAAAAATTATCATATTCTCTGTTTTTACTTGTCCAGTAACTGCTCAAAACTACAACCTTAACTCCCAAAAATCTGTTGCTGCAAAGAAATTCACAAAATATACAAATATTTGTTTACTTACCAGTGCAAATTCATGTGATACTCTTCCATCTGGAGGCAGTCTAGCTCCAAAACCTAGAGCTGGGAACATTTTATCACTATCATAGTCCTGAATTATTTCCCCTACAGCCTTCAGTGCCATGCCATAAGCGTTCAGCTGATAGGGATTCATGTAGTGCAGTGAAGTTGGCTGTGAAGGGTTACCTGTTGAAGCAAGGATCAGATTTACTTTGAAACTGAATCACTTCAGAATTTTCTCTCTTCAAAATGGTAAGTTGTATCAGGTTAAAATGCAGTGTTCAGAATATATTTTAATAGTAGTACTTTTTCAGTAGTTCTGAACACATTTGAACAGTAGTAGCTGTCTTTCAGCACTGAAAGGGCAGCAAGAAACTTGTAGATTTGTGTCATTTATAATATGATATACACTTTTAAGATGAAATTTACAAAAGTATTGTGACATTGTGAAAGCAGCTCTGGAGGAGGATCCCAACTTATCCCTGCTTCACCTCACTTCAGCCTCACTCCACCTGAAACTTTCCTTTAGCCTGTCTCAATGGCATCGTCTCAGTTTTCTCTCAGCAGTTATAAAGAAATAAAAAAAATAATAATCATAAAGTACACAAATATTTGCAAACAGCTCCTACATGTAGCTCAATTCTACACGTAGCTTTTCCAACTTTATGTGTTCTGTTTGCCTTGGTTTTCTACACAGGAATTGGCCTCTAGTCTGGTGCTCAGCAAAATGGACCCCTGAGTCCAGGTGGTGCCAGCTGAATTCTGATACACACACACACACACGTGCACACAAAGCTGATCACAGCACAGAGATATACAAGATGTTTATTTTTATTCTTACCATTGGAGGCTGTGAAATCAATAGCGACAGTGAAATTGATTTGGGTTCTGTAGAAAAAGCAAATACAAGTCTTATTAATAGTTGTATTGTCATGCAGAAAAATAAACAAGAGATGGTAACATCATCTGTGGACAAACTATAGGACATTGACTTTCTAATACAGGAAATAAACACTGAAAATATTCTTACATAAGGTTCCAGCCAAGGGCCACCCAACACTGTTTTATTAACGCACTGAAAACAGTTACTTGACCTCATCCTTCTTTTTTCCATTGTTTATGAAAAATCCTAAACCATTAATAAGATAATTAATTTCCTTAAATATTATTATTGGATATATGTATGGATTCAGTGCTGCACAGATCACTACTGTTTTGCCAAAATTTAGTTGGCACAGAAATACATGATATATTTCTTAAGTAAACAGGTCATTTTACCCTATACACCAATATACCACAAGAAATGAAGAAAGTATCTTAAAAGGAACAGTGTTTCTCACCTCACAAGCACAAAACAGCCATTTTGTTTGGGTTTTTTTGAGAGAGCAAAGTGAAACCTACTGTCTTTTAATAAGAACTCCATCAGCACTGATATACACAAGGGAACAAAGTAAGCCTGAATGTAGCTTTTGACTAGGCTTGATAGCATTTGTAATGATTACGGGTTTTTAAACAGTACATTGGAAGGAAACATGGATTTCCTCCTGTGGCTTCAGAATGACAACCAGCTGGTCTGTTAGCAGGGGGGAGCAGCGGAGGGTTTGAGGATCACTTACTGCACAGAACTCCACAACGGGGCTGAGGGGGGAACTCACACCACTGGGAGGCTCCATCCTCTCCGTGGCATTTAAGTCCCCACTGATGGTGATTTTATAATTCCCCCTTTGCAGATGCTTGTTTGGCCAAATGCCATATCAACATACAGAAGATTTTTCAGATATAGCCTCTATAAGATCTTCCTCCTTTAGAGTCTTATTGCTCCCTAATACTCTCCACAGATACAAGAAAGATATGGCAAAGCCTCCAAAATACATAGCTATGGCAGCCCTTGCATTGTAAGTTTCTCACGTGAGGTCTCCTCTGAACATCAAACTATGCATCCCATTACACTATATGGTGTAGTGCCTGGATTAAAACAGCTGTCATGAAAGGAGTTCTGAATTTCCATTCTGACCATCAGTGATTCAATACAGTTCAGTTAAAAATGTATGCCCAAAGCCCTTTGAATACAAACAATGTGTAGGAATTCATTTCCAAAAACCTGGATGAAGGTAAGGCTTTTAACATGATGGGACAAAAACATTTCCTCTTATCTTCCACTAATGTGGGACAAAGAGATGACAATATTTTTGAGTTGCAAAAGGATTCAGTTGCTGAATTTCACTGACTTACAAATGCCTAGCTCACTTTCTGTTCTAGTAAGTCAAACAGGCTAGAAACTTCTGCATGCAAGTATCTTTTCTGTCCACCAAGTCTTGGAGCTTTGTGGCTTCTGATCTCTTTTCCAGACAAAAAAAAGAGCAGATTATGAACTAGATTTGATAGTCATTCCTGTAAATTCAACTGTGTTCCTTTTCAAGGCTGTATCCCTTACACTTCTGAGCTTATTCATATATTTGGAGGTGTTTTAATAGGAATATGTTATTACGTACTACAAGGAAGGAGAAATATGATTTTGAAATAGACATTATTTTTAGCACAATGTACTTATTTTAAATGTGGGAAGGTCAGTGTAGCAAAATATGTGATTAAGTAACAAGATGCAAGGAAAAGTCAGCTATTAAGATGGCACCACTTGACGTAATACACAGATACAAAAGGGACATCCACCTCTTTCCTGCCATACTGCTATAAAAAAACAGTCTTATGTAGTAAAACAAAGGAAGAATTTATGGACCAATTTCTATTTAATTTTCCAAAGTTCTTCGAGAAAACAGTAGTCGTATTGATGATACTGCTAATGGAATACCCCAATTAAACAGCTGCAGACTCAAAACATTAAATGAAATTGATACTGTACTCCCAATCTGTTACTATTACAGCTGTCAAATTTCCACTAAATCAGTATTAATTCTAGACACTTCAAATCAATTACAATGGAAGTTCTGAACATGAAGTATTTCTTAAGCATCCATTTATGTAAGAGCAAATATTGTGTTTATTGCAGAATCAGTGTTTTCTACCTCTTTTCTAACTAAATGGAATAAAAACAGGCAACTAAAAAAACCCCAATTTTGGAGAACATACTTGATGGGAAAACAGACTGATTAATGACAAAATCTCCTCTTCCCTCTTCCTTCAGAATCTGTCAATTGAACTGCAACTGATAAATAGTAATATTAAATAAGACAAACAAAGGAAGGGAGAAGCCAAGAAAATAACTTGGAGTCTGAGCCTCCTTATCATGTTTATGTAACTGTATATGTTGCAGAAAGAAAGGTAAGATTTTATGCAAATACCTCTATAGATTTCACTGAATGTACATAGAAATAACTGCACGAATCACTACAAAAGATTCTAAATAAAAAAAATATAAGTATTAGTATTCATACTTTTAAACACAGAACACTCTACTGAATTATATTCCTTTTTTGTAGAAAGAGTGGAAAAAAGATTAAGAGGAATTTCTCTGGCTGATCAGAAATCATTCCTCACCATCAACACCAATTCCAGCGTTGTAAGTGAAGCTCCATGAAGTCAGTAACTATCTGCAGGCTTTACGTAGGAAAGTACAGCCTCTAAGATGAGGGAACAATACAGCTCCTTACAGATACTACTTAGAGTGATCACATGCCCAGTACTCAATAAATTACTAGTGAACTACAACGAGACTGTGAAAACAAGAAAGGTTTGACGCCAATCACATACCCGCCTTTAATATAGTCAAGGAATGAAACTTCTGTTTCAATTAGGAAGGAAAGCAACGTTACCTGAAAGCAAATAAAAGAGAGTCAGACATGAATTGTGTGTTTTCCAGCTGAACAAGTAGAGACATAAGCACAATGTTTTTGAAGTTCTGTCCTTAAGATGTAATTTCCTACAGTGTTAGGGGAAAAAAGAAAATTAAAAAAGATATTAAATAATTTCAATAGGCAGTTCTGGAAAGGGAAAAGTTGGGAAATCTACTACAATTGCCTTTTTTGGGTTTTTTAATAAGGAAAAGGTAAGCAATGGAAGATTGTGTTTCAGAGTAAGCTACCACATGCATGTTTTCTGATCACTGGGTACTAACCTACAAATTAATATTAGGGGCTAGATGATAATGCACATATTCTATGAGCACTTCAACACTGTTTAAAGGACTCAATTACAATTATTTATGTAGTCACTCATCTCGCATTAGAAGTGGTACTGAGGATGCAAGTCAATGACGCAAAAATCTAGGAAATTATACACATATATGAAACAAAATTTTTAAGTGAAATATATATATATAAATAAAAAGATAAGAAATTTCTTCAGTCACAGCTTTTACCACTCCGAAATGGTCTAGATCCAAAACACAGAGCCATCTAAAGGTGTTACTAGCATTTTCAGCAATCAAGTCACAAACGTATAAACTCAGGTGAAAAAGATCCAGCATTTAAGATCTTCATATACTGTGCAGTATTTATGAAGGAAAAAATTCAAATTATTTTATTTTATTTTATTTACCAAGTGACACAAAAGTCTCTCATGATAAGTGCAATAGGCAGGCAGTGAAAACTGTTTAAATAACTTCTCAGAGCAAATCCACTGATAATGATATGAGGTATTAAAAAGGGGATGGGAGTTTGTCACAAAATTTAATTTGCATCCACCTGCAGCAAAGCATAGAAACTGAAAATACTTCTATGTTAGAATGTGATTACAGGTAGTAATTCCTTCTTTTATCCTACTTCCTTTGCCACAGGTTCTCTGTGATTTGTAGTAACTAGCAGAGTATAAAATGATCTAGCTGAGAATAGAAGACCATGACAAAGTTCTACCAGGCTATCAGTAGCACAGTCTTGCATATCACACTGAAATTTCTACACATTTCCTCACTGGACGTAGTAATATTAATGGTTCATCTGTTCTTACAGCTGGTCATCTTGTTCTTAATTAATTTAAGCAAATGTTTTCAGTTAATCTGATTTTAAGAGATAAAAAATGAAAACAAAACAATTCCCAAAGTGGCCAAAGTGTTTACTTCCATACAGAAATGATTACCAGTGTTTCAAGTTTTATCCAGTGAATTTTTCATTTCACTACTAGGCTTTGGTTGAAACTAACCATGTACTCTGAAACATTTCTGCTTAGTATGTAATTTGTCTGTCTCAATTTAATATGACACCATAAGCAATAATAAATTGAGATGTGTACTATATGTACATAGCCTTTAAAAGCAACAGTGAGATAGCAGTCAATGATCTATATCCACTTCACATTTCCCAGAAGTCTACTTCCTATTAGTGAGAACGATGGTCATGGTGCCTGGCTTGAAAATTTTGAAATCGGTGGGATAAAGAATACCTTGGGTGAACAATGCGGAGGAGAAAAACAGAACTGCAGGCAAACACACAAGTAAGCAACCATTTGGAGAAGCATAAGGGAAGCCTGAAGGACTACTAGAAGTAAGGGCAAATGGGGACAAAGAAGACTTGATAAAGGAAAGAAATTACAAAACCAACAGAAGAGAACACTGGTAGAGAAGGAAAAAGAAAATTGCTCACAACTGTTAATTTGATGTAATTGAAAACAAATAATTTGATGTAATTGGAAACAAAGAATAATAAGACACAGTTGATTTTGTCTGTTCAAATATGAGTAAAACATGTTCTTTCAGATGCAGACAGATATATGTGAAGATGTTAAAATATTTTAAACCAAAATAAGCCAGAAAATTGAACATGAAAATACATTTTTTGCTCTGCTGTACCCTACGCCAGATTTCATACCTACAATTTTGAGTACACTTTTAGTATTGGTTGAAAATAATCACTTTACCTAAGTTTCTGACTCACTAATTTACCATAACAGAACTTTATTTTAACATGATAGATTTTAGTAAAAGGAATATAAAACGAATTTGATATTGCACCGTAAATTTTAATGGGCAAGCTGCTTCTGCCTGTCGTTTACAATTTAAAGCAGAGGTAGAAAATATGTGTTTATTTTCTTATTGATGAAGAGACCTACACAAGAATGTGAGAATGGCAAAACATTCCTTCAAGGCTACAGTTCAACATTAAAGTAGCCCCAGTCACTTCAGTGGAATTACTCATGTGGAAGAAACCCACATACTGTATGGGTTTTCAGAAAACATATATCTGATTGGGTTTTCCCAATATACAAATCTTCAACTTTTATCTTCTTTTTTTTGTAAATGATGTTCTGAACATCATGGATGCCAGGATATAGAAACTGAGAAAGTGCTGAAGGGAAATATTTGCATTGCTAGCAAATGGTTCATAAACATGAGAACAGAACAAGGAATACAAACAAAAGGACAATAAACTCTCATCCCAAACTATACTAACATATCTTTTAACATAAATTTACAAAAACCTGTTGGTAATAAAAATTGTTGACTCCCTTTGGTTTAGCCATGATAAGCATACTCAAGCTTTTAATTATACTAGCTCAGCAGATAAATCTAAAAAGAAAATTGGCTTTTAAAAGTGGAGGTATGTTTCAGATAAAAATTAATATGGTTGAATCCAATAATCAAGAATTTGACTGAAATTTTGGTAGAGCTCATTTTGGAAGCCACTGACAACTTAACAACACACTTAGACACATTTTTCTTATCAGACTCTTCAAATTAAAAGAAATCTGAAAATAAATACTGTATAGCAGTTAATAGTTTATTGTGGCTTTCACAGAAGGTTCTAGTCTAATCCTGTTGAATTACAAGTCAGCTATGTTATTTCAAGCAAAAAGAAAAGCATTCAGTAACATAAAATATATTTACTTACTGTTCCAGAATTAACATACTTTTTCTTTTTTCCTTTTTTCTTTGGATTTATTACCTAGAAACACAGATAAAACATCACAGCAGTATGAGCTAATATAAAAATAAGTATTACGACACTTGCAATGCAGAAAACAGTCTATTTTCAGTGGATTCTCAGTGTATTCAGCATGCTGCTTACTTATGCATCTCGTTGCTTGGATATGCGATGTTGAAAACCAGTGAATTTATCTTCATGGTACCTGTCAGGTAAGCCAGTGCTGGTGTTCACATTTGACAAATAAGGGATCAGGGGAAGAGAGGTGAGAACATTCATTATAACTGAGTGCTCAGTGAAACACTCTGAATTTTCACAAGATTCAGTATTTTTCTGCATTCCCGATTCCAGGGTTTCAGTGTCACTACTTTGTCATCTCACAATGCACCTCTTCCCAACCCAGTTAATCTCATTCAATCTTCTAATCAGTATTATCTGAGAAATATTTGTGTTGTTTGGGTCCCAGTTTCTGTATTTGGTGCAATGACAGGATCTGCCTGACAGGAAGAGTGACTGGGGGAGCAGATGATTTGTGCCAGAAACAATTTCATGAGGTTGGCAGAGCACCACCTGACTGGGGTACAGGAGTTGTAGGGGCTCAGGGCACTACCCATACATAAGAATCTTCACGAAACTCTGAACTACAAAGCACTAAACAGTTTTCTTCAATGTCTGGAACTCACATCTATAAAATTTCTCACTCTAGCCACCAATAAAAGTTGTTTTCCTTCTGAATACCGAGTCTCAGTCAATTTCATTACATACACAATAAAATGTACTCCTGTACTTTTTTCAGAAATGCACATGGAATTAGAAAAAACATTTTGGTAATTAGGTCTCTCAACTATATAACTAGGAAACTCAAATCCTTGTGGCTTACTGCCAAGTTTTACTGTAAACTACTCACAGATGTTCTGCGAATGATAAGGAATGAAAACATTCCCAACTGAAACGTTAGTCACTTAACTGATGTAAAATATTTAAAGACTTTTGCCTGAAAATGGGAAAAATAGTAATACATACCTTCCAAAAATTCTCACCCCTAACCAAAATGGAATTACATTAAAGATCCTATTCTTTGCACAACACAGAACAGATGTGGAATGTAAGGCTGGAACAGATAACTATCATTTGAGGTCTTCAAACGGGCTGAACAAGTGACTCTTTCCCTCCCGTATGCCACACTGTTCTACTATAAGTATTCTTCAAAGCTTTTACTCCCTTAAACACATATAAGCCCTTTAACACTTAAAAAATCCACTGGTGAGCAGTGGATTAAATCTGTATGATGGTGATTATTAAACAATGCAGTAATTCCTGTTGAACCAGTATCTTAGCCGGAAAGTGAGTCCTGCTGACAGTTGCCTGGAAGAGGGAAGTGAAGGTAACAGACTGCCTGTCTGCCCTGTGGCAGGTCATTCACTGCTCTCCAGAATTCAATGGTCAGGCCTGAATTAGCAGCATATTGCTTGCCAGCAGTCATTAAATGCCAAAAAGGAGATTCATCTGAACTTTCTGCTTCAGGTAACTTGAAAATTGGCTTCTTAGGAATTGCAAGGAACTACACAAGAGCTTGGAGTGAAATATCATGGTAAACAAGACATCTGCTTGGGAGCAAAGATGAATTAAATGACAGCTGTTTCTCTCCTATAATTCCAGGTACTATAATTGTTAAAGTATTGATGTGCATTTTTCAAATTCCAGAAAACTTTATAAATTAAACAACATATTTTTTAGCCTCTGAAAGTTTTACACCCCTGCAGGAACCTAGGAAACTACATGAACCCTTATCTATTAAAAAAAACTCAATTGAAAAAAGCCTGTTCTAGCAGTGTTTTTAATCTGAAAATGTGGCACACTCATGGAAACACAAACTTCTTTACTTGCCCTGGGTCAGTTTGTAAACGCAAAACATTTTAAAAAGAATTTATCCAGTCTTTTGCTGTGATACTGTACAGACTAATCAAGTAGAAGCAGTACCAAAGTATGGAGGACTGTACACAGGAAATGTACACTTGTCGCTGGGAGTAAGACATTGATACTGTATTTAAGAAACTGAAAAATGACTTAAGATGTTATGACAGAATATTCCTGGTAGGGTAGGATCATGCCAGTGATACAACAGGAAAGGACATTTTCACTGCATACAGTAATCTGTGTTGTGACACTATCCATAGGAAACTGTTGAAAATTACAGTAACTCTGGGATGATCTTGGAACTAAATAAGAAAAAAACCCCATGGTGTTCAGTTATCTTTGTCCTGCTCTGGACAGCAGCACCTTTGTTCATCTTTAAAATAAAAGTGCAGCACACAACTGGAGCACTCGCCTTTCCTGCCTTGCATTAGTGCTTGCCTAAACCATTATAGTTATCACTTATATTAGGAAGATGAAATTTTACAAAATATTAAAGTTTAACGACAGTAATCTGAGATCAATTAAAGGATAGCTTAAGTGCACCCCACACAGAAAAAAACATGCTATAGCCACATAGGCTTATCTTCTCATTATTGGAAAGAATATCTTTTCATTGTTTTCAATGTTTTTCCTTGTTGTTTTCTCATTTTTTTCCTTACAGTGAATAAACACTCCTGATACTTACCTCATACACGTTGAACTGAGACTGCCCTCTTGACAACTCTCTGTAACTTGTCGTGAATTCTCCAATGAAATCATGGCTGTATGAAAAAAAAAGGCTTTCAAATCAAATACACAGCATTTAGTAATTTAAACATGTATTTTATCTATTCATGAAAAAGAGAAGCACAGCCAATATGAACTGACACCCAAGAAAGGAGCAATGGCAACACATAAAATTTGCTTAAAAATCTTATTTCTCCCCTGCTGTGTGTTCACTCTATTAGCAATAAAAATTTAGAGATGGAAAGTATTAGCTTACATCTTTTTGCCTTCGCTTAACTTAGTGCACAATGAGGACTGTGTTGTAAATCACAGTGACTGGCCCAGTGTAAGCTCACAGAATCTGATAGAACAGAGTGGGCTGCCAGAGACTATCACCATTTCCTCGCTGGATGACCACTGGCACTACAGACTGAACTGTGTGCGAGACTGCGGGACAGAAAGGGATGCATTAACAGCATGAAAGGAGTAACTTAAACCAGAAAAGACCAGCCCTACCAATTTGTGTAACATGACATCTGAATGGTACTTTTGAGGGGAAGACCCAAAGCTTATTTCCCATCTGGAAAGAGAAAAGCAACACACTGAGGCTACTCAGCTTCTGGTATCAGACGCTACTGGAAAGCAGATCTTAACCTAATGGTAGAGCAGTGGCTATCAAGCTTCTTTCTAGATTCCATTCCTGCTCCAAGAATACATTTGGCATGGCTGTGCTGTCATCCACATTTTGAAAACTGCTTTGTCAACCCTCAAACAGGGGCTGGCATGCTGCCAAGGAGCCACAGTGAGCAGCGTGGCCGGAGGGAGCGAAGTGGGCGAAGCATGGCTGAGAAAAGCGGCCGGGGTCAGGGAACTGGGGCACAGAGACCTCAGCACTGCCAGGAGTGACTGAGCTGCAAGTTCCTGTTTCACAGGGGTGAGTGCCTACCAGGAGCTGCACACCTCCCAGCAGACACAAGACCTGCTCCCAGCCTCCACCCTGCCCAGATGAACTTTCCTCACTGCTGCTACAAATTTTCCCAGCTGTGCCCTAACCAGGCATTGTATTTCCCCTACGCTCTGCCTCCACATCTGGCGAGCTGTGAAACTGAGTTCTTTACTTTCCCTCCAACGGTAAACTAGAACAGCAAGTAAAAGGTTTATGACTCTGTGACTTGCAAAACTTAAGAAATATAGCATGCTTCTAATTAAGTTATAAATATTAACAGCAAATTTAAATAAATCTGAATGTTGCAAGAAGAGGGAAAACCGAAACAATCCATATCAACACTAAATTTCTTCCTTGCTTTATTCATAATGAAATGAAATGAAATTAACAAAACCACATCTCAAATATAAATCTCATTTTCTGAAATCAGCATGAATTCACAAAATATGTAAATCAAACAACTAAAAGGTCCAGTCATCATACTAATGCACATGGAATATGCAAAGCATTCTGTAAGAAAGCCAGTGAAATACTATATGGTGAAGATATTCCTGATTAGGCCGTTTTAGATTGGACCACCTCCCACGAAACACTCCTCTTTCAGTCTGGAGATAAAGAAATTGCGTCCAAGACGGACAAAGACTTTTTTTAAAGAGAAGTATCTTAGAGGTATATCTCCTTTAATGCAATGCTCTCCAGACTGCAATGGTTATTTAACAAGGGAACAGAGGAAGCCATCCTTACAGGCTATTGAACTTGAGTTCTGTGTGGACTGTAGCACATAAGGTGTATTAAACCTTGAGTAGCCAAGGCACTGGACAAAAAAGCATACTGGTTAAACTGGAACCTTTCATGACAGTTCTATCCTTCTATTTTCAAGTCAGCTTGTATATTTCAAAGGCAGAAATTCAAACAATAGCTTAATGAGTACCTACAAACATGCTGTAGCAAACAGGAAACATGAGCAATTCCAGATAGGACTGTCTCTGGGGAGCAAAAAAACTGGTACTGCTCAGAAGTAATTGCTTCTTTAATTCTAAGAGACACTGGAAAGCCTCCTTTCCTTGTGGCTATACACAAACATTGACAAGATCTGAGCTAGCAAGATATAATTCCTCTGATTCATCATGTTAAAAAGACATGAGCATATATAACCAGTCTCAGAGTACTTTGCACTTAAAAGATCATCAACTTGGATCTTAATACTTATTCAGGTGGATGTATGACCCTGCCCTAGGTTAGCTCTGAAAGAAAAAACTATAGAGGAAAGGACAAGCATAATCAGAAATATGTCAAAGTGTAAGGGAAAATGCAATAATTTAAAAATATCTAGTTGGAGAGGAAGGATGAAGATGGAGGACAAAAAAATAAGGTGGAAGAGCACAGAATCTGAGATTTAAAATCTCTCCAGCAGTGTTGAGATTCTCAGATGAATGGTTCTGTAGCCCCAGGTTAGTTACAGCTTTAAAACTCAAGAAAACCCACTTCTGTGTAACAGCCATATCAAAACTATGAAATGGCTTTTGCACCATGTATGCTAAATAATATTTCTTCTAAAATTTAGTAAAAAATCTTTCAGAGAGAAATAAAAACATCAAAGTACTGCTGATGTCAGGTTATTATCTTACTTTTTCCATCTGTTAGACCTGTCTGCAAGTACTTCTTTGATAAGGAAACTCATTTAAAAAAACCCCAAAGAAACAAACGCACAGAAACGTGACTGTTTCACACAAGTGGGCTTGTGCAAAGTAACAAAACTAACTTTTGTGACTTTTATAGCATCATATTTTGGGGTTTGCCACAGCTCTTAAAAGCAATAGAAGGTATCAATTAGAACAAGTGGTTCACATTTTGACAATTTTTGTGCAAAAACTGGTTTGAGACAAAGAAATGTTTAATAATTAATAGTGTTAATGTTACAAAGGGCCTGTATTACTTTCAGGCAAGAAATTTTAAGTGATGTTTGAAAATAAATGAGATCTATTTAATGATGATATTACATGATGACAATTACTCTTAACAATGCAATTTAGGAACATGACAGTAAGAAGCTCAATCCAAAGCACTGTGGTGCTGTTTTTTTCAAAGCACAGTTAACACAGAATGGGGAAAGGGGGAAAAACTTATTAGTAAAAACTCAGGAAATCAGAATCAGGTCAAGTCAAGATGCAGAAATCAAGAGTATGCACAGTAATGTTGCCTTCCTGATTGCAGAACAGCCTGCAATATTCAGTGTAACTTGCTTTGCTACCTAGAGCACAGGCAATCTTTCAAAGGTTGCCCCTGCCCAGTCTGCACTTCTCTGAAGCAAACACATTCAGCATGGTGAGGTGATCATCTAGTGCAACAACTGCTTATAAAAAGAGCCCATCAAAAATGGAAATTAATATAAACTGAGTAACAGCAGAATTGCACAAAAAATTGTTAGAGTAATTCTTGAATGGGATTCATTTCAGAAACACTTGGCAACGCAAAGCTAAATTGGGCACTCAGGTTCTTGCTATGATCACTAGTAAGTCATAAGCATCTGGCAATTTATCCTAGGTAGGATGGATTCAATCAGACAATTTTCCCCTGCAAGCTACTGAAGTAGCTTAAATGATTAGTTCAATCTACTTGTCTGATTTTTACATTGTCTGAAGTTACATGAGATGAGTGCTGTCTCATCTTCTGGAGGAATTTAGCATATAAGATGTCAGTGCTCTGCCTCCTTCTAAATTCAAAAGAAGACAGAAAGCAAAAAAAAACCCCATACAATTAGAATAAAAAGGAACACATGTAAATAGTATTCTTTTTGTTTTTAAATATTAATTTTGTATTCAGATTGTGATGTGAGAAAAAGCAGATTATCTTTCAAACTGTTTGAGAGTGGATAGTCTAATGGCTGCCTAAAATCCAGGTATGTTCAAGATTTCACTCAAACGTGCAGTTACACAGTATTATTTGTCAGATTTCTTCCTTTACTTTTTAACCTTACCAAATTTGGACAAAATGGGACAACACATGGGGTTTGACACCTTGATAAAATATAATCCTTATTTTAAATTAACTCAGCAATATAGTTTAACTTTTCATTGTTAGTTTACTTTCATAAAATATTGTAGTTTATACACAGAAGTACAAATAGATCAAATTTTCAAGGATTTGGTAAATCTTAGTGAGGAAAGGATGCTAACAGAAATTCTAACAGGGATGTGGTGTTGCTAGTATGGCTTCGTTAATTTAAATACGCTTATTTTAATTATCAGTATGTGTCATTCTTCCTCTCCAAGGAGTATCTGATCAAGAGGGATGAATTTGCACTAGCAGGTATTTATAGAGGGCAAACATGTGACAAGAATGCTTACAAATCGACAGGCTTGATGATGGAACCAAAAAGACAAAATTGTAACCTGAGAAAGCTGAATATGCTTTTGGATTTTGTCAGCAAGGAAATGAAAGGATGAATTTGTCCATTATGGTTACAAGATCCATTGCCACAGAAGAATAATAGCATTATCTATAATACTAGTAGCAAACTTCATTGGTAGTATTAAAGACATTACTGTAGAATAAATAATGTTAAAAATGAAAAAGCACGTGCATATCCATATATTTTAAAAGATAAGATTAATAGGAAATAATTAAGACAGACCAATTTAAAGATAAATAGAAATAACCATGTTATTATACTACACCTACTTCTAGCACTGTGATCTATGAGTATCTAACCAAAGTATTAAGATACAAGCTCAGATACTTTTAAAATAATAGGAGGTATCAACCCAGCATGTTAAAAAATAATTCTACCCTGTTTATCAAAATAAAGGCAATTTGAAAGGATAATTTTTCCCCCAAAAAATATACAGACAGTCCAGAATAATAATAGATATTCCTCCTGAATTTAGAAACAGAAACTCCACAGGTATTCTACTCCCCTCATTCCAGCAACAGAGTTGTATAAAACTCAGGTATTCCAGCTCTAGAGTTTACAACAATGTTTTGATGAAGACAGACATGGAAATGAACATTCAAACCAAACTGAAATTAAGACAATTAATAGGTGGCTTCTACATTGCAATATCGAGGCAACCATGAGGTGGCAATTGCAGGCACATACATTTTACTATACAACAATTCATAAAGCAGTGTTTTAAGCAAAAGAAAGTAGATTATAAAATGGATTATGCCTCTCTTCACACATCTACATTAAGTGATAACATAATGAGATTCCCAAAATTGATTTTACAGATCATAAAGCATTCCATCTTGCTTGTTCCATGGATGAATATACACACAGCATGTTTGAAACAGGCATTAGCATTTAGCACAATTGCAAAACAAAGTAAAACTGTATCACAGCAGAACTCTTTTCCTAGTGCCTATACCTCTAAATATAGACAAATACAATTCTCTAATCCTGTTCTGGACACTAAATATTTATACCTCTTAAAATGTCTATAAGTATGCACAGGCAATCCTAAAGTTTAACAACAGAACTAACATCTTACCTTCCATCTCTATCCCAGTCATACACTTCTACTTTAATTGTCCTAAAAATAAAACCAACAACACGACCTTATTAAACATATGTTAAAATGTACCAAAATTGCCTTTAAATTTAATAGCATAGGGGTGCATCAATTGTGCCAAATACAGAGAGCAGAATTCATTTCTCAGGAGGCAGCAAATAGCCAACCCTTCAGGTTATGCAAAACATAATCATAAATTAGTACTAAAATACACTGGAAACTAAGGACACAATTATACACATTGGAAGTTTAACCAATATATTTTTACTTTCTGACGTTCTGAATTTTGTGGGTTTTAATAAATGATTCTTTGAAACTTAAAGTATCATCAAAGTTTTTAAGAACACATCTTGTCTGTTTCCTTATGAGTAACATGAACCTCTGAGGACAGCTCTACCTATTCTTGCATCAGGGATAAGCAGGAAACAGACAAAATGTAGAAAACAAAAACTTCCCATGTAAAGGAACGGTCTTATTTTACATACTTAGCTGAAGAGTGGATTTCTTAAACTGTAAATACTACAGAGCATATTTCATCAGCATTACTAATGAAACAGAAAACACGCATGAAGATGGAGATAATACATAGCTTTATCTCCTTTTACTACAGAAAGTGTAGATATGTAAGTAAATTCAACATTCAGTAACAGTGAATCCTACCCAGCCTAAAATGAACTGAGTATGGGATAAAAAAATAACACCTCTAGACCTTCTATATTTTAAGCAACAACTTAACTTTCTTTTATTCTTCAGAACAGTTTCACATGAGGTCATCGGGTCAGTGGTATTAACAGAGAGCACAGGAATCTCTCTGTTAGAGAATCTCTCTGTTCTCTAAAGGAATTACTTTATAAATTGCTTCCATGAAAACTGCTCCCCATCCTTCCGATTAAACACAGTCAAATACATGTTGAATAATTTCCTTTACCAGGAAAGGACTCTTTGGGAATAAGGTTGATTTTATGTACACCAAGAAATTAATACCTAGTTTTTTTCACATCTTTTTATGATATTACAAAATAGGTAAAGGAGGAGTTACTCTGTCTAGATGTTTCTCTTTCCGACTCAAATTTAAAGGCTCTGACCACACAATTTGTTCTATTTTATACCTCTTGAAGAATTTAGTTTGGGTTTAAGTTACCTTAGAATGAAAACTGATTAAAGTGAAAGTTATTTTGTGGAACGAAGTGAAGAACAGCTCCAAACCTACTTTACCCCATCAAGTATTTGACCTCTGAAAGGAAACTGTATTTAATTTAGTGAAAAAAGGCGGTATTTTTTCTCCTAGAGAACCATTATTTTACTTACTAGTTTCAAAACCTGTTAAGTTCAGATTTACATTAAGGTTTAGTGGGATTTAAGTCTTGAATTGTCATACAAATCTCTGTTCAAATAACCAAATCATCTCTGCGAGAAAACTTGAATCATTAAAATAAATCATTAAGAATATCAAGATAAATTCCTCAGAAGGATCTTCAGACATGCAACTTCAATAAGAGCAATTATTCAATTATTTCTTGAATAAAGCTCCTCTCTCCCGAAATTTATTTCATATTAAAAAGATTGATCACAGATCCTGAGTTTTACCTACTTTGCATGACATGAAAGATACTAAAACATCTTTTGAATCTTCACATACTGATATTTAACCTTTATCTAAAAGGACAGAGTTTAGAGGATGGGTTCCCTCTTTTAATCTAAAGAAGTCTTTAATTAAAAAAAAAAAAATAAAAAAATCAAGGTTAGAGATGGGTATTTGCCTTAAAACTTTAAAGGAGAAAATAACTGTGTCTAAGTGCTACTTGAGACCTTATAATAACAGAAAGAAAGAACAAAACTATTATATACTAAGTATACTAAGTTCTACTCTAGTACAGAAATGTCATCCGTGTGATAGCTGAAAACATTGTATAATTATACAGTTTGAAAAAAAATTCCACAAATCCTGGTCTTCTCATAGTGACAGGAGTGGCCAGAGCTCCCTCAGAAGCATGCACTAACTGAAGATTCCCTCTTCCCAAGATCAGAATGAAAGTTTACTGTGATATACACTTACTAGTGACATTACTCCCACCTTTTACATCTATCACGGCACCCAGAGCACCTAAATTTGATCTATGAAACTACTAACACCTGAAAGAAATTTCTGGGATTTGTGTTTTTATGTATTACCACATTGAGTTTAGGAAGCTAATTCTTACCTTTAGAAAGAAAAGTTTTCAAATTAAAAAACCCCGAACTTTGAATGCTTTTTCTGGACTATCAGCAGATACTAATCTGAATTATTCTGACAGTTAATGAGTATTTCTTAATTTGAAACATGACTGTTGTAGGCAGAATTATGAAGTTTCACAGAGCCTTTATTCATAAGGCATTCAACTAAGAACATCATGTTCAAAGCATACAAAGTAGAATCAACACAGGACACCAACAGATACACAACGGTTTGAGGAGTGCTATTACACTTTTTAATTCTCTTTTGGAATGCTGGAGTTATTTTAATAGGCCTCCACCAAAATATATATTTTTAATTATTATGAAAACTGTTTTTCTCTAATATGATACATAGTGCAGTGTCCAGAGACTCGCTTCATGAGTACTGTTTTGCTCATGCATTATGCACATAAATCCAAACAAGTTAAAATTCTATTTGATGAAAATGTACTTCCTATGACATTTCTGCATTTTTATTGCATCTAATTGAAAGAGTAACCAACAAGGCCATTTTTAATGAGTCTAAAAATATCCATTTGCCTGTTATTATGGGCAAAATATTAATTAAAAACATGGTATTCATATCATTCAAAGATGGATCTTTTTGCACAGGATTGCTGAAATCTTCAAATCTGAAGACGATTATCTTCCGTCTTTCTCATCTACTGACCTATGTATTTTAAAGGCTTTCATTTAAAAGCATTCTCTGACATTACAATATCACTGAAGGAAGACAGATCATGATTGCTTCTCACAGAAACTTTATTCAAAAATACTTAGGCACACTAGTCACAGTGGCCATACTTTAGTCTTTTCTTTCTGTTTCTAAACCACACCATATGGAGCAAAGAATTTTTTCCAGAAATCACCAGTAGCATTTCCTACAGATTTAGCATACTTGCTTTATTTTTCTAGATTCTTTCATGTGACAAAGGGGTTTGAACACCTATTATGCAGGAACCGAACTGCACAGGAAAAGTTATATATAAAAGAATACATGAATTAGGGACAAAAATCATATATGCTAAGAAAGCATAACCTATAGCTTACCGGTCATAGTCTCCATTACACAGTGCCCTGACAGATATCTTGAATGCCTGCCACACTGGATTTAATGTATTTTTTACAACTTCTGTTTTGTGGCAGATTGTAAAGCTGTAATAAAAAAAAAAACAAACAACATATATATACTGCATTTATTTACTTTTTCTTTTGTGCCATCAAAACATGGAATCAAAAGAGCTGTAATCTGTATTCACTCAAAAAATGTCCATATAAAATTTAATATAAGAAAAAAAGAAACATGGTGAAATCATGAAGAGGACAGACCTTTGAGAGAGATTACAAGGTGGAGTGCTAAACCACTCTAAACCTAAAATGTTTTTACCCAAAACTTCAACAAAAATTAAAACCATTCAGTGAGTTATTTCAGTCAAGAGTAGCCTCCATCCCACTTTTTAAACAGATCTTGCTCACAGACCCAGAAAGAAAGTGGAACTTGTAAGAATTTGACTCTTGCTCAGCAGATTAAGAAACTGAGCCAAGGGAGTGATGGCTTTTGGAGTCTTACTCCCCATATTTTGTCCAGGATTTTTTAACCAAGGCTGTTTCAGGTAAAACCTATGTGTGGGATTCCATGATCACCTTCTCTCAGGTGAAATACAATGCATTGGTTTAATATATCTTCCTTTCTCTAAATGATGCAAAATTAAAATTCATCTTTTGGACCCCTATCTTGAGGACTGAGTTTTTCAAAAGAAAACGGGAGGCAAGGTCACTGGTGAAATCACCACTGAAATTCCTGATACAGTAGTAACTAAAGTTGTCCTTTGGGGGAATATCCTCCTTACATTCCAAAGGCCTGTGTTTTCGTCCTGGCTATGATTCAGAAGACGTGCCTGAAGCTAAGAAACAGAGTAGGAAACATCTTTCTGCCACAGATGCAGATTTACTGCCCCAACCTCCTGCTGGATTCAGGAGACCGATAAAAATCAGTGGCTCAACACTCATTTTTGGAAGGAAGTGGAGAAGCATGGCATTACAGGGCAAGAGAAACTGCATATACCAGTACTCCCAGCAATGCCCAGAGAAATTCCACCAATGACCTTAATGCCACTCACAAAGGAGCCATAACTCCTCCAAGTTTGTAATTTAAGATATTCTGTGTTTATTCAGGAAACTGTTCCTATATCTGCCTCTGAGAGGAAAAGAGCAGGGACACACATACTCATACATAGATTTATGTTAACTGTTCCAGATAAGTAATATCAAACATGTCCAGCCTTTGGTTTGACATGATGTTAGAGGTGAGGACTTTAAATTTCCAAGAAAACAGGCTGTCAGTAAAGCCCCACACAGACAATGTGTTGACTAGTGCATGTCAAGTTTTAGCAGCAGAACAGATTAGTCTGCTTTAACAAATTAAAGCACAAATGTAGCAAACAGCCATCTGTAAGAAAAGAAAACTTCTATTTAGGGTATTTTTGAATTCTATTTCCTAGAACACTGTCAAAAAGATAAAAGATATTTCCAAATTTGCAGCATAAAATGTTTTTATCTAACACAATTTCTAAACATTAGTTTATTTTGCATCTACAATTTCCTTTGAGAATTCTATTTAATTTAAAGGCATACTATATCTTAGCAAAAGTAACACTATTTAGCTATTCTATTACAATTAAGTTGCCTGGTGTTTAGCAGCAAAGATACTTAACAGGCACCTACCTGCCATCTTCATTGCTTCGAAGAAATACAAGGAAAGGGTCAGATTTCCCAAAGAAGTCCTTCTTGTCAAGTTTGTTTGCACAAAATTGCATTAAAACTGAATCCTGAAACAGATAATACAGAAAAATTACATACAACATGCAGTTTACTATACTAAAAAAAAAAAAAATAAATTTACAATCATTGACTAACTATGCAAATAGAAAACAAAATAAATGAGGGTATCTGCCCTCTAGATGACCTCTACATATTCACATTCATGCAATGTCCTCATAGTGCAGTTTGAATGGCTGGAATCAAGAACTGCTTTGTAGGAGGCTGCAGAGAAAGAGTAATTTTCTATGCTAAATGCCTCTGGATTTTTTCAATATTTTCTAATATTCAAAATTGTGTTCTGAGGGAAGGAGACACACAGGCAAGGATAGCATATTAGAATTAATTTTAAAAACTCCAGTGAGACACAACTCATCCTTCACAGATTTAAACCTATTGTTGTCTGCTCCTACTATACGTAAAGCAAATGGCTTAGCAGCTTGTTACTAAGAGTCCAGACCTGTCAAGAAAATGAACCAGAAGGCACCAAATACACCCATTCTGACGACCAATAGGGAGAAAAGTTTCTTTGCTGTGGTCAAGCGAACTGACAGTCACACGTGGCCACCCCTTTGGGGAAAATCAAGAATGCAAAAAAATGCAAAGATAAACCTGCAGACTCACCAGCTAACTGAGGCAGGGCCTGCTGGAAGACTGTATTCCATAAACAGGTCTACAGGTCTAACAGCAGCAAGAGGATGATAAGGGAAAATATGGGCTCACCACTGAGTAGGGCAGGGGACCAGGTGACAAAGGACATTGCAAAGTCCATGTTTCTCACAGCTTTCTATGCCTTCATCTTTACTGCTAAGATTTGCCTTCAAGAATCTTGGGAACCCGAGACCCAGACCTGAGAAAGTCTGGAACAAGGATAACTTGCCCTTGGTAGAGGAGGACCAGACAAGGGAACGTCTAAACAGACTAGACATAGAGAAGTCAGTGGAACTTGACAGGATGCACCTGAGAGTGCTGATGGAGTTGTCTAATGTCACTGGGGGACCACCTTCAGTTATCTTTGTAAAGTCATGATGTTCCCGGAAAGTTCTCCCACCTTTGAGAAAGGGCAAGTAAGAGGATCCAGGCCAATTTTTCCTCAATCCCTAAGAAGATGATAGAGCAAATAATCCTGGAAAACATTTCCAAACACATCAAAGACAAGTAGCTGGCCAAGAGACATCAGCATGGATTTACAAAGGGGAAAATTCATGCCTGATCAACTGGAAGCCTTCTCTTATGAAATGAGTGCCTCATTGGATAACGGGACGTGATATAGTGGATGTTGTTTATTTTTGACCTTAGTGTGGCCTTAGACACTGACTCCCATAAAATCCTGGTTCACAAACTAATGAATTACAGACTAAATAACTGGATAGTGAGGGAGAGAGAAAACTGGCTTGACCCGCTGGGCTTCAAAAGGTCATAATCACTGGGACAAAGTCCAGTTGGACACCAGTCTGGTCTGTACCCTATGTGTCAGAAATGGGCCAAGAATGTTGAACATCTTCATTAATGACCTGGATGATGGGACAGAGCTAGTTTGCAAACAATAATAAACTAGAAACAGCACATTATACAACAGATGGTTGTGCTCCCCTTCAGAGGCATCTGCACAGGCTGGAAAAAACTAGCCAACATGAACCTCATGGAGTGCAACAGAGGGAAATGCCAGGTACTGCACTTGGAGGGGAATAACCCCATGCATCTGCACAGGCTGCAGGCCAAACAGCTGGAAAGCAGCTCTGCAGAGAAGGACCAAGGGTTCTTGGTGGACACCAAGTTGCCCTTGATAGCAAAGAAGGCGAACAGCCTCCTGGGCTACATTAGGAAGAGCGGTGACAGAAAGCTGAAGGAAGTGACTCAGCACTGGTGAGGCCACTCCTGGAGCACTATTCCAGGCTCCCCATTACAAAAGAGACATGAACATGCTGAAGCAATTCCAGCAAAAGGGTCACTAAAATGATTAAGGGATTGGACCATCTCTCACCTGAGGAGAGGCTGAGAGAGCTGGAATTATTTAGCTTGGAAAAGAGAAGGCTCAGGGCGATTTTATCTATTTGTATAAATATCTGATGGGAAGGAGTAAACAGACTCTGCTTAGTGGTATCCAGTGGAAGATCAAGTGGCAATAGGGACACACTTACAATGCAAGAAATTCCATTTAAATACAAGAAAAACCCTTTTTATTGGAAGTGTGGCAAAACACTGAAACAGAGATTGTAGAGCCTGCTTGGACTTAAAACCCAACCCCACAGAGCCCTTGAGTAACCTGCTCTAAGAAGAGCTGGAGGGTTGGACTAGACAAACTCCCAAGGTCTTTTCCAACCTCAGCAATTCAGTGATTCTAAAACTCTTTGCTATTCTGAATATGAGCTGCAAAAGTTTGACTAAAGTATAAAAATCTGAAAGATCAGATAAGAATTAATCCAAATACTAAACAAACGTAGGCAGGAAAATATCACAGAAAGTATGTGACAGCTGGTGAGACAGCACAAGAAACTGAGAAAGGGAGGACATGAAGAAGCATGACAGAGAATGCAAAAGAGTGCAAGAGTGAGAGATTAAACACTGGCTTCTGCTTCTTTCTGCTCTTCCTATATAAAACTAAGAGCAACTTACAGGGAAAAAGGTATCCTAACTTCTCACATAAATCACAGAATGGAAATTTATAAATTATACCATTGACAATCCAGTGCAGTATAAGTCACAAAATAATTCTCACTCTGTTTTTGAAAAAGTAATGAGCACACTTACCCGGCAACAGCCTAGTTCCTCTGCTGTTACTATGACTGTTCCACACTTCTTCCCAGGAATTCCCCTGCAAGAAAATACAGCCACATCACCTCAGTTCCTTAATATCATGTATGAAAGTTACAACTGACACAAACAGCAGAAGGTAAGCTTCCAAGTCACAAAGCTGATGGGAAGCAACAAAGTTTCCCTTTTCTGCGACTTGTCTCCCATTGATGTCTCATTTAAAGATTACCCTACAACTGATTTGTGAAAAGCATCCTTTTGCAAATTTTCCTTAAACAAAATACCTAAAATATATTTAAAGCTATACACCAGCCTTATTTTACATTTACTCTGAAATGTCTATGAAGACACAACCTTACCATCATATCAGATACAGGAGTCGCAAAATGAATTATAATTCACCCAGACAGCGATTTAAAACATGCTGCTTCACCACCAGAAAGCACAAAACAGTTCCTCAGCATAAAGAACACAGAGGAACAGAAAAGCCAGATATAATCTGATAGTATTCAGTGCTAGCAGCCTTTTGGAAGGGAACCCACTCAACACGGATGGTAGGGGGCAAAGTACAAATATTCAGATGCAACATTTTGCATAATACTATGCTATAAATAAGAAGCTCTGTAATATCCTAGTGTCTACTAGCGTGCCCATTAGCACAAATCTTGGCACTTCCTTCCAGATTTTTTTTTCCAAAACTAATGTTATTCTTTATGCTGGCTTTATTTCTAGTTCTTTATTTCTTTATGCCTTTCTTGAAAATAATTATTTCAATGCGTATTACTTTCCAAGATCACATTAAGGTAAAAATATATTCAAATTTATTCTATTTTTTAGGTTTTTCTAAGAGAACTAGAGGGCACTCCTGTGCTTCTATTATGACAAAACATGAATATAAACACTTACTCTTGTTCTTACTTTGTTTATTAGCTTCTTTAATCCTTTTGAATTTTTCTATAATGCTCTATAACTTTAAATAAATTCATCACACATGGTATAATAAAGAACTGGAGGAAAAAATAGTACTTGGAAGCAGATAAAAGTTTAAAAATTACAAATATAGGAGCAAATAGATGCAAATTTATTTGCAGGCTCACTGAAACTCTTGTTCAGATATTGATGATCAAGTTTATAAGGAATGTATCTGGGAATGCTGCTGCTATAACACTGCAGTCATTTGCCAGTAGAGAGATACCTGACCACCCTCCAGGATCTCCTCAGTACTACATGGCAAGTCTGAATTGCAAAAGGAAAACAGTGGATAAGGAAACTATTCAAGTTTTTGTTGTGAAATTTTTTATGACAATTTAAATATATATTAAACTTATGGCCCATTTAATGCAGTATCACTCATAACACAATACTTTTTGACAAAGCAGGAGAATTTTCTTTGAATAACAGAAAACAAGAATCTGATCATTCCAAATATTACACATTCACAATTAACAGTTCTATCAATATCTTCAAATCATATGGTTTTACATTTGTCACCCTTCAACAGCTCAACACCAAAAATTACCCATTTTAGCCTCTGTAGCAATGGGATGTTGAAATTGAAACATCAGATTTTCTAAAGTAGAAAAAGCTGCACTTTTTCTTTTGAAACAACTTCTTGAGGCTGCAAAAACTTCTGAAATTTCACAGTAACAGCATTTCCTTACCTGGAAAATGTTTCAAGGAACAAATGACCATGATTTTGGCTTTGACAGGGAAGGAAGAAATAGAAATCTCAGAAGTGTAACTAAAAAACCAGTATTCCCTGCACCACAGTTTGGTAGGTTATGCCAACTCAAATAGAATTACCACTACGTGAACCAAAATTCTTATGACTGAAGTATTTCAGCCCAGTTAATGGTGCCATTAAGGCTCTATTTCAGACCTAACATGGGCAGTGACAGAACTCTGAAGAAAGAAACATGGAACCTTTTCTTTAATATGAAAAGTCAAATAGATTTATCCCACTTCCAAAAGATTACTGTGCCAGATGCTTGATCACCTCCTGAAGAGCTGGAGGTTAGAAGGAAGTTGTTGATAAGAAAACCCCATTTCTGGCAAGTTAGTACCAAACAGTTGCCATTTGATAGAGAACTTTGTGCCACCTTGGCTGCAATTATAACACATGGCAGTTGACACCCGCCTGTCTCAAACTGACATTTGCACACAAAGACATTTATGCGAAGACATGCATTTCATCTTAAGACTATGAAGACCAAGAGATGTCCAACCCTAAGAGATACAGGTGTCTGGAATTATCACTCTGAAGGATGGGGAAAACTGGAGAGGCAATGCCCTGAAGATACTTGGGTGGGCATGCTGGAAAAAAATGAATTCTTCATTTTTGAGTAGATGTGAAAAATACAGTATAGTCATATCTGAAAGCACTTGGGGCAAGGTTTGGCTTGATGTGTCACGTAAGTTCTTGAGCACACAGGCCTTACAAAACAAGGACAATAACAAGTCCTGGCTGGTGAAGAGGTGAAATGCTTTATCAAGATTAGCACAGAATTACTCTACAGAAAAGTTCTCATTATTCAAGAACTAAAATTTCTATGAAAATACCTCTATAGTACAAACTCCATATGTTTGTCTTTAGTCTACAAGCATCAGAAAAGTACTGGACCATTAGCAGTTTGTTCCCTTACAAGACATGCATTAAGAAAAAAATACTTAAATGTGAAGTCAGCCCCCTGAAAATCACTTCAGTGGTCACAGATCAAGCAAACTGAACAAAATTTAACTAGCAATAATGCCCTGCAAGAAAATAACAACATAAGTCTAAGCTGGTCTTGTCACTGTATGAAAAAAAAAATTACTTGGAGATTCAGCACTACAGACCAGTCTTTCCAATTGCTAGAGAAATACTGAATAATATTACCTTGAAGATGAGTATGTAAGGCTGCCACCTATTTAATTCCAGAATTAATTGCCCATGTTCTGGTATTGATCTGCCCAGGAATTGGTTTTATTGCACTGAAGGAAATTTATGTTCAGGCAACCAATTTCTCAGGATAAGTTTGTCTGGCAAGGATTCCAGCTCAGGGTTTCTGCGGTAATAATGAGGCAATCTGTATCGTGTAACAACTGTCAACTCCAACATTCAGTGCTGGTTACCTGACACTCAGATGTAACATTCTAAGCGTGACGAGGCTGCAAACTGAACAAAGGAAAAGAAAATGCAGGGAAGATCTATATTTTAGTGGATCCTACTGGTTTGAGAGTCCAGCACCTGGAGGCTCTCTACAGTGAACACTCTTTTTGTAGAGTATTTGAGAGGGCAAATAGTTTGACTGCTAGAGGAACAGAACAGACAACCATTATCAAATGGAAGGGTTTCAACAATACCTGCATGTCTCTAAACAAGATATAGCCTTGAGGAGTAATTACTGTCTCCTTAGAACAAATGATTCCACAACTGGACACCACATCTACAGCACCTAAAAAAGTTTCGAAAGGACACTCTGAAGACTCCTTCGGCTTTAACAAGGACTGAAAGAAAGACCTTTACAGAGTTGGTGAAAAAGTTGAGAAAGATACCAATTAATGCAGGAATTCAAACCTGAGAGGTTAAAATGTGCCTCCAATTTTGCAAGCTGAAATTGCAATGATGCAGAGTATGGAACATTTTTCAGATCATTCAAAAGTTTAGTCTTACCCCTGAATTTACAGAGCCTAGCCCTCTGGCAGTCACACCCACAGATAAGAGGATAGGACAAATACCTAGGAAGTCCCAATTCCAGGATTCAGGTGTTTTTCTATCAATTATATTCACAGCAAGATGACAGGAGAAAGAACTTTCCAAAATAGGCCAGCTGGCTCCACTACAGCCTCATTAGCAGGCAATGGCACTCAGATGTGAATAACTAGCATAGAATGCTCATTAAGCTTTGCAATGGCTCTGACTCCTTATTAAAGGGAATCCCTACAGAAAAGCACTTAGTAGATCCTGAAGAAGGCACTGTTCAGTGTTATAAATGTGGCTAGCATCTTCTCTCTAGGAAGACAGAACATGCAAATATCTAATTCTGAATAATGTCTGAGCAGGTGACACTCTCTTGAGGGAAAAATGAAACCATGTCATTTCTGGAAGTAAATGCATCTGCACATTATCCTTTCATGGTAAAACAACTGGGGCATGCAAGGTCAGCCAGAGTAAATCTTACACAAGGAGCTTGTCTTGAGGAGGCATTTAATGAATCTACTAACCCAACAGGTAAACAGAGCAAACATTATTGTTAAAATATCAGATTCTCCACTTCACCTGCTTTGAATTCCTAGATTTATTTTCCAAGAGGAATTATCCAAAGCAAACATTCACCTCTGCACCTGGCCAGTCTGTAAAATACAGTGCAACACTAAACTACATCCTTGAACAAAACGCTCAGTCACAGGACTAACAGGCTCCCACACTACAATACTGGGAGCAAGAGTCCTCTGCGACAAACTGCATCAAATTCAAAGCCCTTACTGGCATCAGAAACAGGGAGGGAGGTTCAGGAGACATCCTCACACCAGCCAAGAACAAATACTGTCAGGTTCACGCACAGAGGCGTGATCCACCAGTGCTTGTAATACCAATGAAACTCCAAGTCTTCCATGTCATGAAGGTAATGAGGAAAAATGTGTGCTGTGTATCCTCACTTTTGTATTTGTCATGAAGATTAGTGCAAGGCACATTTCAGCCCACCTGACAGACCACTGCAGTGGTGACCCTCTAGGCTTGAGATGTGTTTTACCTTAATTTTGAGGAAGGACAAGACTATCCTTTCATGGCAGACTTCCTCAAATAACTTTTCAATCTGACTTGGAATTGGACAGCTCATGGCAGCCATGGAGTCCTGAATTGTGTAAGACTTTTGTAAATATCCAAAGTAGACAGATATGTCTGTCTATTCTTTTTGAAAGAATGTCAGAATTTACTTGAATGCCAATCAGAGAATGGAATCCAAATTTCTCTAGCTGATTTAAGTACAAAAAGTGCCACTCCTGTAGGGTAGCTGACTGGGACTAAAACAGCACCGAGCACTCTCTTCTTTGTACATCCATTGGCAGGGAACAGAAAAGGCAAAATGTTAATGAGCTCCAGAAACATGGTGAAGAGACAAAGCTTTCTTAACTCACAGATCATAAAAACCATTCATGTTATGTCAACATGGCTTTGACTTTGTAAAGAGAACACTAAATTCAAAGCAGTAAATGTCCCTAAGAAGGGAAGACATGCAATATCAATTGAATTCTTGTTGTTTGAATATTAAGAGACATTAAACACACATGTATAAGCAAACAGTCCTAAAATGCAACACAATAGGTTCATGAATGAATTCAAACAGAAATGTCTCCTGGACCCCCAACTATCCAGATTTCAGAGTGAACAGTCAACCAGGCACAATTGTCCAGCCACTGCACTATCAAAAGCATCAATGTCAGAAAAACACTAACGACAAAATAAAACCTAAATTCTGTGAAGAACTGATAAAAAGTCATAAACACT
Source organism: Margarornis squamiger (assembly GCA_035222235.1). Classification (NCBI taxonomy): domain Eukaryota; kingdom Metazoa; phylum Chordata; class Aves; order Passeriformes; family Furnariidae; genus Margarornis; species Margarornis squamiger. Next base: position 14,412,617 of record JAWWTY010000037.1, on the reverse strand, counting down.
TTCTCATTACTTGCACCACACACACACCCCCCCAAAAAAAAAGGAAGGTATAGTTCAAAATCTTTCAGACAACTGATTTGGGTCCATTTTTTGGATCTGTGTCTGCCATACAACAGCACAGACAGAAGACAGACCTGAACAATGCTTGTTTACCCAAGAGAAAACATATTACATAGGCCAACACAACTGTGAAATAAGACTTTTATTCCATAGAATCTTCACTGACATCTTTTTCTTTCCCATAGTTAACTTCAAACTACTCATTTCAGACTTCACTTAGCCTCTACCTACTGATAACAAACTGCCAAATGGATGATTTTTATCCTACATGTTTAAAATACATTTCAGGAATTTTCTCAGGAAAAATGTAGCGTGCCGAGTAACTTGGAACTTTGAGGACAGAAAGAACTATGAAGACCTTCAAGAATTCAGTAAGATTCATTTTACTTAATATAGGTTTCTTTGAAGTCAGCACCTTAGTCTAACCAAGTCACCACAGGCTTCTATTAGAATCAAACTGGTGAGTCAAACTGATGCCTTAAAATCTAGGTTATACAGATTTTAAATATTACTCTTTTAGCACTTTTAGTAGCACTTTAACTAAGTACCTTTGTACCAGATTCCTGAAACATTGTTTAGTATTTCTTGTCAAGGATTCCAATGGACAAAGACTATAGCAAGGTAAAGAACATTTTATCTGTATAAAATGTTCTTAGAATAAGACACAACCTTGATACAAGAGAGTATAAACTATCAGAGAAGGCCCAGAATCCTTGAAAATGGCCCAAGCAGGGCAGAGAGAGTTGATGAAGACTTTCCTGGGATGAAGATATGGGGTCTTGGGACCACCAACTCAAATCTGGGAGGCATGCCTGTGGGAAGACCTGGGGGATGGACAATATTTGAGCTGGGTGTACCCCCATGAGGTAATAGTTAGATATTATAATTAAATGATATTATAAGTTTGTAAAACCTGTGTATGTGGGTGTGCACATGCCATCTTTGTGCACCTAAGACATCTTATTAAACAGCTGGGTTTTTTACCTTTCTATGCTAACAATGTCCAGAGAATTTTCTTCTTGTAGTAGTTCCTCTGGCTTAACATATTTAAGGAGGGGGGGTAAAAAACCCCCTGTGCAACACACTAGCAGCACTCAAAACAGAGAGACATGAGAAACAAGTCTGCAGACACCAAGGTCAGTGAAGAAGGAGGGCGAGGAGGTGCTCCAGGTGCCAGAGTTGAGATTGCCCTGCAGCCCATGGTGCACACCATGACGAGACAGGCTGGCACCCTGCAGCCCAAGGTCCACCTGCAGTCCATGAGGCACCACATGCTGGAGAAGGAGGATGCCCAAAGGAGACTGGAACAATTTCTGGTCTCTTAAAAGCCATGCCTGTCAATTCCATGTATCAAAATACCTCGCAGCAAAAAAACCCCCCACCTCAACACCAACCCCAACTCTCACCTCACAAAGCAGTGTGTATTCATGCAACATTCAAGCATGACATACTTACACAATAGATTTTTCCAGTCTGCTCCCCTGTGATCCAACTATTTCTCCCAGTGTACAAAACATCTGTCCCAAAAAATCCTGCAAAGCAGTAACATAAAAACTCAGAATTTATATTTCACGCTGAAAGAAATTTGGTTTCTCATTTATCTGGGCTGTTCAGTATTGAAGAACACATTCTACTTAACATCACATCTTACTAATAATTATTCAATAAAGAATCACAAACAGACTCACCACTACATATTTGACATAACAGTTGGTTACATTTACAGGAGTAATTCTAATGCACTACACTTGCTGCTTTTATAGTGCCTTTTTCATCAACAAAAATGAATCCAAGACGGAAAAAAAATCAAAACCATTAAAAACACAATTGTTTCTATTTCTCCTTTAACTGGAGCATTTTAATAAATTTCTCTTTTATGAAAAGATTCTACACTGATTCTATTATGTTGGCAGAAATTCAAACCTGTGCACCACCTGTACAAGCAACCTGGATTGACAATTATACATAAGTATTGCTTTAGTGACAGACTTTATTTCCATGCTTCATAAATTTAACTATATCACTAAAAATCAGCTAATTTTCCTGTTATATCTCCCTGTAACACTAGTAGTACAAAAATATGAATGGATTTTTCGAACTGTTTTGTGTTTATTGAAAAAAAAATTATGCTGCAGTCTGAATCCTTATCTTGGAAGAGAAAAGAACTTGTTTGCTCTGCTCTTTCCAGTGTCACTGGCAGCAGTGGTAACAGCGGCTTGTGAGATTTGTTCACAGACAGTAATAACAATTGAGACACTCTAATTCCTATAAAGCAAACTGTAAGTTTGTGATATTCTGTATAGTAGTAAATATCTGTACAAGTAATTCTGACTGTCCTCTCACCCCAGGCCACTCATTCCCATCTCTCAACTCTGTTAGTTATAACTGAGTCCATATAGCAAACTGGATCTGAGAACTAATCCCACTGAAGAGGAAAATAACGCTGCAAAAAACAAATCCTTGAACTGTGTTCTTTTACTGATCTGACACCACAACGCTATTTACATAAAGATTAAATAATTTAAAATGGCTAAAATTCACCTGAAAATACTCATCTCCTCATTCAATTTTAAAAACATCAGGCCTTTATCTCAACTCATGAACCTTTCATTATATTTCCTCTCCCCTATCCAGCAGAGGAAGACCAATAAGGTGGCTTTGGTTGACACCTGGCATCTCATCAGGGTCAAACCACCACAATACTCAAACCTACTCCAGTAATCAAACAACAAAAATCTAATATATATATTTGCAAATATCTTTGTTTCCACTTTCATAGTGACTAACTTATGTCTTATCTTTTTTCTTAAAACTTAAATATGAGGAGTTTATATGAAGAAGTATGTTTCAGGGGGGAAAAAAAATAATTCAGATAAACTAGTTACTACAGAAATGCAAACAAACTTGGGGAGAAGCCCAGAATGAGACTATCCTGGCTGAAGTTAGGGAAGACTTCTGTTTTCTGTATCCTCTCAGAGAGCAATGCAGTTTTTCAGATCACCTTTCCATGATGAAACAAAGACAGAAAACAGTTTACCAGGGGCTTTAAATCTTTACAGGGAGAATCTAACTGGAGATCAATGGCTAAAAGTCTTATCTTTTCACTGTCAAGTGCACACACACAGCATTACTTCCATTATTCTCTTTCCCTTGGCTCCAGATTCTCAGAGGTTCCCTTCCTCTATTTATTTTTTTAAAAAAATCACTGAGAAGCCTCTGAATTCTACTTTCACACCTCTAAATTTTCAAGTTACTATTTAATCACACCCACTTCAAGAAGACATGAACATAAAGGTTTCTACTAGTACTGAGACTCAGTCAAAACACGCTTCAATTTTTAGGACCCAAAGAAGTATAAGCAAAATGCATCTTATCACATATCTGAAAAGGTATACATGTGTGCTTAAATATGCCCATTACAGGAGAAATGCCCCATTAAAACTATACTCATTAGCATTATATGCATTATTAACCACAGCACAATCACATGGAGACATTTGTCTCTATGCACCTGGTATTATACAGGAAAAACAAAATAAATGTATTTAGGAAATGTAAGCATTTGAGGACAAGGAAGCATAAGAGAATGGAACAACTTACATGTTTTGACAGGTTAGGACTCTTTGAGTCAACATCATAGCTTAAAAGAAAAAAAAAAGAAAATTCATATCAGAGTTGAGAGGTAACAGATATGAGAACAATTATGTAAAGAAACAAAAATCAAACAGTTCTTTTACCTATTTCAGTGTGAGAAATTTACACAAACAGATAAGTGAATGGAAGTCCCAAGTAAGGAAGGCAAATTGAGTGACCACAGATTATAGGACTATGTTTCACTAGCTAATTAAAATGAAATAGTTTTCAACAAAGTGCATCCTCCTAAAATTTCTTCTGATATTCCTCTTTGAACAAGGAAAGCTACCACAAAACAGATCAAAAATTAAAAATTAACCCTAGAAAACAAACTAACTTGCAAATTATTTTCTTAGGCAATTTTTCAGTCATTTGACTAATTATATAGAAATAACTGGCAATAAACTAAATTGCTTTTACCAAGAGTTTGACTTGTTCTTTTGAGCTTATCCTAACAGTGGTCTTCCTCCAGCTAGAAAATATCACTAACATCAGTTTAAAAATACCCCAAACCAACAACAAACCACCAAACACTTAAATGCCTAAATGTATACTGCTTGGTGAAATTGAACGGAAAAACACAATTGGTAATTTGACCTGAAGGACAGCTACGGAAACAAAACAAAAAACTACTTCACTGGCAAAAATCACTAATAAAACACCAATTGTGAACAGAAGGGGCCCTGAGACATTGGTGGCTGTACATTTAGGAGGGGGAGTCATGCTTATTTCTTAGAACACAAAATATCAGAGATATACTCACTGCTTTCCTTTTTTTTTTTTGTAAAAGGTATGAATCATACTAAGAGAATCTGTCTTTGAAAAATAACATTTTGGCCACTTTTGCTGAGGAATTTAATACAGGAAGTTTTCTAAAGCTTCAGAATTGGGGTGTTAATACATGAGTAGCTACATGAGATCCACATTTCTAACTCCAAGTTCAAAGCTATTTAATTCCTCATCTATCGTTGCTATAGGACTCTAAAGTACATTCACAGAATATGGCTGTATGGCACTTGCAAGCAAAGATATCAACAGCAATTCAGCTTTGAGATGAGAACAGACTTGTGTCCAGGTGACCCAAACAGCAGTGGAAAGCAGTCAAATGTTTCTGGTAAGTACAGAGTAAATGTGATATTTACAGCTTTTCATAAATAGACAAACAGGAGTCCATCTCTCTGACTACATAAAGATATATTTGAAGAATCCTTTATTTCACCAAGTGATTAGCTCTTACTTAAAAGCTACTTTAAATAATCCACAACAGTTATACTCCACAGATTGAACGACAGCAAACCCAACTTCTAAAATTACAAATAAACTCTGCATCAGGCTTCCATGGTGAAAAAAAGAATTTGTACCCAGCCACTCAAAGTGCTCTGTAATCTATCCTAGCATTGAACATTTCCTTTTATTCCTTGAAATAACTGAAGTCTAGTACATCTCGCAAAGGAAGCAAAAAGAAATAGGAAAAGGGTTCTTCAAGTAAGAAAGGATATGTAAACAAAAATTTGTGGCCACTATGCATACTGTGATGCAAAACTGCACCAAAAACTTAATTATCTGTGAGGGTTATTCAAATACGCTCTCCTAGGGCAAGGCTAAGGAAGAATTGCTAATAAAAAAAGAGCATGAAAATTAAAAAGCCAGCACAACCTTGATTATCACAAAGACTGAAATAATCAGAACCGAGTGAAATGTAACAGATGACATGCAAGATGACTTGGTGACTAGACTCTCAAATCTATTTTCCAAAGAATAAAGTGAAAACCAAAACAATTCCACCAATGGAATGAAAGGAGCACAACTGCTGCAATTTTAAAATCTTAAAATTTAGTACATTTAGATGCATACTGGCACTATTTTAGTAAAGAAATTTTTGGCTCTGTACTATTTGTATAATATTTTATTTCTGGACAGTATGTTCATACCTGTTTTGTTGGCCGTGCTGCAAGAATCTTTTAACATTTTGACATCCCTAGCTTTCTAACTATTTTCTACAAGTAGTAATTGTGAGTGTAATTGTACTTTGACTAGTTAATACCTCTCAATTTCTTAATTACACATTTATTCCTGATGAAGCAATGCTAAATCAATCAAGTTTATGAAATTAATTTATTTCATGTCAATAGATACCATCTCTTTTCAAGTTAATTTTATGCTGGACAAAACTTTAATATTGCAGCCCCTGTAAGCATATAGAATCAAAGACTGTTAACTTACAAATCAAATCGCAGATTCTCTCTTTCTTCAAAGAAGTAGTCCATTATAAATTTTCTTACAAAATCTGGATTTAAAGTATTATCAATTACTTCTGTTCTTCCAAACTGTAAAAGAAAAGTATAAGTTTAAGCCACACACTATAATGAAGTATAATTAAGTAGACTGCCCATACCATTAATATGTGAGATATGTGAGAGCCTGTAAAAAATTCTAAACAGATGCCATGAAAGAAGCTGACTGTATTCACGTGAATAGGTCAATTATCCGGGGATGAAGATAGACTGGCAGACCTCATATTTCAATACAAAGAGTGGCACACACCCTGTATCCTATGACCTAAACTTTATAAACATCCGCTCCCAAAGCCAATCAAAATCCACAAAAATTTGTGGAATAAACTCAGTAACAAAAATCCACTTCTTCCTAAAACAAACAAACAAACAAGCAAACCTCCAACAGAAAGCAAACCTTTGCATATAGCTTTGAATATTAGGGAAATACTCTTTCCATTAAAAGTGTATAACTTTTGCACTGTCCAGCTCCTGTTTCACCTCAGTTCAGTTCTCTCTCCATCTCTCCTCTCTGAGCTTTTGGAAAAATGTCTTTTCTTTCTTGGTGTTTATAGGAAGTGCTTCAGTTCTCGTCAAGCTGAAAATATCTTAATTTAAAAAAACACCAATTTTGATTGACTTCAGCTTATATACATTACAGATATAAATGACTGATAATAAAATATCAATATGATAATTTTCCTCATTTTAGCTGTTCTTTCAAGATACTCAGAAAACAAAACAAAAAGTTATTATTGAAATGAGCATTAGATTTTGTCCTACACATATTTGAACACAGCCTACAGAAAAGCTTTTTGACAGTCTGTTGAAAGATCATCATTAAAGAGACCTCAAAACTGCAGTTTAGGACTAGAGACTTCTGAATGACTCAAGGACTGCCAACCTCTTCATCAACAGGACTTGACTAAATCAATAAACATGGATAAAGAAAGAAAAAACCTTACTGTAAATGAAGCTTTTTGAGATATATTTCCTAAAAATGTTCCCACATCACAGATGTGAATCTAACCACTATAACCTGCATAGAGCCCCTCAGGCTCCAAAGGCTCCTCCCTATCCCAGCCCTTATATACTTATATGTGGTACGAGAGGACAGCATACTCCTCTGTTTCATCCTTGCAAAACTGAGTAACTTCCTTTAATTTCCTGATTCTTATTAAAATAAGTGGTGAAGAACTCCAGCCATATTATTTGCGAGTTTTAAAGAAACTCCATTACTGTCAGCAGCTCTTACCCTCCTCTGAATGACTGTGCATTCAAACTGTAGGGGATTGTCTCCAAAAAGCAAACTACCCACCTGAAGGTCTCAGGTACAATAAAACATTCCACAGAAGTTAACACATTTTCAAGACACAGCTCTATAAAGTCTCTGGAAAAGGAATAACTTGGAAGTGACACAATGCTGTCACTTTGCATCTTTACAGAGTGTGTTTGAATCCTGTCAGGTGCCTTCACTTTCATTATGCTGTGAGATGCTCAACTGGGACAGTCTCATCCAGAGATCTCCATATTCTGACACTACCCATAAAAGACAAAGAAGCAGAACTATCTTCCCAATGAATTATACCATCTCCAAGTAAAAAGGTAAATAATTTTTAGCATATAGTGTCCATTAGCTTACTCCTTTGCCAAGACTTCACATCATTTCTTAAAACCTAGGTGGAACGATTCCTTGATCTCACTGGAACCTTGACACCCTCTGCAAGAAGGCTTATGAATGTGTCCTAAGGCATAAATTGTTTAGAAAGCAAGTTCACTCATTAGCAATCACTGTATTTCTTCATCTCTCCTAAGCCAAAGCAATAGCTAAGGAAGGGGAAACATAAAGCAGACATGGGAAGGAGAACTCTCAAGGAGCTCTCTAGAGTAATGAAGATACTGGATATTCAAAACAAAATCCCCGAGATTCTTAAGAGAGAACTACCACTGGATGCACATGATCCTGGAAACAGATCAGAACATGCACAGATAGCTTGATACTTATTATTTGTTTCGGACAAAAAAAAGTCAGTTTCTTGAGAAATGATCCTCCGTATCCTCTGAAACCTTGGGATAAAGTTGACGGGCACAGTGTGGTAAAAAACATTCTCTTGAGCCAACACTGACCAGTGACTATTAGGGCCAGTGACAGCAGCAGTAGAAAGTTGGCATTTCTATGGGAGTAACTATGGCTGGAATAGTTGCCCAAGACTAAAGAGCTTTTCTTTCCCCTCTGAATAGAAGCGCTCAAATTTTATGTACATTCAAAGTTCCCAGGTCAAATAAATCTCAGTGTTTATGAATAAAATCTTCCCCATCAACTGCACGTTTTATAACATTCAACAATATTGAAGCCAAGAAAAACTGAAAGCTGGAATGGCTGATAAAATGAAATATTTAGTAATATCTGAGCATTTAGTACTGTTTGAAGGTATGCACTGAAAATAAGAAGCCACACTGTGGCACAAGCCAGTAAACAGCACTTCATCAGACACAAGAAATTAAAACAATGGGGTCATGAGGACCATTCACTTGACAGTTCTGAACAGGAATATATCTCACCCGTGTAATTTTCTCCATCAAATGTCCTATTTCTTCCATTTGCTGTCTTACAGCAAACTGTCTACATTCTCTCAAAGGCTGGAATCAGCTTCATAAAGAGGAGATTTATCCCTAGTACTGAAATACAATAAACACTCACCTACTCTAGAAGCAAGGGACTCTGGGCCTTCAAAAGAATATCCAAGGATGACTGCATTGTAAGTGGCAATGCCACCACAGGCACAGCAAGGAAGGAAAGCACAAGTATGAAGCTGTGGTAGTTTCTTGTGCTATAGTCCAACAGAATAAGACACACATATACAAAGATATCCATGAAAATATCTCTGAGCCTGTGCAAACTCAGCAAATTGGCCTGGGAGACTCCCTAATCACTAGGTAGGAAAAGTTACTGTGGTTCTTTAAATACTCAGAATTAGGACAGGCTTGAAGGAGAGTACCAGGATCATGTGGGACCTACAGTGCTCTATACATGGACAACACAAAGAAACAAAGGACACACGCAACTGTAGTCTTAGGAAGTTTACTCTCTGCTGCCAACTAATCACCTGAGGTGGACACGGTCGCTCACCTGAGACAAAAAAGCCCAGCTTATTTATACAGCCTCGTGGAATCTCTTACAAAGCTCAACAAAGATAAATTTGACACCTTGTACTTCTACTGGGGACTGAGTGGTGGGGTACGAGCTGTGCAGAAAAGGTGCTGTCACCAAGGTTCAACAACACGTTGGGTTGTATTAAGGTCAGCACAGCCTGCAGATCAAAGGCATTTTTTAATTACCTCCCTCTATTCAATGCATGTTGGGCCCCCATCTGGAAAAACGGGCAGTCTGGGGCTCTAAAAACAACTGAAACAACAGGGCAGAGGCAGGTCAGTTAAATGGACCTTAAAAAATAAAATAAAAATACACCCACAAACAATCAGCAGGCTGAAGGACATGGCTTGAGGAAAAGCTAATGGAGCTCAGTTTGTTCAGCTTGGAGAGGAGAAGGTTTATGGAAGATCTATTTCCACTACCATCCTCCACTACCTAAACAGCATTATTGAGGACAGAGCCAGGCAGTTACAGAGAACACAACAACAGGACAAGTCAAAGCAATAGTCAAAAGTTGCAACAAAGGAAATCATGAAGGAATATAGTGAAACAATCTTCCAGAATGAGTGATGAAACAACTGGAATGAGTTGTGCAGTCTCTGCCATTACAGAATTTCAAACCTTAGCTGTGAAAGGTCCTAAGCAACCTGCCCTGACTTTGGAGATGGCTTTGCATGGATCAGGAGGATGAACCAGACACAGCAGATGAATAGAAGGCTGGATAACACAAAGATTCTTTTCACCTAAATTATTCTATGATTATGCCATATTTCATATATGGTGGTTTTAAGTTTTATAGCACCATTAGAAACAAAATTATGTATAAATTCAAAGGAAAAGTTACTTCAAAAGAAAAAAAACCTTATAAAATGGCAGCTAAACATCAGTTTTATTTTTTTAAATAATAAACCACCACAAATTTATAAGTACTTTTCCTCCCTTCAAATCTGCATTTTTCTCAATACACAATACTTCACTTTACACTACATCCATGCTACCCTTGGGAAATCTTTCAGGCCTCATTTACCATTCATTACAGAAGTGTATCAGTAACAGAAGATAAATACGCAACATGCTGATAATCAAATCACACTGAGAGCAGAAAAGACCTAACTGAATACCCAATACACTGTCACCTTTATCCTTGAGCGACTGAATTTAGTGGCACTATTAACTTTGCTTTAAATTATTTTAAATTACTCTTCTGTTTTTTAATTGAGGCTTCAGGTTTTTTGCCTGTTTACTTTTTTCCAAGGGCTACACAAATGATTCCTTCACATATGGTTGGACTCTATGATCTTAAAGAATTTTTCCCAACTTAAACGGCTCTATGATTCTATGATTAAACCGCTGTAACTAATTACTTAAGTAATCATACTAATTACCAGAAAAGCCACAACATTCCTCTAACACGCATGCAGGCACTTATATGAAATCTGTACACTGCATGCACACATGATGCAATGCTTTTTAAGTAATGGTCGTAGAATCCTAAGTATATAAAAACTAGAAAGGATTCCTCTTTTTTCTGTGCTTTGGCTTTTTTCCACCATTTCCTTTGAAAGGAAACCGGACTTCCTTGAAAAAATACTGGGTTTTTAATTCCAACTCTTTTAATTTCATAAAAAGCTGATTCCTTCAACAAATCAGCCAGAGAAAGCTTTCCAGTGAACTGAATATCACGCAACAGCAAAATTTATTTTCTTTACAACTGGGACAGTATAGGCTTCTTCCCTTGCTTCCTTGTACTGAAACTTTTTCTGCTAATCTGTTCAAAATACATTCCTATTTATGTTCATCTATTCCCAGACGTGTTCATCTGCAAAAGAAGACACAATCTGTTGTTCCAAAGAAACTTCACCAGCATTCTAAAACCAAAAAAAACTAAATCTTAATAAATGCTGTTTATAAAAGGTCAAGTCTTTGCCACTTTCATTAAGATAGCCTTCAAAATCTGCAAAGGAGATTCAAAAGCATGTCTTATTTTGGTTCAAGTGGTAATCAAATTGGTAGATGCTGCAGTGAAATGCTTAACTACTATACAAATGAGAAAGCATCCACTTTGAACAAAATGAGTCAGATTATCATAGAATAATTGGGTATCAGGAAAATTTTTTTCACTGAAAGGGTGGTCATGCATTTGAACAGGCTGCTCAGGAAGCAATGGAAGCTCCTGGAAAGTGTTCAAAATGCAGCACTTGGGGACATAAATTGGTGATGGACTTGGCAGTGCTGGGTTGTAAACCGGACTCAATGATCTTGGAGGTCTTTTCCAACCTTAATAATTCTATGATTCTATGACAAGGATCACTGAGAAAACAGATTTCCAACAGGTACAGAAATTTCATTTGCATCCAATACACTCTTGCAGTAGATGGACCAGAGGCTCAGAGCCTCACGCCACAGGCAATACCTTAACATATACCATTGTTCAATACTGCCAGTAAAACTGCACCTGATTTTTTTACAATGCTTTTACTTATTTTTAACATTCACCTTTTTACTGCTCCCTTTTGTTTTCAGAACTAACTTTCTCTTCAAAATGAAGAGATTCAGATTCTTCCAATGTATTATTTCATGGAATCACAGAATATGCTGAGTTGGAAGGGACCCACAGGGATCACGGAGTCCAACCCTTAGCTCTGCACAGGACCATCCCCAAGAGTCACACCATGTGCCTGAGTGTGTCATACAAACACTTCTTGAACTCTGTCAGGTTTGGTGCTGTGATCACTGCCCTGGGAAGCCTGTTAAGTGCCCAACAGCCCTCTGGGGGAAGAACCTTTTCCTAACATCCCACCTAAACCTCCCCTGACACAACTTCAGGCCATTCCCTTGGGTCTTGTCATCGGTCACCACAGAGAAGAGATCAGTGCCTGTCCCTCCTCTTCCCCTCAATAAGGCTTCTGTAGACAACAGTTAAGTTATACTTAGCCATATTTCAAGTACATCCTCAAAAAAAAAAAGGGGAAGTAAATTTTTAAAACCAAAGCTCAGATTCTGAAGATGTGTTTGTTACTAATTATATTAATTGAAACACCTAATGATCACACTGTAAGTGAAGAGAAATTCTTTTGAAAAAAATCATCCTACTAAATTGAGAACAAAACACTTTAATTATTCACTGAGGATTTTGGTGTGCATTAGTAACACCAGGTTAAAACACTGGAATCTGTACCACAGGTATACAGGAGTCAGTTCCCAGAAAACATCTACCCTTCACTAAACAAAGGGTTTGATTTAACTGAGGTTTTGGATCCACCTGAATAGTGTAGCTGAAGGCAAAAAAAACCCCAGCACACTGCTAGAATAGAGTGCCAGGGCAATTATGGAGATTATGAAATGATATGTTGTGTTCATGATCCCCAAGCATTTTCTACAGCGTTCAAAATAGAGTAATTAGGCAAAAGAAGGAAGAAAACTATGCATAAAATTATATGGAACAGAAGCAATGTAAAGTATGTTGCCATGACTTAACATCATTCTTTAATGTCTATACATATCATCAGGACCTTATTATTTGTCTCTGTTTTGTCTCCTCCAAACAGTTCCAGGTGAATTCCACATCCACAAGCTAACAAAGTATTAAATGAGTCTCCAAATGCAATAAAATGAACTCATATGCAAAATTGGAGCATTCATCATTGCAGGCAGAAAAAGTACAAAAATAAATATAGTGGATTACCCACCTAATATATATACACCAGCTTCTCTTCTACCTACCACTTTGCTTTTTTCACCACTGGTATAAATATAATATACCACAACACATAAGATGTAATCCTGACTCAACCCCTCTGTAATTCCAACCTCTAAATTTTGACTGTCATAACAGCTACTAGAAATGGATTCTACTCACTGAACTTTACATGTGACATAGCCAAAAGTGTAGGCTTTTGATCACCACTTGGAGGCATTTTAAAGAATGATTCATCTGATCTAGTGCAGACATCTAAATTAGGTCTGATGAACTGACCTCAGGATATAATCTTTCTTCACTAACTATAAACAGTCAACTGAGTTTTAAATACTTAGACCTGCACCTACCTGATGGACAGGATAAAGATAATTATGATTTAAAAAGAAAAATAAAAAAAGGTAAGATTTTCTAGCAACTGCAATATCAAAAGTCTGTTTTAATGCCTGTAGTTCCTAAACTGGCGTATGGTACACCATAATCACACACCAAAATGCATTCCCCCAGCCAAGGTACTCTCTAAACAGCCCAAAGATGCAATACAATAAATAACACTGCATGCTGCCCTGTTCAGGTGCTTTTGCTTTGATCAAGGAGATAAAATGGCAGCAGGGAACAGAAAGCTATACTGTGGTGACACTCATCAACCATTACAAACTTGGAGCTGCTGAAATTAAAAGCAGATGGAATCCTCCAATCACCTCAAAACAAGCACATATAACATTTTCTAGGTAAGGTGATAATATTATAATTTTACCATAATATTAAAAAGGGTAAGTACTTATTTTAACCATTACACAAGACAAGCAGGAAAATTCCACAAAATTACATATGCACCTTAGAAAATAATAAAAGCCAGAATTCTGACAAAACCCTCTTAACCCTGGACCAGAGGAGGACATGAATGCTTTAGTGATCTAGTCTTGACTACCATATCACACCAAGCCACCCAGAGCCCTGAATGTCTGAAGACCTCTCTGTTTTCAGAGTTTGCTGCTCAAACATTTAGAACTTTGTGTACATCCACCACATTTGCCAATTTCACTAAGATTAGCAAATTCCCATTTAGAATCCCTAATCTGACATTTCTTCACACAAACCATCAGAGGAACGTGACCCAGTAGGTATTCTTGGACGATGCCTAGTCCCCAGTTAAGAACAGAGAGTAGCAATTTAACTAAAACCTACAAATGAAATAGGTACAATGTTTCATGTGCTGAACAATTATATGAACTTTTTCCCCAAGCACCAGACAAATTCAATTCTCTCCTCTTGACAAGACTGAAACCTACATCCACCGTGTTTCAGCAAAGCAGAAAACACATTTCTCTGGCCAACTAGCAAGGACACCAAATGTTAAGAGCAGCAGAGGTCTGTTTTCTGTGTCCCTGGCCACCTCTCACCGGAATTTTTGGACAGTATATTCAAATAAAGTATCAGTTCTGAAATCAACAGTATCAGATCTCCTCTCTTTTACAGGGAAACACCGTAAGATAGTACATTCCACTCTTGGCTCTGTTCTTAAAACACGTGGCCACACAGCAATCCACCTGTAGTGATGAACAGTTCCACCAATCCTCTCTGTAAGCCAGGTAAAGCATGCTTTAGCAGTAGAAAGATGACTACCCTTCCCTCAATGCTGCCAACTGTTTCAAAGAATAACATTAAAGGAGAAAAATTAGATGAGTAAGTACTGGGAGAGAATGTCAGGCTATATAGGTTGGTCTGCTGCAGATATCCAATTTAGAAGTACTTGATTTAGTATCTTAAGAGGTATCTCTCCAGTGTTAAGAACACACAGTCCAACCTATGCATAATATCCTCCCTCCCTTGTTGCCTAGTGTATGCTCTATTCGGCAGCATCTAACTTCTCTGACACACTAACACAGGAGAAGCAGATCATACAACAACTACAGACTAGCTTTGCTGACATTGCCCATCACCACAATTGAGTCCTGCCATAGAACTTGTACTGTTTGTCTTCCTCTTTTGATATCCATAAACCTTATCCAGACTGACAGCTTAGTCTGATTTATCCCAGGGAGACTATAAAATCAGAAACTCATGTATTTTATCTAATTTTGTTTTCCCTTTTGATGAAAATATGTGATACAGATATGGAAATTGTGAACAATGTGACTATGTCTTAAGTGACTGCTGGTACACAAGATTCCCACAGGACACCCAATGCTTAGCATGGCATTCAAGAGGCTATAAAATGTCCTCTTCTGCTAGGGCAAATGACCAACCATAAGTATACTCAAAGTTTATACATCTATTAATATGTATCTTACCTCTCTCCATTCTTTGTTTCCAATTGCTTGCGTGTACAAAACACAGACTGTGAAAAGAAAAAAAAGTTTGTTCATTTTCAGATTTTAATGACTCCTTAAATTAAGTGAACTAATTCTGTAGTCTCTTGTGCTGTTGAAATTAGTAACTAGGACAATCAAACAGTAATATGTTTTCCCTCTGTTTTCAGTATGTCTAACCAGACTGGAGACAATATGGTCTAGTTGTTGAGGAAATTAGCTAATAAATGGAGTGGTTCTAAAATGGGAGGCAGCACTTACACTTGAATCCCGGCAAAGCACTTGACAATCTTTAGCAGTAGAATTGGATAAAACCAGGTCTTTAAGTATGGGTGGTCAGGTTATT
Organism: Margarornis squamiger; assembly: GCA_035222235.1. Taxonomy (NCBI): domain Eukaryota; kingdom Metazoa; phylum Chordata; class Aves; order Passeriformes; family Furnariidae; genus Margarornis; species Margarornis squamiger. The sequence goes on along the minus strand of JAWWTY010000037.1, from coordinate 14,397,142 downwards.
CTAGATAATCTAAGCGTAATTACCCTAAAATATGCTTCCTTCAAGAGAGAAGAGAATTAAAATAAAAGCAAATGAGGACCTGACTGTAAAAGGGGACAGGAGAAATAGAAATTGAAAAAGGAGGGGAAAAAATTACTTCTCAGGCTTTCTTCCTTAATTCTGCTTCACATTATTTATATATATTTAAGTACCTTTCATATACATACTTTATTTTTTTTAAACTAAAACCTAATAAAAGATTGAATCAATTAAGTTTTTGACCTAAGCTATGTTTGAAAGACCAAGAAGAACAATCCCACAGGTGTCACTCAGATCTGTATTTCCACTACAGCACCCACTACACATTTAGCTGCTGCTTTCATCACAGGGACTGGTGATGGGTACAGTGATTATAACCAGGTCTTTTAAACACTATTATAAGTGCAGATATGCACTGAAGAACCACTATAAACTTTATTTTCTACAGTCTTGAGCTACTTGCAGCTCACTACCATAATGCAATTTTTACCTGAAACTCTTCTACAACTCTTTTCTAAACCATGGAGACAGATATTTGAACGCTTTTTCCCCCGACAAATTCTTTTCCTGTACCAATCATTATTTTTTAAAAGAAGGTTAAAAATAATACTGTTTCAGGTTGCAGCCTTGATCAATAAAGGTAGAGGTCTGCTTTTGTTCTCAGTAAAGTCAGAATCATCGACAGACCAAAGCAGAAATGAAGTCAAGCTTCAAACCACATTTTCTTCTTACTTGAAAGGTATTTGCTCCACACCAAAAAAAAAAAAATCCCCTTAGGCAGTAGCAAATAAGAGGAGGAACAGAAAAATGCAATTTCAATATTTTAGCTCACATAGAGGTTAAAAGTTAACACTTTTTTTTTTTTTTAAATAAGATGTCTTGTAGATGAAAAAAGCTTTTACATTAAAAAAAAAATAAAATTCTCCAGAGATGTCTGTCTTTCCTCATTTACTCTAAACAGACCCGTGGCAATCATGCATCTAGCTTTGGTTACTGCTGACAGTAGACTGAATCCAAACCAAAAAGCCTATTTTTACAGCACACTCTGGAGTAGTCTGCTGAAGGGTATTACATGAAGAATGAAGTGAAATGGGAAAATGTGAGAAAACAGAGTGAAATAGAAGCTATGAAATCAGCTACAGAAAGTTCTGAAGGTTACTGAACTTCTGACTAACTTTTACATCTAGAATTGTAGAATCATTCTGAGTTGGAAGGGACCCACAAGGATCCTCCAAGTCCAACTCTGGTCCTGCATAGGACAGCCTGAAAAGTCATACCATGTGCTTGAGAGCACTGTCCAAATATTTTGTGAACTCAGACAGGCTTGGCACTATGACCACTTCCTTGGGAAGCCTGTTCCAGTGGCCAGCACTCTGAGTGAAAAACCTTCTCCTAAAATTCAACCTAAACCTTCCCTGACACAGCTTCATGCCATGCCCTTGGGTTCTGTCACTGGTCAGGGGGAAGAGATCAGTACCTCCCCCTCCTCTTCCCCTCACAAGGAAGTTGTAACTGCAATGAGGTCTCCCCTCAGTCTCCTCTTCTCCAGGCTGAACAGACCAAGTGCCCTCAGCCACTCCTCCTATGGCTTCTCCTCTAGACCCTTCGCCATCTTCACAGCCCTATCTAGTAAGACCTGTGTCAAGGCAACACTGGGAGAAGAAGGAAGTAAAAAAGAAAAAAATATTCTCTGGACATATCCCTATTAGTAACATGTAGGTTCTCACAAACATTCCTTTCACTTCCCCCATAGGAAACTTATTTTTAAACTAATGCTACCAGTTCTGCAATAATGAATATTTTCCAATTTTCAGCAGCGGTTTCCAAGAATGCAAATGTCTTGCCAACTACAGAAGCAGACAGAATTGTGAATTTTATCCATTTTGCCAAAGGCTTACACCTAAATTTTCAATTAGAAATTTCTCATAGCTATAACCCCAGCTGAGAATAAAACAAATTCATTTAGAGAAAAGGCCACTCTTTACAGATAATATGCAGTTTCATTATTCAAATACTTGTATGGTCCTGATCTTTCTTAAACATTATTAGTTTTCACTATTGATTAGCTGCTTTATTTTTTGTACTGATCCTGCCCTCTATATCAGTGTTAATACAGTAAATCACATAAAACCTGTACACTGCAGCAGGAACAAAAAGAATATTAAAAAAATTAGATTTAATATTGAGGAGAAGAAAGTAACAATACAACTGTAAAATATCCACTACCATGCAATTTAAGAAAAAGAAATATTCTGGCATTACCTTATCTCCCTAGTTTAGGAAGCCAAATAAAAGAGCAGCTGTGAGCAAAAAGACTAAAACAGATTACTGTAAGATAATTTTCGTCTCGCACCATGACTGGTGAGATGGGAGTCACACAATATATAAGAGGATTAAAAAAGAGGTGTAAAGTTCCATCTTAAACCTAATTCAGTCTCTTACTGTATTCCTGCTTTTTGAAAGGCTGCTCACACCTGTCTGTTAGAATCCCAGTTTCCAAATTCAGTTTTGTCCTAGTCAGTTGAGAGCGAGTGCTACCGTGTGGGATTTTTTAATCTTTGAAGGGCTTGCAGGAAGCAATGCTGTCATTCTCACCTTTTCATTGCTGATTTACTAGACTTCTATTCCCCCATCAGCAACTCCCCAGTGCTTCTAAAGTGGGACTTCTCTAGCTTCAGTATAATTTAGATAAAAGCTTAGATGAGGAACAAAAAAGTTAAGAATTTGTAGCATGGTGAGCAATTTTCTGATATTTATCCAGGTTGCAGGTGTTGCAGGTATTTTGAATGTAATTTAGATACAGACTAATAATAATCTCATGCAATATTGTATTCCAAGTAAGAGATGCAAGTCTGACAGTGACATGTACATGTACTGACATTTCAAAAAAAAGTCAGCCCTAATGAAAGCTATAGAAAAGACATATTCCAGTCGTTCTGATACATACTTCATCAATTAAGAATAATTTTAAAAATTCTTCTGTCTTTCCCCTAACACATCCTAGAAATTTTCAGGAAACTGACCACAACTCTGGTCTCTGTTGGTGGTAAAATTCACTATCCCTAAAGGCTCCAATAGAGATAGTTTTGCAAAGATCCTGATACACTAATTGCAATAATCACTCAAAAACTTCAAAGTCATATCCAAGTGTAGAAATGCAGATAAATACGGCGAGGTTGATTTAAAGCACTTGAAAGGCTCAAATCAGATATTTAAGGCTTCATGAAGCAAACTTTTTTTAAGCAGAAAACAGTTAACAGCATTGTCATGAGGGAGACAAAGGAATAAAGTGGGATAAATAAAATTTCAAAAGCCATCCTATCATGCAACCACATCCTGAGGCTGAGCTGAAAAAACAGTTTCTCTAATCTCAAAAAACTGAAGGAGCAATGAGAAACTTCAGAGGGGCACATGGGCGAAGAGTAACTGAGAAATCCTTTTATAAGGCTTTGACACATGAGCTCTTCCAAGGGAAGATACATCCACACCTGTAGTCAATATAATTAATACTTAGTAATTTTTAAATCTGGACACTGATGCCACAATGTCACATTCAAGGTAAATGTAATTAAATCTTGCAGTGAAAAATAGAGTGGAAATGTCAACAGTTATTACTCTCTTTTAGATAGAGTTCCCAAAATATTATAGTCTGCACCTTCTTATTTTCTGAGGTAGATTGGGCCTCCTTTATCTACTCTGGTCCTTTCCTGTGCAATTTTTCTCATTGTTTCTATCTTCAATTGGGAGATCCCCCAGGGGAAGGGTTTTTACACCTTCAGTCTTTCGTATGAAACCCTTCCTACGATCATACTCAGGAGTCACAGGGTTCCACAAGAAGACCACATCCTGACCACAGTGCTGCCACCACAGCTACGCAGAGGCTCAGCCTTCTAACCAGAGCATGGGAAGAAAATGATTCTGCCTGTCATCAGACAGAAGAAACATGTGAAAGTCATTAATCTGTATATCATTTGCAGGTCTTATCCCTGCCTCATCAGGGAAGCACTACTTTAGCTCAGTTCTCCGCAAGAAAACAAAAAAAAACCAAAACCAAAAAACAACCCACCATAGGTTTTTTTCAGAAATATTCCTAGAAAAAACGGTCTCCAAACTGGAAGAGCAGAATGGTCCAAATGCTACAGTAAATCAGTATATATGACTTGGTTTGACTCCACTGAACAGAAAGCACTGCCAGTAAGAGGCTTCACTGTTGTTTAAAATTCTACATGGACAAGGGCTATCGAAGTCTGTCCCATCTATACCTAATATCTCTATTCTACAGTTATTTCTGTAACTTGCCTCTAGGGAGGCAAAGTGACAGACTCCTCTTGGCATGAATATTCTAGACTGCAGGGAAGTGGTCAGAATTGGAATAAATACTCAGCAGCAATTACAATATTAAAAAAAAAAAAGGCAAAAAAAGCCTTCTAAGAAAACCACACAAATCAGAATTTCCTTTCTAATTTTAGGAGAAGGCTGTGGTTGATATGGAAGTCAGCTATATTCATGTGTGTCCCTCTGAGAAAAAGATCAAGTTAAAATGAGATTTTCACTATCAGTATGATCCCTAGATAACTGCACTGGAGTATGAAAAGCATACTAGAACTGGCCTAAGCAAATCCAACGAGACCTCAATATGCAGATTGACTCCACCTTGTATGAGATCTAACAGCTGCAAATTCAGGGGCTTTAAAAGTGGATCTTGTGAAAGTGTCAGGATGCTGGGTTTGACACCTTTTTGCTACAGGATAAAGTCACTGCATACAGAGTAGCCTAAGAATTGCCTTTGTCCAAGCAAACAGACATTGAGGAAAGTTATCCTGCTTTACTTCCAACAACAGGAAAGAATAGCACCTTTTATACTACACATCTACCCCTTTTACAGTAGGGCAAAATCTCTGTGCCCAACTAAAGGACAGTAAAAGCAAACAAACTAAACTGGACAATAAAAAAACTGCAGAGTACTAAAACTGCATGTACTCTGTTTGGAGAGCATCCACAATCAAAGCTGCTGGGACAAGTAACTTCTGGAGTGCAAATACAGTATGAGCACTTCCAGAGTCAACAGTTCCCCCCTTCTCTTTTTACCAAGGACAGTATTAGCGCACTCCATGGTTTTGTACTGCTAACCTGTGACAGACAGGCCTGACTGGCAGCATAAATGGGTACTCAAGTGAGACCAGATCTCTAAAGTACATCACCAATTTGAGTGCTTTAAATAAGCTATTTACCAGAAACAAGAAAGAAGTGTGTTTTGAGTGGATAAGCAAGATAATGATACTTTAAAAATATCATATACTCTGAATCCATAAAAAAAATACCACCAGTTTACGTCTCAGAAATATTTTGAAGATAGATATTAAGATTTCTCTAGGTTTTCCTGCCACTTTGTTTCCCTGTGCCCCTTCCCCAGCATGGGGACCAGCCATTGGGACCCACCAGCCACAATCACCTGCTCCCCTGCCCTGGCCTGGGCTATGCACAGGCTACAGAAGTGTACTGCCTTTTGCAAGGAATGTCTCATTTCAAGAATGCATCTCCAGCAGTGCAGCTCTGGCAGTATCTCCAACAGCTGTGTCTCTGGCTCCTAAGTGCTGACACCTTTTTACTAGAACATGTTTGAGCAGAGGCACTGTGTGCTCCCCTGGCTGGTAGAAGTTCTGGCAGGCAACCAGTGCTCACATGGTTTTCAGAGCTGACTGGAACCAGCTGCGACAGTCACAGGGTAGTTCATGGCCTTCTCACACACAGGTCATATTGAAGTCCCCTGCTACTCAAACCCTGCAATTTATGCCTAATACAGTTCCCTATTTGATTAAAAACTCAAAGCACTTGTCCTTAATAATATTTGAGCTTAAAAACTAGACACTTTATCACTTCTATTGAAAGGCATCTTGATATAATATAAGAGACCTCTGAATTCAATTGGGGCAATAGGTCACTGAGCACTCTTTAAAACTGCTTAACCTACACAACTGGGTCTTTTTTTTTTTTAGCCAACTGACAGGTTTTAGTAGTGAGCAAAACACTCAACTCTGCTTCTGCATGATCTCCCTACACCAAAGGCATGGTAGTGCCTATGCGTCCTTTTAAAGAAGTTTTATAGGTTAGAAACGTCAAAGGTACTCCTAACTTTTTGCAGCTTTTCCTCAGGAAGTAGAAGCTTTTCCCATCAAAAGGCTATTGTAGAATATCTCTCAAGAAATTTTTGGTTAACAATGGAAACACATACTCTTACAGAAGTACTCAAATGGAGTCACACTGTCACATAACTCAGTATGCAAGTATATCCCATCAGGACATGACTGCATGTCCAGACATTTGATAGAAGTGTATGTGTCTTGGGTTATTTCCAACGCCAGTAAGCACAATACATGACATCCTAAGGAAAAAAAGCTCAGGCTTAAAAGAAAAGAAAATTAACTCACAGATAAAAGCAAAGGGAGAGTTGTAGGGGAGACAACATAAGACACCATAATCCAGGGGTCAGTCTATTAACACTACAGAAGTACTTTGATTAAACACTACCAGAAAAAAAAGAAATTTTTTTGTGCGCTCATTTCCTTGATAAAACTTTTATAAAGTGTCCAATACAGGAAGATAGTCACAGCTCTTCATAGGCAGGAAAGCTTTGGGTCATATTTTAATAGGAGGAAAGCATGTGTCCCTATCTTACAAATCTGAAAACATTAATTCATAAACTGTCATACCATTCTTGATCAGGAAAGGTCATGATTCCCAGGAAGGAATTAATTTGATTTTCCAGCATTTGATTCTAAGACTAGAAGACACTATGTACTAGCAACAACAAGTGCTTCTTGTTTATTTAGAATTTTGCTTAATAGCGTTGAAAAACATCTGGAACAACAGGTACTAAAAAAAGAAAGAACAACCCAACCTTCCCGCATTTCTTAAGTTTAAGAAACTTTAGATTGACTGCTAAATAAGGGAGTATTTGGTTCAGGAAAGCAATATTAAATACAGTCATTAAAATTTCAGTTCACATAAATAATGAGTGTAACTTATTTAAGCACAACTTAATTACTCTAAGTAATTGTCACAAAGACAATGTAAACCTAACTGACATTGAAGAAAATTACACATCTAATTTTTAATCCTGTTCTTGCACATTTGGAATACATAATGAGAATAAACAATAAAATGCTATATACTTACTTGGATCAGATTTAGAAAACGTATCTCTGTCCAAAAGATTTCTATTAAAAAAAAGAGAAAAATAATCTTATGTATAAAAAATCGTGAAATATGCAAATCAGATACCAATGTGTATATATATTTAACAGTTTAATAAAGAGGCAGCTTAGTTTTCTGCCTTCCTAATACTCAAGATTTACTTAAAGTCAGTCAGCACTAACACTTGAGTCATCTTACATTTCATTTTATTATCCATTTTGGATTTGAGCAAACTGTAGCTCATTTGCTCTCATAGCGTGAAGCGAAAAGCAACCACAAGCACATTAAATAGATATATCTATATAGATGGATAGCTATAGATATAAATAAAATGAACACCAGGAACAGAAATACTTTTAAATCTCAAATAACTGTCAGGGATTAACTTGCTAGTTGAACCCCAAAACTTTAGACTACACTTAAGGAACGGCTTTGCGATTTCAGAGCCATCAGGAAATATCTGTAGACTCTGTCATGAATGAGAATTAAAGTATACACGGGACACATCAAAACTAGGAATTTTCCAATTATCTACAGAATACCTAGGAATAAGCAGTGAGAATTAATTTCTTTGTTATGCAATGCAGCCCCAGTATTGTAGCCATGCTTCAGCCCACTGAGAATCATACAGAGATGAGCAGACTCAAACTAACAATAAGTCTAAAGAATCAGGAATGACCAGAAAACCGTTCTCAGAACAGTTACCAACATTTCTTCATTCAAAAATAAAAAAATTATACTAATTAAACTTAAAAAAAATATCTTGACAGACTAGAAAAACGTTCTGAAACCAGGATGCTATTGAACTGGGACGTGAAAGAGCTATTAAACTCACTAAAATAGTTTAAGTTAGGTATTAAACTTAACAGCAAAAATGCAGCACAGCTACATGAAACTGGATATACAGCAGTTATGTCAAAAATGGTTCTAGACTTCACAGTTGACCACAAATTGAATGCAAGTAAGGAGTCTTGTACTTCTGGGGAGAAAGCACACTGGAATGCACAAACAAAAATGTCTGGTCTTCATAGAACTGGCAAATACACTCAATTCAAGCAATAATGTTTTGGGCAATCCAATTTCTTGCAATCCAAGATGGACATGGAGCCACCAGAGTTCAGAAAAAGCACAAATAATCAGAAGTACACAGACTATATCTGTGAGGAAAACACTGCTACAAATTGAAAATGACCTCGATGTAGCCAGAACAAGTAGGAACAAGCTTAACCCTAAATTGAATCTTCTGCAGGTGCAGAAGTTGAACTTTCTTCCATTGTTTTACCACCTTTCATTGCTAAAGGTGGCCAGACATGATGTGAAATCTCCACCGTCTTCAAGAACATGTAAGGTAGCTCCAACTCCTAGTAGGTTCTTTGATCCTACCCCAGAGCAAGAGGGAAGATTAAATAACCAGTTTACATACTTACAGCTTATTATTTTCAGTAATTAGTAATGCCTCTTCAAAGGTCACAATTTATTACTCTTATTCAGATCTAAATCACATTATTTTTGTGCTACTGAACAGTGCTGAAAAGTTTATTAATATTTTGTTTAATGCAGGTGTTCTAAATCCACTCAGACTTCAATAAGGAAAAGATGCTGTATTCCAAATTTATATATTGCCAAGTTCAGAAAATGCAGTATAAACAAGGATAGCTTTCAACGAACAGTGGATGGATCTGTTTTATTTAATATAGCCAAAGCAGGCATTACCATTAAAATCATTACTTGTGAATGAACCTGAATTCTGCATGTGCTAATTCTTCAGAACTTCTATAATCCATTCAGAAGTGTGATTTTTGTAAATCCATACAATTACACTGCAAGAAACTGCATTCTACCTTAACCAAAAAGGTGCAAATATAAATTGATATATTAACAAACCCAGGAAAATCAGCAAATCCAAGTCAGTATTTGATAACAATCACTACAAACTGCTTTAAAAGACAGTCCAGTAAGTTCTGCAATATCACAATTGCCAATCCAAAAGGAAAACTGCTCCCTATGCCTCTTTAATTATACATACCTAGGTACACAACTAATTCATGGTAGATAGAATTGGATTATCCCCAAACAAATTGCTATAAAACATCAGAGTTATATGAAAGAAATAGTACATAAGATTTTGGGATATGCCTCCTATACTCACCATTAAAATTCCAAACAATTTTGATTCCTCTGCATAATTATACAATTATAATTGGTGTGTTAGTGCTTGGCACTGCAGATTACGATTAAACCATCTTAATCATGCTTATACAAAGATAAAGTGCTTTGATTTTCTTAGATATTTCCTACATTTATTGGTTCCTTTAAAAGTGTTTTTTCCCTCTATTTTCTGATATACATGCTAACATAAAGACTGGCCTGGTACTGTAAAGCTCAGTCTATCCTGATACTTTTATTCTACCAGCTGCAAAGAGCAGCCACCATGGGAACAGCAGAAAAGCAAGGTAGGAACCTGTAACACTTCTGAGAATGTTCCTGGACTCCAACTATTAGCTGCTCTCAAGTACTTCTTGAATTAAGAACATTTCTACATAAACAGTACCCCTGAAGGGATTGCAAGGGTAGAGATAACAAAGTTTGGCGTTGTAATTCAGGTCAGTAAGTGTCATCAATTCACAGTTTTGAAGTAATACAGCTTGCAATATCCTCAATCCAATCCTTCACACATTTTCCCATAAATAAACAATGTCTTCAGCAAAGTTTACAGACATGCCTGATCATCCAAAACGCTAAAAGCCAACCAAAATAGTAACATAACAACTTAGCGAGCTTTTGAAGCTATGCAACCAATTTCAAAAGGAACTTAAAAAACTAGTGCCAACAGGAAAACAAACAAACAAACAAAAAAAAAAAAACCCAAGAAAAAGTCTGATTTGTCCACTAAATTACCTAAAGGCTCAACAGGCTGCTCAATTTCATTTGTGCGTTTTCATTGTAGGGGGATAAAAGTCAAAGCGCTTCTTTAAATATGCAAAAGCTGCATGGTACATAAGCACAGGACCATTTAAACCCACAAGAAATGGTAACAGCAAAATGAGAAAGAAGACTGGATGTTTTTGTAGAGCTTTAGGTAGTCTTCATACCCCTAATTTTCAACAGCACTTTCTGCACAGCCTGAGCAATGTAGAGTGTATTTTTTCTCTTTTTCCTGAGAAAAGCATTCTCTTTAGAAGTACACTGTTTTGTCTCAGGAAAGTGGATAGACTCAGAGACCAGAAATATCTGAAACTTCTCTTTTCTTTTTCCTAATCAAAATACAAAGAGAAACAGACATAATTTGACTGAACACGGGGAGTACTTTTTTTCCCTACATCCATTAAGCCTTTCAGATAATGAATGCAAAAAGAAAAGGAATTGCTATCAATTTAAGGAAGGCAAAAAAAGAGGACAGTTTTTTACCTGGAGAAACATGCACATCAAATATCCACAGCAAAGAAATGTATAGGAACATCTGTGCAGAAAGCATTATTCTACCAGCACAGATCCTGAAGGAATTCATTCTGCACCTGCTCATTCTGGAATGGACCTTCTTGAATAGTTGCAATAGCATAGATGACTAAGGGGAAAAAAATTAATAGGAGCCATGGCAATAACACCTACTTGGTCTAAACTGGAAAGCACTAGACAGATTAGAAATGCTGGGATAATTTTTTTTTTCTGTATAATGAGAGCAATTTCCTCAGAGGAAAAAACCAAAGTAATCAGTAAATAAGTTAAAACATATTTTGCTATGCTTCACAGAATCACTTTGTTCACAGTTTCATGAACTTCTTAAAAACTGATCAAAATAACTGTTTCTGTCCAGTGCTTCAAAAGGTTTTTTAGAATAGAGTGTTTCAGTTGGAAGGACCCTATAATGACCATCCAAGTCCAGCTCCCTGACCAGCTCAGGGCTGACCAAAAGCTGAAATGTGTTGTTAAGGGCACTATCCAAATGCCTCAAACACTGACAGCCTTGGGGCATCGCCCATATCTCTGGTAAGCCTGTTCCAGTGTCTGACCACCTTCTGAGTAAATAAATGCTTCCTAATGCCAAGTGTCTTGTACTACATTTAATCTAAACAACTCACATGTATAAATCATGTATTTCAAGATTCACTGATCTAGGTAGCAGTGGCAGCCAACCAGGAATCATTACGGTCTATGTCGCTTTGTACAGTCTGACATACTCTATGTGTTATACATATGTTGTTAGCCGTAAACTAAAAAGTAGCATTTACTCACCTTGTTCAAATCTGTGTTGACTGGAAAAATATTTATTTATACATTGCTTTCAATAGCTCTGAAATCCTTAATTACAAAAATGTGGTTTACTTCAGATTAATTTGTCAGAATCTCTCTGTTATGGTTTTATGCTTCTCTCCATCTTTACATCTAAGTGCATGCAAAGATTCTTTGGTTGTGAAATAAAGCACTCAGCAGTCTGCAAACACAGAAGTTAGTGCAAAACTATTTCTAATTTTTAGAAAATACATGTTTTCAATATGTTATACTCTCATTCGAGCATACACTACTTCTCTCAAACTTGTATCAACCCATGTGAAATTGTCCCTAGTTCATTAAATAGATGCATTTCTGTTTCCCTTACTCAATGATGGGCCCTTGCCCCTTTTACAAGGAAGACCCTGAATAAAAAGAAGCACCTCCTCGCTTTTTACTGTGCAGAATAGTATCGCTTGTACTACTAATTGTAACACAACTGTATTAACCTCGTAGTCACTGCCCCTTAGATTTAACTGGACTTGCAAGGGTCAGTCCTAGATAAGATGGCATATGATCCAAAGAGCCCTCCTCTTGAGTGAAGAGCTCACTTGACTTCCTGCAGAGTAATTTCACAAACAACTTTCAGCTGTAGTGCCAGCTTAAGTGGCCAGCCTTCCACAGCTATTTACTTCCTCCTTCTGTATTCTGTCAGAGCACAACAAAGCAAGCTATTAGCCTCCAGATCTCTAGATTCAAAATGCCCTGGATCTAAGAGCAGATCAGGCAATTTCTCAGAACTTTACCTTCTGGTCAAAATAACTAGTTCTCTTAGAATAGCCTCACAGGTGAGAAAACACTGGCTTTACTAACTAAGAGGCAATTAGTCTGACCTCTTCCTTTCAGTTCAGATTGTCTCCATTCTTTGTGGCACTAGAAGTACCAGAAAGAAAGTAAACACACCTCTGATATGCAAGCTTAAGAAAACATCCATAATACCTCTTCATAACCTTCAGACAAGTAATTCACTCTTCCTGTTCACAGAAGACAAAGAAATAATTTTCAGCCTCCCACTAACTTTCATTGTCAAAGTAAACATATTGATTCAGAAGCCATAAGGGAAAAAAAGAAGGAGAGAAGCAATAAGAAGGGTCAGACCAGCAGTTCCTCCATGAGTTTGTTTCCTTCCTGCACAGAAAACCTTCTCTGGCCACATAGATGCAAACAGTTTTAGGATGAAACCTCTATTAAAACAGCTGACTACTCCGGGGTTTAAAAACAAAAACAAAAAAACCAAAGGAATTGCCAAATTTATTCACTTTAACATAGTAATAGTTTTCCAGGAATTCTGCTGAAACAGACAGGAAGTACTGGATTATGAAAATACACTTTTGCGAACAAAACACACACAATCTTGGACTGTTCCAGTTTAAATTAAGAAAGCTAATTTAGGAATATCACGATCTGGTGGAACTCTGCTTCAGTACCAACAGAATCATTACTTGAAACCAACAGAATGAACCATCCACATTTAGGTTGTTAAGGCTCAGCAGGTAAACAGTCTTGGCTCTGAGCTACTGGTGATGTAACCTGGGGGATGGCACTAAAGACTGCTGGTGTCAAAAGAGATATTCAATCTAGTGTCAACTCACCAGTCTTTTCCAGTTACTTTCACCTAGACCATCCAAACCCATGGATATGCTGCCTTATTTGAGCTCTGATTTTTTTAGGAATGTATAGTTTCATTTATGTTTTGTATGTTGTCATACATATAAATTGGTTTTGCACAGTTTTTCTGAAACAACTCTTTAAAAGGTATACATCAAGAAGTAACTTACAAAACAAATATATACCCTCAATGCAATATTCATCTTTTCTCTGTTACTGCAGGACTGGTGGTGGTGAGACACTGCTCAGATGGACAGAGAAGGAAGGAAAATGAGGAAAATAATACTACCACAGCAAATCTTCATAAAAATACACTTAAAGTCATCGCGCACTTCCTAGTACCCGGCCCCTTTCCTCCTGCCCGCCTTCCCTTTATCCCTTCTGAGGCCCCAGAGTGTTGGTTTCAGCTGTGGGAGGGTGTTACAGTGGGTCCCCCATCAGCGTCCCTCATCCTGTCGGGGGAGAAGCACGAAGTTTACAGTGGTGACAGGGGGAGAGCAGACGGTCTGAGAAAGAGTATGATGTTGATGGCTTCTTCTTCCCCACTCTGAGGATCCCCATTTGAGCTAACATGCTCTTACTTCATCCATCTTCAACTCCATTTCAAGTCCACATTTACTGTATACTATATACAGTGTGTATTACATCTGCTTGAGACTTGCTCTTTCAGCTCTTTTGGATTTTTCCAGCTCCCAGTCTGCACTTCTTTACCAGCCACTGGTGACCTCTTTACACTACCGGGGTCCCCAGCAGGGGGGCATCCCAAGCCCCCTCTTTTCACCCTCTGATCCCACACCCAGCATCCCGTGTCCCCACTTGCAAGGCCTCTGCTATCACAGCATGATGATGCTCCTCTGCATTACACCATCCTGTGAGGGTCACAAACACATCATTATACACAGAATAACTACTTGCTACTACTATCTGTATAAAGAAGCCTGGTTATTCCACACAATTACACAAAGACAAGCCAACGTGAAACTAAGGACTAGCCACCTAGTCAGTACAGAAAAAACCCACTGGGTTTGAGTTTGCAGCTAAGCAAAACCAAACAAAGCTCCATGTAGACAAAGACAAGTTCAGACAAAACCTGACAAGTCCTGAGACTTGCACAGTTAGGGTGAAACCTGGGGCCTGTGTGAGAGACTGAAATGTTAAAAGGTTAATGACTCAAACAATCAGATCTGCGAAAGCAGCAGGGTGCTTTGCTGAGGCCAGGTTTGCACCCCCCAAGGGCAGGAGAGAGAGTTTTTGGATGTGTGGTGGTGCAACCTCTGATCTGCACAACAGCCCAGGTGCAGACGTGGTGCACACCCACCACCGGAGGACAACCACCACAAACAGACCTTTGTTTAGTGACAAGTTCTTTTTTAAGCCAGATAAGGGAAAAGGCCAAAAGACTGGTAAAAAACAGATCCTGCAAGGTGGGATAAGGTTTTTTAACCAGATAAGGCTCAGGTGTAAAACTGCTCCCTGGGGGAGGTATTGGAACATTCACACCTAAGTCTGAAGGTATTAATCCCTTCTGATAAAGCACAACTGGCTCAACTATGCAGGCATGAGAAATAGTGGTCATGTCTTAGACGGGGTCATAAACCATGGAAGATCCCTGAATCGCCCCCAGACTCATTTCTGGGGCGTTCCAGCAGTGGACTGTGCACGACCCAGTGTTGCATCAGCCAGTGTAAAGCTCTGGTCCCCAGGGGACATACCTGGGTGTTTCCACCTGAACCTATTTTACCCCACTGAACTTTTCGTTTTGAGGGCTTCTCCACCTCCCACGGATTAGGACTGTGACTATCACCTCAACCAAGGGACATCGAAATTGCAACCATCATGTCTTGTTGCTGGATCCACGGCTGGTGCTATCTTTCCTCTCCGCCACCTATTCTTACCATTTCTTTCTCTTTCTTTCCCTTATATATTTTGTTAACTGATATTTTTATACTTTTATATTGTTATATTTCTATAGATAATAACCAAAATGGCTATTTATATACCTCCTTTCCATTGCAAACAAGCTGTTCTAAAATAAACCTGTCATAAATGTATATATATATATACACACATTGGTCAGTCAGTGTCTTTTCACTCCAATCTGCCCCAAAGGATCTAATAACAAGAATCTCAGTTACCCAGTCCCAGAGGCAGGTCCTAACAGCCTGTCCCTAAAAATCTCAAGACTGAATTTACAGGGCAAAAGAACTGCCTTAATTTCTAGAAGTCACATGGCTGAATGCTTAAATTTCAAACAATATAGACACATAGGTGAAAATCAAACCGTGCAGTCTATCAGGAGTCTATCCCCATGAGTATTTTGAAGGACAGTGTCACCCAGTTATATTTTTTCTCCCAATACACTCATTTCCCTCAGCTGAAGCCAGCTCGTTTTCTACACAGCTCCATTTCAAAGAACAAAACATGTAAGATCAACCTTCTGTTGCCAGTCACACAGAACCACTCTATGGAGTTTTAATCCAACCTGGAAACACATACACAAAGAAAGCAGAAAAATGAAAACCAGACTTACAATCAGGATTAATTTCATATTCTGTATTTTATACTGTACAGAGTTACAAACTCAATAATTTGTTATGATTTTATCTTTTTTTCATCATTGTATCTTTCTGTGAGAGGGACTTCCAACAAATTATTCAAAAAGACCCAGGCAGTAAGTATGCTGGCTGGAGAGACATGATCTTGCCAGAAATCAATGCCCAGGACAAACAAAGATATAATTAAACATACTTTTTAGGTACTGCAACTACTAGCAAGAGGCTGGTTAAGACTTTCAGACTGCCAACCAAAAGGAAAGGCAAAAATTCTGAAGTAGTATGCTTTGTTCCTCCATGCAAGAAACTTGAATTTAAATTATCATAATTACTGACAATAGGGGCTGCTTAATTCCATTCAGCTCGTTCATTAATGTTAGATTTCTGTACAAACTGTGAAGTGGCACAGAACTGATCCAAAAAAGGCATGGGCGACCAATTGTATTTCTGTTGAATTAACCATGACATGGAGTTTATGGTGCCTTTATGCACCTTATGCCTAGCATGGGAATACAGTGTAGAGCCTATCCATTATAAACCCAGAACAATAAGCACACCCTGCCTGATTGAGCATAAAGCCTTTCAGAGCAGTGTTATTAAAACAAACTTTTTGAATTAGCAAAGTGACCCTGTACTGTGTCAATATTTTATAACTTGTACTGTCTTCCACATAACCATGTCATCTTTGATATACTGCTAGAAGTCATAATATTGTGAAACTACAGCTTCACTTTCCTATAGATATTAAAAAATTACTCTCCAGAAGATAATTCAGATTGATAACTCCTCATTCAGCGAATAAATAAATATTAACACGAAGTAAAATGAAAGTCTTGGCCTTTTTCCTAACATAAGTTTCAGAATGGCCATAGCTTAATCAGGTATTGCAGGAAAAAACCCACAAAACTAGATTGGTCCACACAGTAACTACAGAGAGCAGAAATCATCATTATACAGATCATAATAGTTAAAAACTTGAGCCCATTGAACTACACTGAACTTCACATGTTCACACACAGCACAAACATCATGATACATAATATCCACCATCTACTTGTGTTCTTAATCTCCAAGATTTAACTGGATTGGAATCAGTGAAGAAAAACTGGATGACAGGTACATGGCCTGAAGGTGGCCTGAAACTCACATAGGAGCACAAATTTACACCCACAGCTAGTAAAAGAAGACTCAAGTATTGGCCCAGGTCCATAATCAGTATCCAGTGCAAACACCCCTTTAGAGGAAGGGGAATCTTTGGGCTGGAAAACAGCAGTGGAGAAAAAGATAAAGAGCAGCCTATATCCTCTCTTCTACACCGACTGGAGGAATAAAGTCTTGGTCCTTCACCACATGACAACTGTGCAAAATCACACTAGGCTGCAACAAAAAAAGATCCCATAGCAGGTGACAGTAAGATCTTCATCAGACCACGGATGCCCTTCAGGGCATGTGATGAAGGGACCAACAGGGCTGAGAGGGAAATGGCTACTAGAACAACTGATCTAGACAATACTGGACTATTACCAACACCAGAGAATCCTCTGGGATGATATATGTAAAATCTTCTGCCATAATAGGACTGGCTCTTGAGCCAAAGACTACAGATTCCTCACAAACTACATCTTACAGAGTCAGAAAAGAATTGTGAACTTTTCATTTGCTAGGCACTGAGTAGTAATAACAAGATTTAAATTAAGTTCTTGCTTTTCTAGCATTTGTAAAACTACAGCCAATGGCAGTATTCAGTAAGCCATGGGAAAAGCTAAAACCTTTCAGTCATAAAGCTAAATGCTTTTAGTCATAAAGAAATCTTAGAAAGAGCATCACCTGATATTCAAAATATTCCTGTATTTTAGAATTTTCATAGACAATTTTTCATCCCACGAGATGCACTTTTCCTAAAGGTTTACCTGATGTGCCCCGAAGCTAAACCAGGCTGGCTTGCAGAATTAAGTAGCGCAATTCCATCTGCACAGTACTGAACCTGGCGACTTTGGTAACATTGCCAGCATGAGCACGCAGGGCAAATTAACTCCGGAAGTGCTGACAGACCACACAGTTAAAAGCTAAGTGAATACAAGCCCTATCCTCACTGAAAAAGATAGACAGAAGGATAGAAGACATGAAAGAACACTGCCCAGAGCCGCAAGTTTATTTTGTGCCACAAACAATGCTTAACCAGCCACCAAGCTACACCCCCTGTGCAAACTGGAAGAACTTCCCTCATCTCTTATACTTAAAACAGGCAAAAAAAAAATAAATCTAAGAAATAATAGTTATCAGCTAATAATTGCTGACGTTAATTAGTGACCGAATTGGTTCTACAACTCCTCAGGTATCAAGGAAAACAAATATCATGACCCAAACTGCTTTCAAAGCATTTCTCTCTGGGTATTCAGGAATACACAACTGCTAATTATTAAAGAATTTTCAGCATTCTCTGAACTTCACAGTTTGCTCTTGCAGTCTTTCACAATTCAACGCTGCATTTCACAAGCTTTAGCCAATGAATGTGTTTACAGATGAATCACAAACATGTGTTAATCAGTAATCTCTCCCCAATGTCATTGATTTTACACTCCGTTTTGAACCATAATTTTGTAATCAAAAGCTGTCATCCAGGACATACAGAAGGAAGGAACCACCATAGAAATTCCCATTCTCTTGTACTTGACATCAAGAGAGATCAGAATGTGAAACCCTTTTTATTAAAACAAGGAAAAAAAGGTAGTTCTAACAAAACAGACATTCTCTTGATGATACCTACAAGGAAATTAACATTGTAAACTATACACTAAAATTAGTTACAAGCAAGGTCAGAATTGATTGACTATGTCCTATAACTACATTTCTTTGTAACTATCTGATGGGTTCTGAAATCAGCCTAAAACAGTGCTGGTATATACAAACCATACCTGGAATGAAAGGATCTCCCACAGTAAGTGAACTAGGTCAAAGGCAGCATGAATGTTCTGACATCTGTAGCTGTGACAGGCTGTTTGAAGAACCTAAAAGTAATACTAAAGGTCCTGGATTGCTTTTACACAGCACAGCATGCCTTTTACCAGGGTTGGTGCCCGTGAACTTTGCAGAGACAGGCAGTAAGTACATCAGGGTGTTCATATGACAGCCTAGTGACTGTTTCAGTATTAGATATTCAATCTTACTCTATTTCTCATTGCTTCAGCCTTCTTTTGAAACACACCCTTGATAAAACATCAAATCATACTTTATTTACTAAGGAAAGAGAGGGAGTGGTCTCCCAATTTAAGTTTAGAACACTGCCGTTCTGTCCTAGTAGAAGTACTATTAACAGCAGCAACTCTCTTAGAAAATGATGCAATGGACTGTAGCACAAACTTTGTCTCATTTCCCATCAGGAAGCAACACTAACAGTTCAAATTTTCCGCTGGAAGCTGCCAGCTCTGCTGGTGAAAGGAACCACCGCTCTGCAACTACTCGGGAACACTTAAGGAAGCTGCGACATGTGAATGAAGATACGAATACAAAAAGCCCACAAATAAAATTATTTTTTTAGACCTCTAACAGGAAATTCTCTGCCCTTTGCGGCAGAAAGCAGGATTTCCGAAATACCAATAAACAAACCCGCGTACACCAGAGCTGGCGTTACGGGCTGGTATTTTCGCAATTTCTCGGCACCAGCGTTACGATAAAATGTGACGAAGGGCCAGAACACGCCCGCTCCCGAAACAGTTTTGCAGGAGCTCTTTGAAGAACTTAGGACAGCATTAGTGGGGACGGGAGCTCTCCGTCCCGCACCGCGGCACTTGGGACAGCTCCAGAAGTTACACACCCGCGGAGATGGCGCTCCCCCCGTGCCGGCAGAGCCCGCTGCGGGAGCGGGGTCCGCGGGCAGCTCCTGCGGCGGGCACGCCCGGAGAGGGCTGCAGCGGGCTGGCAGCGGCCTCGGGCTGCTCCCAGGCTCTGCCCGCGGCTGTGCCCGAGGCTGAGCCGGCAGGGCAGGGGGGACAGCGCCTCGCACGGCGCCCGGGCACACGGGGCGCGCCCCGCGCTGCCCCTTCCCTGCTCCGCCGGCTCCCCGCGGGCACCGCCCGGCCGCCCCGACGCCGTACCTGCAGGACACGGAGAGCTCCACCTTGGTGGCGGGGATGCTGGAGCTGAGCACGCTGAAATCCCCCACGGACGCCATCTTCGGGAGCCCCCCCGAGCTCCTGCCGGGCTTCGCCTGCCCCGCCGGCTTCTCCAGCGCGAACATGGGGCAGCGCGGCGCGGGCGGGAAGGAGGGACGGAGGGAAGAGGCGGCGCCAAGCGGCTTCCACAGTCCGACGCCTCCTGTGGCACGGAGCTCCGGGACCGCCGATAGCCCCGGGAGCCCCGGTAGAGCCGAGCCCCGCACCGCCCCGCACCGCCCCGACACCGCGGGCTGCGGCCGCCGGCGGGAGCGGGAGCCCGACGGCCGGGGCGAGGGGACAGCGGGACCGCGGCCGCCCCAGAGGCTGCGGGGCCGGGAAGGGTGCCCAGTGATTCCCGCTCCCGCGCCCCCGCCGGCTCTTCCCCCGCTGCTGGCCCCTGTAGGGAAACTCCCGTCCCGCAGGCTGCCCGGAGAGCCCCCTCCTTGCGCGGTCCCCTCGCGGGCGGGGACGGCGGGGCGGGTTCGGTCCCGGTCCGAGCCCCAGCCCCAGCCCGGGCGGGCGGTCCCGCGTCCCGGCAGGAGCGTGCGGGGATTGCGGGAGCGACGGCGGCACGGACGGGCTGCGGGGCGCGCTCTGCGCCGCCAGGGGGCGCGCCGGGGCGTGCTCACTGCTCATTAGCCGTCAGCGCTAATTGCCCTGCCAAGTCAGCAGCTACCACGAGTGCAAAGGACTGGAGGGAAAAGAGGCGGGTTTACCTTGCGTTGACACTCTGAGAAACGGGAGTTTCACCCTCTCGCAGTGTGCAGGCCTCTTTTTTTTTTTTTTAAGGCCACCGACTCGGTTGTCCTGAATCTGTTCATAACACAATAGTCGCAACAGTTCCATCACCTTATATGTCGTGTGTTTAATTTGTATTCATTAGCATGGCATGTCAGTAGCCCCCAATATCCGTTTCTGATCCTAGCAGTCTGAAGAGAGATGGAAGCACTGCCATCCCCATGTCACAGGGGGTAAAGTAAGGCACAGGCAAATTAAATGCCATATCTGTAGTCACACAATATGTAGGACAGGTCAAAGATCACACAAAATAACCCCAAATCCTCTACTCCTATGTCTGTTAGTAGTTTTACGTGTAGAAATAAAGAAGCTTAATGTGTTTATTTGTAAAAGACAAACCTAACTTCAAAGCCAAAAACGTTATCAGAATACATTGATTTTGAATTTCATTTCTAGATTCTCGTTGCTGTAATTCAAGTACAACGAATGATCCTAGGTAGTATATTAAAATAAAGATGGTAAGAGAACCTGAATATCAACACCTGGTTATCTCCTAGCCAATGGAAGGGGCAGCAGTGGGAATTCAGAAGAGAGCAATGTATTCGTACATACAGGATAGAGACTCCCTGTGTGCAGCTGAAACATAACTCCAGTGGCAGAAACTCAAGGAAGATATCGCTGATATTTTTGTTCAGGAAATTCTGACCACACCCCACTTTTAATCTTCTGGCTCTTTGTTTACAGGAAGTTATCACCAGAATCTCGTCTTTATTTTCCCTTTCTTGTCCAGTTGTTAAACACAGAGCAATTTCTCATCAGGTAGCTCTAGAGTATTTTCTCTTAAACCAGTTTGTCTGAAGTTCTCAGCAGAGCCAAGAAATCACATACCTTCACAAATATTCTAGGTGTGTCTGCAGGAAACCAAACCAGTAAGCCTACAGATGAGACTGCTAAAAAAAACCCCCAAAACCAAAACCCAAACAAAAAAAACCCCAAAGCCAAATTTAGTTCACTATTATCTTTGTCCATACAGTAGTATGAAGGGATGGGTGAAGGACCACTGATGTCTTGAGAGGCTAATGCCAAGTACAAATAAACTACTAGATGACTAAAGACTAAAGAACAATTTTTAAGAAAAAAAATTAAACTTTTTTTCAGCATTATAATACAGTTCCTCCCTCTCTTATAGTCTGCTATAAGAATCTACCCATGATCAGTGGATCCCACAGGGCCTGCCATGAATAACCTGAAAGGCATGAAAAGTTATTATAGTAAGCATAATACATCACTTTATATGATATAACTGTTAAAATATTATAGGTATGAGTAACATAAAAGTATATCATGTAAGTGTAATATGATCTGATATTATGCCCTACTGATCCACTTTACTTTTGGTTAGGTGGGGGTTTGTTATGATCATTTTTTGTATTCTCTGATCTTAATATTTTATTCTACTTAGACAAATGGAAATAATTGGTTATGGATGATTCCATAAATAGAACATCCTATGAAAATAATGGAGGAGTTAAGGAATTTGAAGTCATCAGTGTTGCTGGGGAGATATCCATCTTCTGTCATCATGTGTATAATGGCACAGCTCTTTTGTCTTCTAATTTTTGCTTTAGAGTAAGTACATAGCTCTCATGCACTTACAGTGATTTGCATGGCAAAGAGAGAAACTAGAAACTAAACCAAGGGGTAGTTGAAAGATGTGCACCAAGGAGGCTAAATATACATTATTGTCATTCCAGAGAGGCCCCTTGTATTTTCTCATTCTTAAATGGTAATTAAGTGTGGTTACTGGAATAATGCCCAAGTATTAGAATAGAAGCAGTTTTAGTATCTTAAATTTATGTGCAAAATACCTATCAGATTGCAGTGCAAAAGAAACATCAGGGCTGTGTGTGGTATACACCAAGCTGACATTTGAATGACATCAGTGACGGAAAATTTTGCAGCGGAAAGCAGGACACATTTTCTTTGCTTTCTTTTGTGATTGCTACTTTATTATTGTTAGCTGTTGCTAATTATCAGATACCTACATAACTTGTTTCAATATCTGCAACCTATTTTAAGGAATGAGAGATATACTTGCAGTAATTATAGCATAAACTGAGAACAAACCAGAGATTCCAGAATAGCTGTAATGCGTAACACCGAATGATTGCTTTAAAACATCACTGCTTCCAGGTTTCAGCAGTATAATTGAAGCCAAATGCCACAGGATGCAAACATTGATTACTCCCCTCCACCCCCTCAGCTTTCTGCCTTGTAGATCATTATTAGACATCTCAAGAAAAGAAGTTTTATGATTAAATCTTTGCACTCCTAAAAAAACCAAAACCAACCAACCAAAAAAAAAAAAAAAACACACAAAAAAAAAACCCACCACAAAACAACAAAAACCCTCTCCACACACAAACCAGCACAGACTAATCTGTAGGAAGTTAGGGAACTGGAAATGGCATCTCTTCTTCTGTAGATTCTGTAGATGTGCTAGGATATGTGGATGAGTATAGGAGTGAGCTTAGAAGTGAGCTTCGGTGTTATTGGAACAAAACAACTGCAACTACAACACAATAGCATTTTCATGACAATGACACGCTAAGTCTGAATTTGTGATGAACATACCATACTCCCTGGTTCTTCCTCAAGTATTTGTTGAATAATTCCCTTAAGTAGCATCCACTAAACATAATATTTTTATCCTGGCTCCTACCAAACCATTTCTTTCAAGAGCCTGAAGAATGGAGTGAACTTAGCCATAATTTGGTCATTTCTGATAGGTGAACATAGTACTGAAACAATGCCAGTATCCTAATGCACTATAGTTTGAGAATTATTTTATATTTCTTTCCTGCCTTTGATTATTATACTTTACTTCTTCATCACCACAGCTGATTGTTCAAATCCATGGAACAAATACAAGGAATTTAGCTAGGACAAGTGGAACCATCATTACTGGAACCATCAACAAACACTGTGGCTGAATACCAACCACAGGCTTTAAAAACCACCTGTAATACAACATGCAGGTAGATACGTTTAGTCCCTTTATTCTTCTAGTATGAATTACCTCCTGCAACTCCATGATTTTGTAATCTACTTTCAAAACATGCAAATACTGATGAAGCTCTATTTTTGTGACAGTAAAGTGTGAAGGAGGTGTCAGACTCAGAGGTAAGACATAAAGAAAACATCTCCACTCCTTCAAAGTTTTTACTCTAAACACTAGTTTTTCAAGGGCATATGTCTGCAGCCTCCCAGGTGTTGAGAAGTAAAATTACATTCTCAGTAAAAAGTATCTTGGCCTTCTATGTTTAAATGCCTTTGAAACCTATCCTCTCTGTCTGCATGAGAAAAGCATGCCTTGTCACTATGGCATAAGCATGAGGAAGGTGAGTCATCAGTGCAGAGACAGCTAATAATTTCCCCATTTCTGTACCATGAAAAAATTAGTAATGCATTTGTTTGTATACCTCTCTACTGATTCCATGCAGAGCAAAATCACAAAGTAAAAATACCACTTCCCCTCTACAAAGACACAAAGGACAACTCTCCAACAAATACTCTCATCTCACTATATTGTATTTATCTACACCAGAACTGGCTGTGTTATGTATCAAAGCACCAGCACCTTTAGCACTAGATAAGTTTTCTGGATTATTTAAAATTTTCTTCCACTTTGATCTGGGCCAAAAGAGAGAGATCAGCAGCACAACCTTCCTTCCTTCCATAACCTAAGGAAAGCATTCTTCCATGGGATCAGCATGGACATTCCAGGTTAAGTAGCATCAGTTCCTGATACAGTTTTCAGTTTGTTCAAGAGCTCTTCAAAATGGCAAAGACCCCTGGAATACTCTCTGAGTCATCCAGGAGGTGTCATGGAGTCCATTTCACATTTTAAACATAGTACTGGAGAGGAATTTCATTCCTCTACAGGCTGTCTGAAAAATGTACAGCAATTTAGAGCAATTTTTCTAGAAAGACTAGCTCATGGCAGCAGGTAATTTCAGGTGCTGCTAAAGTAAGAGTGTTTAGTGTGGCAGAAAGGATGGTAACCAGAAGATTGTCTACTAACAATTTATCTCAAAAATTCTAAATAACAATATTCTTTTCAATAAACGTAAGATCAGATGGCCCCGGAATGAAACCTCAACATTCTCGTCACAAGATCACCTGAGCACTTAAAGAAGTATTTTATTCTCAGAAGAAGAAGAGGAGAATCTACTTCCTCTTCAGTCACTTCCCATGTTTTTGGACTACTCTTGATGCTTGAAATTATTTTTTCTTTCCCTACCATGACCGCTCACTTCTAGGCTTTTCATATTTCTAAGAAATATCAGCTGTTTTGCAGAAAATATTTGACTGTTACAAGTCTTTTAGGAATATTATACCTCACAGTTTCTCTGCCTAATCTCTACCCATATCTTTTCCCTCAGTGCACTTCCAGAATATTCATAAAATCATTGCCACCATTAGCAACGCATCCTTGGAGGCCAAGTCTTCATCTGTAAAAGTTGCTTTGTGAATTGGTTAATGCAGAAGAAATTAGCACACTGCCTCTACAGCAAATAGGTATATTACTTAGTTATTCTCTTCATGGCACCTAAAGTCAAACTCCCTTCTTTTAGGAAAAAAATCATTACAGCAATTCTGAACCCAACAGCAGCAACACCCAAACTACTGTATTTGAACCCTCCTTCTCCATCACTCAGGTTGTGCCTTTCATTACTCATGCACATGACTTCAGCTGTTCCCAATAACATTGAGGAGACATCAGGTCGGTAACTGTGCCAAAATAGGCATAAATTTAATCTTGGAGAGTAAACTCCAACACAGATTTCATGAGAGAGCACCAATTGCTGATCTATTACCTACCTAACATTCAGACAAATGAGTACGTGGCAAGGGTGATGACCAGGACTAATCTGGTTAAGTGTTGGATCCACTGCCTGTCAATAGTCACACACTTGAACTCACACAAATAAATAATTTGGATGATATAACAGGTTCACTTATCATTTCAGCTTCCCAGGAGGATCCCAGTGGAGTCAGGATAACACTATATATTTTAAATAGCCAGCAAGAAGCTAACCCAAACTTTTCTGTCAGTTGCTTTTAAACAATTTCTTTCATGAATTCCTCAGTGTAAGCCAAGACAGTGGAATTTCAAAAAAATCTGTCACCATATGTGCCCATACCATATCTATGGCTTCCTCATTTTGAAAAAAATTAGGGTGGGTGTATCTGTATTCCTTCAAAGATCAGTGAAATCACAGCATGTTGCCAGATCCCTCCATGTACTATTTGTCATGCAGTCAGGCTGACAGCAAAGCTCTATCCCAAATTAATTTTGAAAGCAATGTTTGATTTACTTTATCCATTCTTGATTATTTTTTTCCCAAGATTATACTTGTTTTTCAGAAGAAACCAACAAATGCCCTCAGGGCAAAAAGAGAACATGGTTCTATTTTTATAGAGGAAAAACTTCACGGCTCTTTAAGACTCTCTGTCATACTTGATAACCCACTGTTAGATATGGAACCAGAAAGTGCAAGCCTCTCCCACATAAAGGGGTCCTATCATCTGGGTTCTGGAAAGAGAAGGAATTGTGTCTGGAAAGATTTGTGAAATCATAAGAGGATATAAAACGTTCTGTTTTCCAGCTGAAAGACTTCTGGGTGGGTAACAGATCCTACCAGTACTATCTGTGATGTTAATTTGGTTTCTGCAATTGATTTTATGTCTAATAGAGACTCAAGTAGCAATAGCTGCAATACTAGGAATATTATTAAACACCTCCACTCCCACAATTATCAATCATTATTCCTCAATAGGAGCTTCAAGGTCAGATGCTCAGTCTGGCAAAGCAGACTTTAATCCATTAAGTCCCTTTGGCTTTCGCCTCGAGGAAAGACCCCAGGCAGCAGGAGCTTTTTGTTCTGATACTCAAAGAAAGTTTATCATTTTAGACTAAAATCAATTTTCTGAGCTGCTCAGTGTGGCTGGGTTCCACAGAGCCCATAATTTCCTCCCAGCATGCAGACACCAGGTCACTGGGCAGGGAAGGAGCTGTGCAGTGGTCTGGGTTGCTCTGCCCCTCGGTGTGTAGGGTGGAAGCCCGGCTATTGCCTACACAGCTGGGAGATCTCTGCAGCAAAAGGGAGGCTCCTTGTACACAAGATATTTTGAAGAAATACAGTTACTGCAGGGCATGGTCTTTGTCTGCCCATTTACCAAAAGCAAACTTCAAAGTGAATACACCAACTCTCTGAGAAGCTGATTTTAATCACTCATGACTCATTTTTATCTATGAATTAAATTTTCCATCTTTACAGCATTTACTTTGATTGCATTTTATAATGACAGTTACCGTCCCAGTTACCAAACACTAATTTATGATATAGGTTGATTTTTCGTTATTAATGAACTACCAAAAAGGCAGTGTGACTTAGAGTAATGACATTTAGCAAGTCACTAAAATATCTAGAGAAGAAAGGAGAACTTCAGAGAGTTGTTTCTTTTCCTTTCATGGAAACAGAAAAGAACCTCAGATGGGAAAGTGATTTTTAAAGAATATTACTTCTTTTTCTGCCCTCGTTTATTCCCTCATTCATGAATTTTAATTTTATATTATTTTCCATGACATTAAAATACGTTAAACAAACAGTTGACAGCATGAGGATTGTCTTTCGGGAACACTGTCCATCAGATTTTCCTCATTTCATGGCAACATTCAAGCAATTAAGGTTTTAATGAGGCTGAAAATTTGTAGCCCAAATAATGTAATGAGCTTGACTATCTTCCAGAGCGACTGTGGCACTAATGCAGGAATGCATTTAACCATATGTTTGACTTCATGGCTGTGGTGTTGGGCAGCAGCTGTCTGCCTCGTAAGTGAGGTGTAAAGCTCACACTGAACATTGGCTGAGTTTGGAGCATTTGTGGCACTTTTGCTTTGCCTGTGTGAGAAGGACAAGTACAATTTTGCCATTTTCTCATGTGCCACATTCTGCTGTCTCAATGTACTTACTCATATCCACAAATTATTCAAATGAGATCTGATCCATTGCTTATTTTCAGTTTTAAAAAACCCACTAAGAATTGTACAATATTTCTCATAAATGGAGGTAAATTAGATTCTGTTATTAACAGAATATGAAAAATTAAACAGCATCAGCACCACAGACTTAGCTGTGCTGATGGCTGTCAGGACTTCTAATTCTGTATCTGTGGTAAATGAGAACCTTTTATTTCCTCTTCTTTTCAAAATGCTTTTGCTTCCTGATAAAAACTGTTTGTTTTTAATAAAGTGACTTCATATACAGTATTTATCCAACCGTGGAATAAACCTTCATCTTCAAAAATAAAGAACTAATTAGTTTGGGGCAATTGCTAGAAACCAGCAGCATACATTCCCAAGTCACGGTAGCAAGAATTCTATGAAAATTATTCAACTATTTAGGTAACGATAGACCAATTGAGTTAAAGTTATTTCTCAAAAAAGGTGCTGGCTACCTGCCAGCACAACCAGCATTTGTCATAGCTAAGCAAGTAACTTCATAAACAGTTTAATTTTGGGGTGGGGTTTTTTCATTAATTTTTGTTTGGTTTGGGTTTTTTGGGGTTTTTTTTTTCCTTTTTTTCTGTGAGGAAAAAAAGTAAAAAGAAAACAAATTTCCAAAGAATGCTAAAACAAATGTAAAGAAAAAGTAAATGGCAGATTTTAAAATTGTCACATGACTGCATTCTGAATTTTCCTCAGAGGTAAGCACAATGCTGTCTGAAATATATATATATATATATATATATATATATATATATATAATTTGAATAGTCGTTCCTCGTTTCATATCTATATATGTGATTTTAACAATAAACATACAAAAAATTGAATTTGCTTGTTCAGTAGCTTTAAAAATGGCAAATTAGTCTTACTTAGATGACCAAGAAAAATTAGAAAAAGAATGATTCTTAAACATATTGGATTTTAAACAACCCAGGCCAAATTCATCCTTATAGCAACTCAACAGAACTGAAATGAACAATGAACTAATTAACCCTCTTGAATTTACAAGATAATTCAGTACAAATTAATATTACACTTTAAATATTAACTTCAGGTCCTTAATCATTTAGAGTTTTGGTGTATCTTTTCATAGTTATATAATTAGCATAGCTATGTGGAGTCATATAGTAATTTTAGAAGAAGTTTGATTGCAAAATACGCTTCTACTCTAAAAAAGTTTCTACTTTTTAAAAGCCTTTTCCAAAAATATTTAACAAGCTTCAATATTAATCTATATAAGGAACAAGCTTAGGCTCCTAAAACAAGGATAAATTCCTTACACATAATTGGTAATTCTACATAACTGCTACACCTAATACTAATCCTAACACTCAGTCCAGTTGTAGTCTTGCATCATACCTTATTTCCAAAAAACAGCCCTAATTCAATGCAGATTAAAATTCCTCTGCTACCCAGCAACTTGTAGAAGCAGACTCCTAACACAAACATTCTCCTTGGTGCCACTTAGACCCCAACAACTGGATCATGCACTGTGTGTCAGAAAGAGTGACTCTCAGCTAGAGCTGAGAACTCAGCATTCTTTTTGCAGCTTCATCAGTAATCTTGAGTTTACCTTGTGCAAGACTAACCTTTGCCTTGGCTTAACATTGCCTGAGAAGCCGCAGAACCTGCAGAAGTTTGGTATGGCAATGAAATTTTAGGAGTCATGCTTCAAAACCTACTTTATCATCCCCTTTCAAATTAAGAACAGGTTTTATCTAGTTATTCTATGATTCTAATATCTCTGTTTAAACTTGTCTTGATAGTCCTTCCAGGTAGCAAACCGTAATGATGCAAATTAGTTATTCTTCATTATCATCTAAAGCTTGGTTGTATCCAGCTTTTTAAACTTGCTAGCTTTCATTTTACTTACTGCTGTAGATGTTCTTCAAATATAAATCTAACATGAACCTTAATTACAGCTTTGCATCATGAGGCCATCTCAGCACGGCAGCTAACTTAGCAGGGGGAGCACTGTTTCACAGTACCCAAAATGTGGAAACCTGCTGGGTTTTATCAAAGAATTGTGGGATCGTGAGGTTGAAAGTGATCATCATGTTTCATCCACTCTTCCTGCTCTGAGCACGGGCAACGTCAGAGCTAAGTCAAGGGTCTTGTCAAGTCAAGCAGGGTTTAAAACTCCCCAAGGCAGAGATTGTGCAGCTTCGCCAGGGGGCCCTTTCCAGCATCTAACCACTTGTAAAATGTTGCCCTATATCCAATTCAGATTTCCCTTGCTGCAGTTTATGACTGTTGCCTTTTGTCCTTTCCGCTGTGCACCTCAGAAGCAACTCTCACAGATATCATCAGACGGCTCCACGTGGGTAATAGAAGGCAGCAGTTAGACTCAGCCCTCTCATCTCCAGGCTATGCAAGGAGAGCTCCCTCTGCTCTTCTTGCTTATTATGTTCTAATCATCAGCTCCCTAATCATCTTAATGATCTTGCACTGATGTGTCTCTGAATTTGACTGTCTTAATAGCAGGGGTCCTAATGCTGTTCACAGATGTGACCTGGGGGAAAAAAATCCCTGTTGGCTCTGCTATCACAACTCTGGGTGTTGTTAACCCTCGTGCTGCCCTGGGTGACCTCTCTGCTCATTCATGTTCTCTCAAACCTGATCACTTTTTTGTTTTTATTTTGTCTTTGATGATAGCTTTTCATAGCACGATATACTATGGTAAAGAAATAAAAATTAGCCACAGCATAAAAATTAGTTAAATTTATTCTTTTTAACTAAACCATTAATTTTTATTTCATTCATAAGAAGACCAAACCATAGACAGAATGCAGTGTTGGTCTTAATATCACTGTTGGTGCAACTTCCCAACTAGTTTGTGAACTCAATATACTGAACGTGTTTCTCAGGTTGTGAAAGCCAAGCCATAACCACGTTTTGCACCATTGCCTTATGTCTGCACCACAGCCCTTGGTTTTCCTAAAAAATAAATACAGCACAAAAGTCCATTTGAATTGCTCTCCAAAAGTTAGATATATGTTTCAGTACACAGTGAATCTTTGTACTTTACATTTGCCCTATTCTTTATATTGTCTGAAAATTAATTTCTAATATTACTTTTTAGTGCCCCTTGAAAAGCTCTCTTAAAACATGCTGTGCTTTTTATAGTTGCTTTCCAAAATAAGTTTCTTACAGACATTTTCTATCTAAATCAAATTAATTAAAATGAGTCTTCTTTTGTAGTAAAGGAAAGATAGGGTGAGAAATGCAAAAACTAACACATATCACTTCTCCATCAAAGGCTTTTCCCCCCCCAGTATACTTTCAGAGAAATTGTATCTGCAATGCAAATGAAAAATGGTAGAAGTAGTTCTACTAAACAAATAGGAGACATACAGCTTTCTCTTACTCTAATTTTTTTTTGATTTTTAAAACATTTCTAATATTTTCCCTTTGCGGGAAGAGGCCTTTGAAATATAAACATCTCATTTTAGAGCTGCAGAATTGTTCAGATTTTAATTAATTCTGTCCTATTTCTTTAATCCTTTTTCTCTCTTGATGTCAGTGGAATGCATATACTTTGTTTACAATCACAAAGAAATACTTGCATGATCTGTTTGTCATACTGAGGAATAGATTAGATACTTATAAAAAGGTATTGCAATAAAAAGGGACAGCTTCTATTTTATAAACATCATTTTTACTGCACTTTGGAATTGCAGAAGTTATATAGCTAAATATGTGGAACTATGACAATAGAAAAAATATATCTTTTAAGAATTATGTGCTTAGAAGTTAAAATTAATAGAATTAAATTGTGATGTGGTAATTGTTTACATTGCCACTGCTCCATACCATGGTTATTGCATGAAAGTGAATTTTGAGACCAATGTTGTAGTCAAAATCCTGTTATGGGCAGGAAAGGAAACACATCTCATATGGGAAGCCAAGAATTTTTTGTTAGTCTAATGAAAATCTCAAGACTAATTACCATACAACAGACAGTTATTAAGATTAGTCTAGTCACAATAGTACTACCTGCCACATTACAAACTATCTGATTAATGCAGAATAACATTAGCAATGGAGTCAAAAGTGTTGTACAAAGCCTTCCTAGTATCTAGCTCTGTCACTGGGCTCTGCCTTAGGCTTTTGTGTTTGGTCCTGTGTTTGATGGCATCAGTATTGCTTGAGAAGAAGATGGTTGCAGCAAGCCATCAGCATCTCCTGCCCTTTTCCAGGAGAAGTGTGATGTTCATGACGGAGTTTCTTCTACTTCTTTGCTGGAAGGAGAGTTATGATGTTGATGTTTTCTTCCTCCCCAACATAAGAACCCTCACCTGGGGCTGTTCCTCAAACCTGCTCTTGTGAGCTCTTCCTTTATTGATCTGCAACTCCATTTTACATTCAAATTTACTGTATATGGTGAGAGTTGCTCTTTCAGCTCTTTTGGATTTGCCCATCTCCCAGCCTGCACTTCTTTACCAGCCACTGGTGACCTCTTTACACTACTGGGGTCCCCAGTACCGGGGCATCCCAAATCCCCTCTTTTTACCCCCTGCTCCCACAGCCAGCATCCTGTGTCCTCATGTGCAAGGACTCTGCTATCACACCATGGCAATGCTCTGCTGCACTACACCATTCTGTGAGGGTCACAAATATATCATTATGTGCAGAATAACTACTTGCTACTACTATCTGTAGAAACATTCTAATTATCTGTCTTTTCCAGGTGTCTGCAGATATATCTGTTCCATTTAAGAAGTGTGAACTTCTAACATAGGCTTTAAAATTCTTAGAGGCAAAATTTTATAATATGGACACTTCAAGATGTAATGCATAGGTACCAAAGTCCCTTTCTGGACTTGGTACTTTGTGGGGGAACCAGCAAAGGACTTTGCCGAGTGGAAAGATCAGAACACTGGAAAAACTTCAGGACCTACCCAGAAATCTATGATAAAGGAAAGGTTTTATCGGCTTTGAACTTGACAGGTGCAAGGCAGACCCCCAAACTGCTGTTTAAAAAGTTCTTTCAGTGTTTCAATAGTATCATTGTATTAGAATAGTAATTATTACTTTTGCATTGTTCAATTGTTCTCATTGGTAGTTGTATCCCCAGTTTCTTATTGGCCGGCCGAGGGTGCAGTGCATCGGCACCTTATAAGGCTAACCACCCCCAGTTTTCCCTTTTATGCCACAGTTTCTCCCCTTTTTTCCCTTTTGTGTCGCGCTCCATCCTAGCTTCACCCTTATCTCCTCCCCAGTTCCAGAACCCTCCATCCCGACCCTATATAAGTCCCATGCACCCCTCAAATAAAGTCCATTCCTGCTTTAACCCTGGTCCGGTGTGGACCGTCCCTTCTTTCCCGACAGAACGTGGCAGTACTTCAAATTCTGTCCTGGCCAAAGTAATGCAATAAATGTGAAACAACTAGATCACAGCAGAGAGCTGAAGAATAGTTGGCATGCAGTTATTATTAGTAGTTCTCTGAATTCCCTTTGTGTTCTGCACTGTCTTAACACTGGAATTGTTCCTGCCTCAAAGAGATTAAATTAGGCTAAGGTTCAACATGTGGATTTTAAAGATAACTGCAGCGGATGGGCAACAGAGAGCACACAGAAAACAAATAATGCCAGATAATTTCTTCTATTGATAAAATCTGTGAATGGAGACAATGCAATGTAATACATCTAGATTTTACCAAAGGATTTGATATAATTTCTCACCAAATGATGTGCTGATTAAAAATTAGCACTATACAAAATGAATGCAGCACATGCTAAAAAGATTCTGACTCAGAAAGTAATTCTAGAGAGTATCTATAATGACATCTTGCGGGTTCAGTTCTATGCAACGTGTTTATCCTTTACTAGGAAACTTCACAGATGAAACGTAATGGAGACCATTAAAAGTCATTGGAATTTCATGGTAAACTGGGTTCCTGGGAATAACAGTGCAGTGTAGTTCAATGCAAACACATATAGATCATTCATATAATATACAGAGCTCTATTTTAGAGAGCAGCATGTTGAACATGGAATTGGAGACAAGATGGATAGCAGCTGTAAACAGTTTATAGTGCTGTAGAACAGGAGATGAGTTGTAGCTCTTTCCCCAAGCACAGACTGGCCAAAAGCAGCAGATATTGTTTCCAAGGGGCCTTTGGTAAAACAGAACAGGACTCTGAGTGTCAGCCTAAAACCCAGGGGAATTAAATCAATGCACCTAAACAAGGAAAAGTTTTCCCCATTTACAAACAATATTTTGCACACGAGTTTAAATAATAGAAACTTTTAAGGGATGGGGCACAAAACAATTTACAGCAAGCAAAGCTATCCTCCCTTGTAACATACTGGCTGCAGTCCCCTCCTCCTTTAGTTATCCCCCACTTTTCATCGTATAATCCACCTAACAGGAATCGAGCTGTTAACCCAAAAGACAGAGCTTGGCTGGAGCTGTCTCAGCTTACTGTGTCACTGCTCTGTGTTGGTACGGAGAAGCCAGAAAGGACCCTGTGCTTTAAGCTGAAGTTTGCCATTGCACTTGGCTGCTCAGCACCCCCCTGGCCGCTGGGCTGGCTCGCAGCTGCTCCTGCCAGCTGTGCTCTCTGCCAGTTGTTCCCAGCAGCTGTGTTTGCTGCCTGCAAGCTGCTCTGCGATGTCTCTAGCAGGCAGAGCGGCTGCTCGGCTCTCTCAGCTGCAGGCTGCTCGCATGTTCTGCTGGATTATTTCCCGTAGCAGTGCCTGGGGTGTTTCAGCTCTTAGGGAAGGTCCAGTAATGCACAGGAATGTGGTAAAGTCATCGCCACAGAAAGGACAGTCCCTAAATACTGTCTCTTAAACATCGCTTCGGTCACTCTCTCCTAGGGATTTCTTTGTTAACTCTTCCTGCTTCAGCAATTCACTGTAAATTTGTAGGGTTATCCAGGCTTTTCCCATGCCTATACCTTAGCTGATTTTAACAGAAATGCTGTCAATATTACCAAATACCTATGAAATTTAAACATGTTAAGGCCTGACAGGTTGTCTGTTGAAATCAGCAGTTCCCACTGTCCTACGGGTGCCCAGAGTGGGTGTGCTCTACACCACAGCCTGCTGCTCCCAAGGAAGATCCACTGATCCCTGAACATCTTAGGCTTACCCGAGCAGAAAAAAAAAGCCCAAAAGATAATGTGACCCTGTACTTGCATGTAACACAACAAACAGACAAAACATCCTTGTAAAATTATGCTTCAGATTGGAGGGAGGTTAAGTTGTTTTTTTGGGTTTGGTTTTTTTATTGTTTGTTTTGTTTTGTTGGGTGTTTTTTTTGTGTGTGTGTGTGGACTATATCTCTGCAACAAATAGCCCCGGTTCCTTGCTTTTCCTACAACTTCAACTACACAGTTCAAACATCCAGCTTTTCCTGTCTGTAGCATTTGCTGCAGTCCTGAAGCAACAGGGAAAGAGCAAACTTGTTAGGCAACATCAGTAAGACTGATCACTTGCCTATTTTTGGCTTGTTGTCAGAGCAAGATTAAGGAACCAGTTATCCCACAAACCATTACAGCCGACCTTTAATCAGTACCCTGCATTGCTCTTACAGATCACTTAGCTGAGCCAAACCTGTTACATGGTCATTGCTGTCATATGTCCAGGTTACAAATATCTCCCAAATTTCATGCTTAAATTATTTGCCTTGGTATTCACTTCTTCAGATCAATTTTATTTTAAAACTCCATTTCAAAGGAATTTAAAAAATTGGAGATGATTCTAGTGTAAGCGATTATGTGCTAGGTTCCCCAAACCAGGCAAGGCAGGAAGAAGAATCACAGTTTGAATGGGAAAGAGGAAAAGCTCTAATATCAATGCTGTGTGAGCAGCTGTCCTATTCTCAACAGTGCTAATAGAAAAACCATAGCCCATTTTGTAAGTCCACCCTCATCCACAATTACTGTGTCCTTTTCTATCAGTTGACAAAACCTTTCTAGGTTATAGTGTGAGTAGCATAAACTACTTCATCCTTGTGATCATTTTTACAGTGTGTTTGCTAACATTTTTTTGCAGTACAATACATTTCATGCTAGAGGACAGAATATGAAAGATGTGGGACTCTTACCTGCTGTACAAAGCTGGCTTGCCTGGGAACTTCTGGACATCAGCAAAGGACCATCTCAAGAAGGAACCCTCCCTCCTATACCCTCTTGGGGGATTCATCTAGGGGGGAAAAAAAAATCACATTGAGATTTGTTTTCCACTTCAAACCTGGTGCCTGGGGACCTGAATAGCTGCAATTTAGAAACAGTTGAAACTCCTTGGATGAAAATTGTCTCACCTAGTAATAAAGTCTACAGAGTAGGTGTGCCTGTGGGGATTGGTGTCTAGGCTCTTGTGATCAGTGAGACCTGGCAAAGGCTAGCAGTGGGATCCAGGGTGGGATAGACCCAGCCAGAGGAAGGAGCCTGACAGTGTGGGTGAGATAGTGTGGAGGGGCTGTTGTCTGCACTGGTGGCAAGGGGCATCTCCACTCATCTCCAAGTCTGGGCTGCAGATACCTGCATTTAAACAGGAGGAATCTCACTCCCTCTTTTTCATTCCCCGTGTTCAGTAAGACCAAAGAAAGCAGAGCGCATACCAATAATCCTGTACCAAATTGTAGCCACAAATGATACAAAACAAATAGCATTAAGAAAAGGAACTGTAATAGGTTTTGACTTGTTAAACATATTAAAGCATTGGTTGCATAGGAACTAACACATAAAACTCATTGTAATTGTGTCAGTGATAATAACAACTACAAGGAATGTAAATTTCATACTGTCTCTAAATTAGCATCTTCTATTTCCTAGAGGTGGAAAAAGAAGAAACCGTGAAGAAAGCATTTGCACTTTAGGGCTGGATTTTGAGATCTACTTACAATAAGATAATTATTGCTTTTAAAAGTTTGGCAGAAAATATGCTTATTATGCTTAATAATGGCTCTAATAAGAACACAGAGCCAAATAATCAACAGTTGTCCTGCCTCCCAAGACTAACAATTAAAGGGTGTGATCTGAGCAATGAAAAGGAAGAACAGCAAAGTAGACAAAAGTGAGAGAGAAACTGCTCTGCTTGGAAACAGAGCACAGCAAAACAAAAGGCTATTAAAGAATATCTAAAGTGCCTTTAATATCTGCACTACAGTATATTAGCCAAACCAGTGAGTATCATTGAAACAAAAATTGAAGTCACATTTAAAAGAATACTGCTTTTTTTCATAAAGCTATATTTCAGTAATTGCTGATCTGACCTCTACACCTCAAAACAAAATATCACAACAATATTATAGGTGTAACATTAGGAATTTGAAAGTTGATTCACTGGTAAAAATCAGCAGTAGCAGGCTAAACTAATAAAGCAGATAGAGGAGCACTAGGAATATTTGAACGTTCTGCTGGGTTCACATTGTCTCTCCAGTGGTTAGGCTGAAAGTTTTTCAAATTTCTGTTAGGACTGATGTTTCAGAGAGGAAAAAGACACAGTATGTGAATTTACCTCTCCTCCCTGATCTGTAAGGATGAGCTCGCACACCAACAAAAAGCCCAAGCTTCTCTGTAAATATTTTTTTTCTGATTTGTTTCTGTCC
This sequence comes from Margarornis squamiger, assembly GCA_035222235.1. Lineage (NCBI taxonomy): Eukaryota > Metazoa > Chordata > Aves > Passeriformes > Furnariidae > Margarornis > Margarornis squamiger. The sequence goes on along the minus strand of JAWWTY010000037.1, from coordinate 14,359,972 downwards.
CTTCACAAGTTCTATTAATCTTTAGGAGATGCTTCAAAGAATTTTCACACTATCTAGCCAAACTTCTAGGCTAAATTTGCCCTTGAAGCCAATGTCTAACTTAAAAAATAATACAGTGCAATAGGACCAAACTTCAGTGAAAGGTCTGGTGCTGAAAAACCAACACCAACCCCATACCCTCTGTGGGCGATTTGCTTCCATATAACATCAGTGCTGCTTGATGACTAAAGTGCATTGCATGCTGTCCTGGAAAACCCATCCTAGTTTAGCTCATGTGAAAAAAATTCACTTCACATGCCCCCAGACCCAAGTGCAGTAAGTGGAGACAGCAAGGAGCTTCCCTTTAAGAGCTTGCTCTTTAGGCTGAACTAAAATGCTGTCACAGGAATACCTTTGTCATATACACTACTTGCAGAAAAGTCAATAGGAATTCTGTGCATCATCCAAAATATGAAATTTAGCCCTCAGACAATTTAAAATTAAGAATGTATGCAAATATTTTATATAACAGTTGTTTCATAATCTCCTTTAAAGTCCTAAATAAAACATCCTGTTATTCTATGTTTGTTGCCAGTTTGACATGAACATTTAATGTACAAGTGTATTTTATGAATATATAAATAATTACTTTTTTCAAAACAGGCTTCAAATGTGTAGCTGCAACTAATTCACTAAGAAAGAAAGAAAAAATACTTATGATACACTCAAGAATACAATTGTCTTGTAAATGTACACACAAGAAGGTTCATCCACATACAAAAGTACTTTTGAAGACATAAGTCATCTTTAAGCTGTTGCTTCATGGTTTGAAACTCCCCTTAGATGCTGAAAGGCAGGAAGCATCTGCTTCAGATAGGCAAACAGACTCTTGGCATCTCACTGAAAACAGTTTTAACTTCCATTGCTTTCTAGTTGCCTATAAATTCTAGATATTTTAAGCTAGAATTTCTCAAATACCTTCTCCTTTTCTAGCCTCTAAACCTTTATGGTCACATGAAACAAATTAAGAAATAATGAAATGCTGTGTAGTTTCTGCACTATATTATTTTCTTTTATGTGTTACTAAGAGAATTGTTTCTTTCCTGCCACAAAGTACAGTACCTCCAGCTGTTTCATCTGAAAACACATCACTGTTTGAAACTGTTCTTTTGTCTTTACTGACTTGGCAATGGCTCAGAACAGTTTTCCCTTTAGACTTTGCCCATGGCAGGAAAAAGAGAAGAACATTGCTTATATCTTCAAAATTATTGTGTAAAGTTTTATATATATGTACATATGCATATATATAGATCCTGTAATTGCTACGCTTGCTATCTCAGCTTTCTCAGATTTATCCTCCAGAAAGCATAATCAGGTGGTGAAAAAAACTTATCAACATCCTTTCAAAGAGCAGAGAAGAGTGTTGCTTTCCTTTTTGCTTCCTCTGATTTTCTATTGAAATGTCTATATTTTATTTGGGTTTAGTTTTGTTGGGGTTTTTTTTTTTGTTTGTTTTTTTGGGTTTTTTGTTTGTTTGGGGTTTTTTTTTTTTTTAATATAAGAAGTTTAGAGACCTTTTTATGGATGCTTGAAAAACTGTCATGACATCATGGTCTACCAAAGAAGGATTACAAATCTATGATCTGCGATCTTGATATAGAGGGAAAATGCCCCAGTATTATTACTGCTTGGAGAAAACATTGGGACCAACATTTAAAGGAAGAGGCTCAGACAGACCTAGAATGGGGAACCATGGCAGGATTGAGAAGTACTTCATCATCCACCATCACCTATGGATAAAGAGAAGATCTGAAGAAGGCAGCTAGAAACCAAGAGGGTATTTCTCATAACAGTTTTGATAATGGTTATTTAAGGACTACAGATGTCCTATTAAGCAAAAGTCTCACTTGGCAGACACAATGTGGTCCAATCACTCCTGAAAATGAAAGGTCAGCTACAAATGATATGGGGAGACAGCATGAAGTAAAAGGCCAAAGAAGAGAAGAGGTAAAATACTGAGCAGCTTTCCTGATGTGAGGAACCTTTCAAGTTTCAGCAGTATCCCAAAACACCAGTCTCTGCTGTGCTTTGCAATCCTTGTTTGATCATGAGGTATGGTAAGCGAGAAATTGATTGTCTTTCACAGCACTTTTCCAGCTAAGAGGGAGGTCCTTTGTGCCTCAAATAATCCCTGAGTCTGAAGGGGTTTGTATGAGATCACCAGCACGTTTAATTTCTGCACACCTCCATTTTCCCCTACATATGTGTCTTTATATGGGGGAGAGGGAAGAAAATGGTAGGAGGAAGCAGATTAGTCCTTCTGAGCTATCAACAAGAGGACAAAAAGATTTTATTGTATCCCACAAGTACTAGACTCTGGTCACACCAAAAATTGAAGTAGGGCTGCTACTGAGTGCTCATGAAGCACAGGAGAAGCAGCATGAACCAAGGAGTGCATAGAGCAGAATATTTACCCAGCAGGAAACTGATTTGCTCTCTGCCAATGGATCTACCATTCCTTTTCTTTACAAACAACATCCCAAAATATTTTGGGCAAATCCCTGAAGCTACAACTTCAACAATCTCCTGAGCAAAGCTCAGTGAACAAAAAGGATACACAGCTCTGTTCCTTTAGGATTTTTTTCCACTTGGGTTTTTCTCTGTGGTGCAACTCTGCAACAACCTTTAGAGAGCGTCTAGTTGCTACGAGGTCTACAGAATCCCTTCTGGGTCACTAGGAAAAACCTCACCATCTGTCTCAGGCCTGAAGCTGCCCAGAATATCTTCCAGGCTCTGCTCCTGCTATTCATTCATCACTCCCTGCCTCTGCACTCTCAGGGCTTCTCCAGCTGACTGCATTGCTCCCAGGGAAGGGCACTTGGCAGTTTCCTGCTCTCCTTTGTGGCTTTCACAGTGCCCTGAGTGTAGCAGTCAGGACAGTGAACAGGAGTATTTGGGGACCTCCAGCCTTGCTATTTGGAAATGCTGTCTCCCCAGAATTCACAGAACTTGCTTGTTTTATTGAGTGACAAACAGGAGAGCACACCAGAATACTCTGCCACACATTTTTTTTTTCCTCTGACATACTTATAGGATGACTTCATGGTAGCCATGGGGCAGTGGCTGCCAAAGCTGAGGCATGACCTGGGAGCATTGCTAGAAGTTGTATACACAGCATTCTCCATCTGTGTTAGCTTTAGTCCCTGTAGTTTGTTAGTCCCTAGAGAGAGAGCCCAATTTTGTCAGCACATCCTCTGGCAGCTCGATTTCCCCCTTGTGGTGGAAATGTGCCCCACAAGAGAAAGCCCTGGCAGTCTCCTTCTCTGAGCTCAGTATACCCCTTTCACCTTCATTTCATCACCTTCCACAGGAGCATTTGCATTTTATGCATTTGCAGTGAGCACAGTGGCAAGTCTCCCTGCCAAGGTCTCTACGAGTCATTGTTGGATCTCCAGCCACCTGTCCCACAGATCTGGGAGCAGGGAAGCCTAGGAGCCACTTCACAGCCCAGCTCGTGGATCCTGGTGGATCTCTGCACTAGGGGGCATCCCAGGGAAGGTTACATTCTGGCTTGCATTATGGTGCTCAGCATTGACATCTGACTGTTCCTCTATCTACCCCCAGTCACATCACCCCAGACCTCAGGGGTAACGCATTCGTGGATGTCACACTCACCTTTCCTTGCCATACCAGCAGCAGTGTGGTTTTTGCAAGCCTGCCCCTGGGCAAGGGGTGAGGGCTAGAAGGTGGGTCACTGCTGTAAGGCTCTCCTGTTCTCTACCTCATGCTCATCGTAGACCCAGTGATACTATTCTTCTTTGTTCTAGACCTGTTGGCAACAGAAGTGGCAAATAATCCCTGCATGAGAATGGCAATGAATTGCTTTCACTTTCAAGATTTCAATTCCACCTGGTGACAGGAAAAAGTAATTACCAGAATCTTCACTAGAAGTTAAACATTCAAAAAATATTACATATCAACATATACCAAAAATCCAATTATATCAATGACATTTTATGATCTTTGTAACTCTGTGGAGACCTCTGAAAGCACTGAATTGTCACAGAAATTTACATATGTTTTGCAAAAAAACCTACAAAACATCCTTTCATTATTCATAATTGCAAACTCAAGAGGGACTGCTGTGATCAGTTGGCATGACACAGACTAGGGATACAGTTCCAAAAAAATTCCTGAATTAATGAGGAAGACTATTTCTTTTGGAAAAGCATCAACTTATTTAAAAATTCCTGCTGCAGGAGAATTCACCAGAGTTCTTGACAAGATGTTTCAACAGTTAAAATATCAGTCTATAAATTTGCCCAATTTCATTAACAGACACCAAATCCTACCTTTGCTAGTTTAAAGAGCTTCTGCTACCATATTTCTGGCCCCAGAGGTACACAGAGACTCTCATGGGACTGAGCCTTCTCTTGGCTGTTAGAGACAGGCTGAAATCCTTGGTGCATTCTCTAGAAAATGCATTTTTTTTCTAGTCCTTCAGACATTTTTGCGGCTTTTCTTTGTAGCAAGCTTGTTTTTTTCAGTATATTCTACATATTTCTGGCACCATAGTGTTACAGCAAGATGATACCAATATAACAAATAGGTGAATTGTAGCATCCCTGCCTTTATGTGTCTATATATCCGAGGTTGCCCTACCTCCTCCTTGATTAAACCTTTCATGTGTAACTCATGCTCAGGTCCAACAAGGTCCCAAATCTCCTCCCGCATCTCCTTTGCTCTAACAAGGTCACATCTTCTTTTGTCTCTTGTTTGTTCCAAGACATGCAACACTACATTGGGCCATATCAGAATGGATTTTTCATGTCCAGCTCACTGAGCACAGCAGAGCTCCCTGTGCCTGTCCCCTTCATTTGGTTTGTGCTATTTCTACCAATGGAGCTGATTCGGACTACCACCATCTTTTCATGTTAAACAAAATCAACACAAACATTTCACAAGAATAGACAGTGGGATCCTTTGAGCTTATATCTAAAATCACCCATTCTAGATGAAAAAAATTGAAGTGTATGTGGAGTAGCATGGAGCATGTTTACTTTTCTCTGCAGAAGTGAAGCCTAATGACATATGTTTAGGGGTCAGTGTACCTTGACTGAATTTCTGTGTTCTCTTTATGGCTTTGTACAGCAGGAGCCTAGAATCAACAGGGTTTTGAAATGCAAAGTAAGATTTTTTTCCCTTTACATTTCAACTCCTTCAGGTTCTGAAGGACTCAGCTGGAGGGCTTTACAGCTAACAAAGGCAGGATGAAGAAAGCAGTGACTACCAATGATTTTAAATCCCAGCCTGAGAAGTTCTCTCTCCACTGTAAATCTGTATCTCTAATAAATTAAATCCATGCCAACACCTGTGGAAGTTCATATTTAATCTACCCTTAAAAGGCAGTAAAATATTTGTCTGTGGATTCTTGGGTTCACCTCGTATCACTTGCAACACATGATCAGTATTTTTTGTTGAAGTTGTTATCCTTTTCTCAAAACCAAAACAAACAAAATACACCAAAAAACCCCAACACTGTTGGGATGGAAGGCATAAGCAGTGTAACCGGGACTTCAAAAAAAGTGTAAATGATTCAAAATTACACCTGCAGCTCAATGCTCAGAGAGGATAAATGGGCAGAGACACACATATGCACACACAAACTCTATTTTTCTTTGATGTCCCTAATACAAATGCTGACCAAGGGCTGTCTTGCTTACTTTTATGAAATAAATACGTGAAATCAGAGCCTAAGGCAGATGTATTACTGACTAGCGATTTCCTGTTGTGTTCACTGAAGCTACAAGGCACAAGAAAGGATAAAACCCAGGTTGTAATACAAGCCTGAACAGTATATTGATGCCAGCAGGAGTGTATTTTTATGCTCTTATTTTATTAAGATATATATGAAAGTGCTAGGTTAGTCACTGATTTCACAGAAAACCTGTGAGCACTGACTAACTCCACATGGTTATTCAGCAAAGGGCTCTTTATAGAGGTGCCATCTCCCCTGCTTTCCAGCCACATCTGTGCTCCAACTTCACACCACTCTCCTTTTTCACTGTTTGCCAGCAAATTCACCACCTCCCCTCTCCCACTCTTGCCTTTGCCCACACTGTGAGGCAGATTAGAGACAAACCCTCTGTACTGAAAAAAGCCCTCCCCTAGAAAAAACAAATCCCATTCCCCCGCTCCTAGCCAGGGTATTTACAAATTTGCTTTCTCTAATTCCGTGTTCTCTTGCTCTCTCTTTGCTCTTTTGCCATGGTGAGGAACTAACATCCTCACTTTTGGAGGAATCTCAGAGATAGCTGGGAGCAGGTACCTCTGATGCCATTCTTGCAAAGACCACGTGAAGAGATTGGATTCTGCACAGAACTGGTCTGCTTTAGTAGTCCCCATCTGTCCCACATCGCCAAGCCATCCAACAGCTTTCTCTGGTTATGTTTGCAACATAGTTGGGGTGAGAAGTCTCGAGGCTCACACAGGCAACATGAGAGGATGACTGGCAGTGTGGCCAAGCCCAAGACAACATGCCTGTGGGCAGTGGCCACAGGACTGACACCTCCTGTGCCAGCTGGAGCCTCCACTGGTTGGCCCTGCTCTGAGATCTCTGGTGCAGAGCCATGACACACAGTACAGACACATCCTCTGGGTCTCTGCTGTTCCTCAGGTTTGTGCAGCAAGAATGCTCTATCTGCCTGCTGGTGGTATTTGCTCTGACAGAGGTTCTCCTGCTTTCCTCTCTCCCAAATACACAGCTCTCACAAACCGTCCTAACATATTTCCTTTGCCCAAGGCCCTTTGTTTGCGCAGTCTGCAGACTCACAGGGGCATAGTTTTCAAGTGCTTATTTCATCAATGAAGATGGTAATTTCATCCATCACCTTGAACCAGCTTTCACCCCACTGCCCATATTCTGCCCTTCCTCAGCCCTTTCTGTTCCCATCTTCAGCTACACATTTTTGTAGTACCTTCTCCAGCTTCTTCTCACAAAGGAACTGATGAGCAAGTTGCTTTCTCTGCACTGTGCAGAACAAACATATCTTACGTCAGACCTTACTGCAGGCAGCAAAGACTCTGGGATACCCAAGTCTTAAGGTTTCTCCACAAGACCCAGCTCACTTTGAGGAAGCAGCATTTAGCAGCATGTCAGAACTACCTTTATGCCATAAACTGGAGAAGTTTACACTGCTCTGTTGTGCATCATGGCTAACTTGGAAGCACTATGATTGTGTAAGAACACCTAGATGAAATCCTTATTGTGAAAATTGGACATTCTTGGTGAAGCATGCTGGACTTGCACATGTGACGGTATGTCAGGAGCAGTTTCCCATGGAGAAGTAGTGCTGGGGAGCTTTTTGCAAGAGTAGCCTGTGGCTGAGGCTTTTTCCTGCAGAGTTTTGGAAGCAGAATTAATCTTCTAGGAATGGGCATGACATTTCTGTCACAAGAAGTGGTTTTTGTAATTTTAATTATCATGGAAGACAGGAACAGGAAGAGTCACAAGCACCTTAAGGAGCTTGAGATCAGGCTTAAGACTACCTGCAATGTCCAGGGGGGGACTTCATTAGCTGGTGCTGGCAACGTAAACTGGAGCACAGTCACGTCCTAACTGCCTTACCAGGCTATCTGTTCACTATTAAAGCTCTTATAGTTGCAAACTGCAACTCAGATTTCTCCTGAATAAATACCAACAAAGGTAAAAAGAGCTTTTTAGCACAGAGCTAAAAGCATGGAAACAGCTGAGTTTGTGAAGCTCTGTCCTGCCACAATGTGGATCCCTCCTGTCAGAAGTCACCGTGTAAATTTAAGGGCACAAACCATTTGCTGCAGTAAGAGCAACTCTAACACTGTGAACAGTCTCCATAGAGAATCAGATTCTTGAAGGAAATTCCACCAATTTTTCAAAAAACTGTCTCTATGATTACTGCATCCCAAGACATGCCCAGGTTGTGATCACAGTTCAGGAACATGGAAATGGAGACAAAAGCGAGTGATCACTACAGTTGTAGGTTTTGTAGACTGGGACAATGGGCTGATTTGTTACATATGGTTATATCATACTTAATACAATATTAATATGTATTATATATATTGCATTTTGTATTAATGGCTGGTTATGTATTGTATTATTAAAATAATAATATAACTAATATAATAAAAAAATTAAAATATATAAAATAGTTAAAATTATAGTGACTCCTTAGAGCTGTTTTCACAAGCTAGAGCTTCTTATGGTCTTGGGAGATCATTCTGCAGCCAGAAACAGCTGAAGTACAAAGCAGATCCAGGTATTCCCAGCCTGTGATTAATTGTGTTTCCTGTGTATTCTGCAGCAAATGCACACTGTCTCCCCTAGAAGAGGGCTATGGAAAATGAGCTGACTTCTGGTTGTTTGGGGATTTTTTTGCTACCATTGCTTTGAAAAAACCCCAAAAAGTGTATGCTGAGCAGAATTTGTTCCCATTGAGAACGTTTACAAATATTATCTCCATCCATGGAGAGGCAGAACTTTCAGGATGATTTCTTCTATGCTGTATTAAAGACACATCAGTTAGTGGTAACATTCATTAACTACTATTGAAAATTTCATTTGAAGAATACAGAGTTACAAATACTACATAAGAAAAGATCAATCATCAGGTTCATAAGCAATGTTTTAATGACTAAATGCATTTTTTACATTAAAATCAAAGTGAGATCAATATCTGAGGGGCAAGGATGCTCAGTTGAGTCTGTATGTTCTGACCATTCTAGTAAAACTTAATGTTGAGTTCCTGAGTAAGTGGAGCAGAAGTCCTCAAAATCAGTTTCTGTGGGGAAAAAAAGAGACACAAAATAATGAACAACTTAATGTTAATCTAAAGAAAGACCAGCTCAAAAGTGAGACTAAAATGAAACTTGTGTTTAGACCTTCATGATTTTCTTAATCTATCTGGTGGGTGATAATGACTTGATAGTAGTATGCATCTTTCTACTGCTGTATCCAATGCAACATCCCTTTTAGAAATTCAGGAACAGTTTAAAATTAATTGATAACATGAATGAAATAAGAAATTAAAAATAAAATACCTGTCCTGCTCTTTCTCTGTTCAATGTTAAATTTAATGTATTTTGTGCTACTCATGTAATTTCCATTTTCAGTACTTCACCAGTTTTATCTTTAGGTTTCAGAATTAATAATGTCTTAAAATGCATGATATCCATTCACACCTCTTAGCTACTTCTTTGCCAACCCACCAATTCATGTTAACATTACTTTAACAGTCTATGCTTACTTAGATCAGTTCTTCAAAGTATCTAATATTTTCATCTTTCATCAGAAACAGTTCTCTACCACTACTTAGTAAACTGGAATTCCAATTCTTGAATAATTTGCTTTTTATTCAAATACAGGGAAAAATCCAGAACTAAGTACTGCAAGCCCATCCAAACACTAACCCAAAACTGCCAGGCAGCCAGAGTGGCTACTTCAGACTGTGACACTGCATGGACATTGGGAGCTATGGATGTTGGGAGCCTCTCTGCACTTCTCAGCAGAGGATGCAAGTGTAATAAAAAGAACCTTTCTATGTCCAGGTCATTTTGTTGTCAGCACAAGCCTTGTCAACAGACAGACCCTTCCAACATCCCTGTTGCAGTTACTGTACAGCTCCTTAAGGCATGATGCTCCAGGGGGAAAGAAAAGATAACAGACTCCTAATAATAGGAAGATTCTGTGATATTGCAAATGTCAGATTGGGGTAGTGCTGCATGAATCTGAGAGAGAGAAGTGGCTTATTACTAAGCAACCTGTTTCTATTTATATACAAATAAATATGGCTCAATAAGCACTTAAGCACTGCTATTAGGTAAATTTGCTTTCTGTAAAGCAAAAGCAATATGGTAGATGTTAGTTTCCACTATATGCCTTTAACAGTGCAGTCTCTGCTTGCTAAACTATTATACAGTATGTAATCTCATTAAACCCATAAGAAAGTGGCAAATTTGCCCTTTGCATTTTATTTTTTTAATTACATGAATTGTAAATTTCCAAGATCTAAACCCAAGCTGCTAGTGCTCTGTTTTGGTTTTTTTCATTAGAGGGTCAAACATGAGAGGATTATAGGTAGTGGCATTATAACACTTGTATAGGGATGGTGGGAGAGATTTGACTGAATCTCATAGAATTGTGAGAGGAATATATTGAGCTGGTATGAAAATTGCCATTTTTGTGTAGTTTTGGACCCCTCGTACAGCAGCTTGGTGGGTTTTTTTCTAGCATTTGAAGTAGATCTTAAGTCATCAAGATCATCTTTTGCTCTTGAATCAAATTTTAAATAATACTTTAGTGACAAGCTTTTCAGTCTTTTGTAATCATCTTTCTATGTGATGCTGTTAGTGTGCAGTTATCTTCTAGATTTCTGTGATTGGTGCTTTCAAGCACATCTCTATGGAATGTTTTCTTTACTCTGCCACATTTATGTTTCTTTCAGCTTGCTTAGAGGCAGTTTGGCTGTTAAACAATTTCTTCCCTTGAGGAAATACTGATTACACTTATTTATGACAGTGTCTCTAAAAGTGAGATTTTTACAATTCTCCAGGGCAGGAATTTATTCTCAGCGATTTTCTTCCTTTATAGATTCCTTCAATAAAATAAATGTTAGGTGTGTATAATGGGGATCACTCTTTGGTTACAAATTAAACTTAAATCATTAAGCCAAGTGGGTAGGGTAACCTAAGATGTGACATCCACTACTTGTTGCCTCAGTTATCTTTCATTAACAATGAGTCAGTGGGATCTCACAGTGTTAACACCAAGAGCTCCCTAGATGCAGACCAGTGCTGAGATGTGAGTACCACATTTCATACAAAGAGTGCGTGACCCCCTTCAGCTGATGACAGATATGGGACAAGTGACCAGAGGAGAAAGGAAGTCTACTCCATGTCGCTCCTTTTGTCCATACTCCTGTGCAACAGAAAATTGGGACCACAGAGGCTGTAGCAGCTTAGGAGTTATTAGGGGTGTTCTGTCTGACCCCTCTGGAATGTCTGCTTGTTGGTGCCAGAGGAGCACTGTACAAGCAAGTCATGCCTTTTGATCTGGAACACTGAGGTGGGACATTTTAAGATGCTGAAACTATACCTCCTTGGAAGATGGGGAAATGCTCCTTAGAGCCAATTACATGGGAATAATTTTTTGGCACCAAGCAATTGTGAGAAAGGATCTACACCACTTCTCTTCAGCAGCGGATAAAAAACCTTGACAAGTGTTCTCGTTTTATGAGAATTAGAAGAATGCCCATGAAACTGCTACCACTGCTTCCAGCTTATGGACTTGTATCATCTTTTCAGTATTTCATTAGTTTAAAAATTCGTATCAGTGGCAGACATTAAGTAAAAGAGAGCATATGTGTAATTTCAAAGATTAAAGTTTCCTAAAACTGCTCTTGATTTTGGTTTTTGGTGGTTTGTTTTTTTTTTCTTCTCTAAATCTCGGACTGTTGTATCAAGAACTGGTGCCTGGTTATACTTGGAAATATAAAGGGGTGTAGATGGGAAACTGTTCCTGTTCTTCACTGACTTCATCCCTCTTCAGTGTTTTTCACCCACCTTTCCCTAAGATTTTTCTTAACCACTCAGTTCAGCACTTACCCCACTTATGTCAAAAGAGAAGGCATCTCCATCGATGGATCTTCCATTCAGAGTAACAGCTTGAGGTCTCAGTTTCAGGCCAAGAATTGTAATTTTGTTGTACTTCAGAGTGTCAGCACCTCTGTAGCCATTTTTCAGTATTTCTGTCTTCAGGCTTCCCTGGAAATAAACACAGAGAAAACCTTAGGACCATGACAACTCTTTAGGGGTGACTGAATGCACACTGTTACAAGATCTCATCCTTGTCAATGAACATACAGAATGTCTTTCAATGTAGACATTGAAGTCCAAGATTGTAAAGAAAAAAAACAACCGTCATATTAATTCGCACATAAGAAAGATTTCATGTGTGATTATAAACTAAGAAAGTAAGAAAGAAAATAGCATTTACAGCCTTCATTTAGAATCTTCTTGGACATGTTTTTCTACTTGTAATCAATGTAAATTTTGTTGTTGTACCCATTACAGAGCACAGTGGCATATGCAAAGCTAAAATCCAGATACGGAGATTCAATTAGTGACCTTAAGGCAGATTTAATTAACATCCAAAATTAACTGCTTGAAAACATTAGCATCTTCCACAAACATCAGTTGCCAGATATTTGCCCTTATTTTCTATACCACATCTCCTACTAGAAATTCTCTGTTATATAAATCCCAGCTTTGAGGAGACTGAAGGAACACTGTATGTCCACAGAGCTTTGTTTGTTGTACTTTTAATTTACTATAGATCCTGTATGAAGGGGTGTACCAAGAGGACATACAAAGTCATTAAACTAATTCATTTGGATCACCAGTGACAGGAATTTCCTATACATTCAATGAAGAGGAATCATTGCATTTGTTATGTGATCAAAGTTGTTAAGGAAATAAAGATAAATTGCACTGATAGGAAATGATGGATTGCTATGCAATCATGACTTTTTAAAAATATGCCAAGGAGAAACCCATGATAGAACCTTTTCCTTAAATTAATCCATATTATTTCAGTGGTGCATGGCAGGAGGGGAGCAGAAGCTGGATCACAGCATTTGTAATTTAGACCTGTGCTTAGACTGCTTATTTCAGGCATCCACACTAAAAATAAGTGCAAAACCCCAGCACACTGATTTAAACTGCCTAAATCAGGAATGTTGGCTATTATTCAGCAAATGGGGAGAGGCCTATAAAAGCCTCTGGAGAATTTGTTAGGGTTACTTATATATGCTGTCTTCTCCCCAGTGGCAGAACTCCAGCAAAAGAGGGAGGCTCAGTAAAGAGAGAGAACCTCCCTAAGGTGGTTTATTGCTGTCTCAGGTGTGGCCAAGCAGGAGAGCTAGCACAGAACCAGTAAGCACAGTGTGGTGTTGAACCCAGTGATTACAACTGTTACCCGCAAGCTCTGAGACCCTGAGACAGGACTCTTCAATAAATACCATTTATCTAATCAAGGTCTAGACCTGGAGGTCTTGGAGAGGCAGGGAGGTGATGGTCCAGGGGCATGAGTGATCCTCTCCTCTCCAAGCATCTAGTGGCTAAAGAAATTGCCCAGAAAGGTCCTGAGTTCTTGGCTGAGGGAGGAAGCTTATGGATATCACCCAAAGTCCCATAAATCAAAAGCAAAATGAAGTCCTGGATCTGAGGCCAGAAGTCAGGACTTCTGTACTTTGAGCAGCAGGGTCATGATTTTTCTTCTTTAATGTCTAGCTCTGGTCCCATCATATTCACATTTTCCCCCCCACATCTTCCTGCTGAAAATTGGATGTGTTTTAGGAGAAGTTTTCTTTCAGGCTATTCAGTTACTTAGTGGCTAGTGCATCCTTTCAGGCCTTCACTGGGCAATCCTTCCCATCACCATTCCTTCAGTATAACGCGGACTCACTTGGTACAGCCTGAGCCCATCTGCCCCCCCTGGGCATGAGGACCTCCCTGCTCTTCCCTGAAGTATGGTGGATCTTATACATCTGTCTCATGTATTTTTGTCGACTGGTGAGCTTCACAGAAGGGGGCACCTTGGCTGAGGTCACTTAGTTACTATGCGTGTTGAAAGGGAGTTGTCAAGTGAATTAAAATGCCAACCATAGAGAGACAGCACCAGAGAGAAGAAGCTTGAATCATTCTCTGAGACTTAAGTGCCTGCAATAGCCTTGAATTCTTCTTTATACTTCTGGATTGTTTAAATGAACTTATAAACCAGAGGGTCTAATCCTGTAGCGGTTACTTGTACAACACTCTGTGCTGGGTTCAGAATAAATGCTGTGATGTCAGAACTTATCAGCAAATCTCTCAGGGAACAAAACTTGTGTGTTCGACTAAAACTAGGTATGATTAAATTATTCATCCACATTTTTTTTAAGAATATAGAAATGTGCAACAAATACCAAGACTTTCATACATTTCTCGTACTTCTAAAATTTTCTATTTGACATGGACTGTTTTCTTTATAAACACATAATAAAAAATCGATATTAAAGATTATTGGAATACAGATAGGGAATTCAGTCATGGATTTACAGGCAGAAGTCAAATATGAGCAATGAGAAATGGAAGTGCCAGAAAATCAACAATCTAATTTGCACAGTTCAGAATTTAATATAGAACTGGATATGGTTTTTCTGTAGTCTTCCTGCAATAAATTACTATACACAGACTACAGAAAACTAAAGTGATTTTTCTTCCTTTTTGCTGTTGAAATATCCTTTTTTGAAGAAGAATGATTTTTTTTCCTTGGAAAATCAAGAACAAAATAAGTTAAAAATTAAATTTAAAGTCTACACATATGGTATTAGTTCCAGGAAAATATCTCACAAATATACCAGGCTACATAATAGAACCTGGTATAACCCAATTGGCTTGCCCTGGCTTGCTCTTGCTCTTGCTTCTGGAAGACAGACCTTCTAAGACCAGTATCACAAAAGGGGTTAACACGATTTTATTGTTTTGAATATTTTCTGTAGACTACTTTGGGGCTTTTAGGAATATATGGCAGGAAAATCATAGAATCATTTAGGTTGGAAAATATCTTTAAGGTTATTGAGTCCAACTATTAACCCAGCACTGCCAAATTCACCACTAAACCATATCCCCAGGGGCCACATCTACATGTCTTTTAAATACCTCCAGGGAAGGTGACTCCACTACTTCCCTGGGCAGCCTGTTCCAGTGCTTGATAACCCTTTGGACTGAGGACATTTTTCCTAATATCTAATCTATTGAATTTTGTGAAGAATTTTCCTAATATCTAATCTAATCTGGTGCATTTTTCCTAATATCTATCTAATCTGGTGCAACTTGAGGCCTCTGGTCCTATCATTTGTTACCTGGGAGAAGAGAGCAGCACCCACCTCTCTACAACCTCCTGTCAGGTGGTTGTAGAGAACGATAAGGTCTCCCCTGGGCCATCTTTTCACCAGGCCAAACATCTCCAGCTCCCTCACAAGATGTGCTCCAGACCCTTCACCAGCTCCATTGCCCTTCTCTGGACACAGGATTTGAGGTGCAGCCTCATCTCACTAGTGCTGAGTGCAGGGGAACGATCACTGCCCTGGTCCTGCTGGACACACTATTGCTGATACAAGCCAGGATACCATTGCCCTTCTTGGCCACCTGGGCAAACTATCTGCTCATGTTCAGATGGCCGGGGACCAAACCATGCCATAGGCTACATACAATATCCTATTTCTTAGCAAATGCTAGAATTGCAGATGAAATATGATCTGTATAGATTATTGAATTAGGTTAAGGGGTTTTTTACAATAACTCCCACAACTTACTATCATATACCTAATGAACTTATGGTAGATTTGTTTTATAGTACTTTTCTGAATTGAAACCCAGAGTGTTGGGTTTTTCTACCAGGCATTCTCAGGACATGTCTATGGAGAAGTGAGCGCTGTGTGAAAGGCATTAGTGCACTGACCCTGAGCTAATCTATTCCTGTTCTGTGCAGAACATCTGATCAACACAGTGGGTTGCCAGTAACATGCTGAATCGCTCCACAGGAGACCAACCATGGGAGCTGTCTCTGTGCTGTCAGACAAGCAAATGCAAGCTAAAGAATTGAGACTGCATAACTCTCTGTGCCACAAAACAAGAACTTCAAGAGATCAAAGTTAAAAAGTTGCTGGGATAGACTGAAGAGAGGAATGTATCCCTCTCCCACTCATCAGACTCAAAGTGTTCACCAGGAGGAAGACAGGGAAAAGGTCCCTCATCCCCAGAAGCTGCAACTAAGAAAAAAAAAAATAGCTCAAAAAATGGATTTTCAGATTCACATCACAGCAGGCACATTAATGATGTGTCTCACTACAATACTCAGTGAAGCAAGCACAAAACTGCAGCATCATAGTTGAAGTATTTTGTAGCTAGTTGTAAATGAAAGCATTAGGTAGCTTACCAGGTTTTAAGTCTGAGCTTGACAAAAAAAAGCTTTCAAAAGAAAAGTTATACCTTACAACAGCTACACTAAAATACAGCTACCTATATGTAAGTAGGTACTTTGTATGTTGCTACTTACTTTGCTGAATGTATATTTAGCCAAGAAGTAGTTCTCATTTTCAATGGAATCTGTCAAAACACAAAGCAAGAAGGATTGGTATCAAAACAGGTAGCAAAATCCATAAGCAGTTTGCATTAATTGTAGCAAGGGGCTAAGATCAGACTAAGATGATTTGTGGGCTATTCAGTCTCTTTCTTCAGCGTTAGGTTGATCTCAGGGGAACACAACATGAGAGATTGCCCTCTCTAGCAGACCAGCTGTTCCCAGTGTCACAGCTTTCTCATATCAAAATGCTGACTTCAAGAGCAATCTGCTTGTCACCTTTGAAATGTGCAACTTGGGGTCAGTTCTCCAGTTATTTCTAGCAGGAGCCAGTGCCATTATACTGCTGAAAAGGTGGCCCAAGGAGAACCTTGCATAAAGACACTGCTTCACAGAAGGGGACCAAGCTTACCAATGGAATCACCATCATCCCAGAAAAGAGACCCAGAAGCTTCTCCTTTTTCATCCAGGGCAATAATAAGTCCAAATGGGTTCAGACGGCTGTTGATAAACCCATTGAGAAGTGTTAATACAAACCTGTGGGCACTGTCCCTTCCAAGTAATTTAACAAAAACTTCTGAACACAATTAACTCCCATTTTAAGGTCACAAAAAAGGCCATGACATAAGAATGGCAACAGTGTTCACCAACAGGACTTCTGAAGTGATGACAAAAATGTTGCCTTGCCTTGTCCCACTGATGTGTAAAATTCCCACCTTTTGAGTGCTCGTGTGTATAAGTTTTCCCCTTCTTTTGTGGCCTTAATGTATGACAACTGCACAGCCTGGGAGTCAACTGGTCCCCAGTGCTACCATACTGCACTTTGGCTTGGCTGCTGCAGAGTGTCTTTCCTACTCAGATTAACTTCTGAGCATGGTTCAGGCTTGAGACCAGTATATTATCCACGAGCATGGGGAAATAATTTTCCTCTAAAGAGATTTGAGCTTTTCCACCTTATTTACAGCATTTGATAAATTCACCCAAGAAGCATTTTCCCCTGCATACATTTACTTTGAATGACTGACAGTAGGTCAGTGTGGCACTAAGAGGTGCAAAAGCTTTTCTGAGCATAACCACAGAGCCAGAAATAGGCTTGAGCTGTGCAAACGGTGGTGTGGGTCATCTCTGGGGTGATTTCCCCTAATGAAGTGGAGCGAATAGTGGCATAAAAATACTGTACTTATCACTGGGAAGAGGCAGCTGGGAGCTGCAGATAATCTCTCTTCTGTACTTTCTTTTGATTGATTTTTTGACTGTCTGTGGGTCTGACCCACACCGTGGTTGCTTAGTGACAAACACAGATGACTTTACCTCTTTGTAGTAGTTGTGGCTGGTGCCTGTTCTGGCAGAATGTACCCTCCACGGATGAACAGAGGGATCTTGCTCAGTGGGGCAGACACAGTAGCATAGTTCTTCTTCCAGGCATTTGGCACTTTAAGACCCTACCATAAAAATTAATGCAGTTAAAAAGAAGCCAATCCAGGCACTATACATATACACCACTGGAAAAGAGAGCAAGGGGTACATTTTCATCTCAATTACGTCAGTGAAAAAACATACTAAAATGTGGATTTCAGGAGTATTATTCCAGTTTCTTTTTTAACATGAAAGAGGATTTAGCCCCTGCAGTTATGCATATGCATGAGATAGAAGCATCATGAATGAAAGACAGCAAATGGTCTTTTAAAATGGTATCATTATTCCATATGCTGTAGAAAAAACTCTCATCAAGAGACTGAGCAAAAAGAAAAAGAAACTTTTGCTTCCTTTTTCTATACATATGGAGCCTGTCACACTTCACTTTAAGGTAAGTGATTCATAATCATTTGGGAATGTAAACTGTAGATTTTCTTCTCTTGTAAAGACAATTCTTCGTCTTTCAAAAAGTAATTACAGCATTCAGTGCCTGAAATCTGTGTGTGTGTAGACAACCTGCATCATCCCTTTCTGGTTTAATGCCTGAAAAGCAGGTGTAGGCAAGACTTATGTACAGAGTAAATAACAGGAAGGCTTTGCTCTTGCCCTCTGTAAATTATAGTTATAATTTATGGCAAGTACCCAACCTTGGTTTTGGATAAGCACTGTGTGTATGGCAAGTACATGCCAAGTGCTGAGAGATGAGCAATGCTAATGCTGGGGACATGCACATAGGCAGGGCAAGGGACACTGGGGTGCTGTACCTGTGCCCAGTCCAGCAAGAGGCCTCAGAAGGAACCAAAACAAGGGGAGTTGAATTAAATGCTCAACTTTGCAGTGTCAGTCTTATGAAAAGAGAAGAGGGAAAGGGTTGGATGAACATCCATCTCAGGACACCAGTCAAATGCTGAAAATTACCCAATGCCTTTAAAAATAAGCCTACATGTCCTCTGAGAGCATTTCTGTTCTGCCTGCTCCTCTGCCAGAGTCTCTCATGGTAGTTAACAACAGGCTGGTGATCGTGGGCTCACATTTCTGAAAGCTCTTAGCATCAGCCTAACTGCTCCTGTTGAAGCCTGTTCTGGTCGTAGCCTGCAGATTGCAGCAGAGCACAGTTAGGTTGAAACTGAGCACTTTTGGAAATGTGGTCCTGGGGATGCTGTTCAAAAAGTCAAGACTCATAGTCCCTGAAACTAGAAGATACTGGACTTTTGCACAGAGCAGATTGCTCTGCCTCTCTTGGAAGTATCTTCAGGAGGGGAGTCTCACCTTGCTCTCAAAATATGCCTTCTGTCTAAAGTGGTGCATGTGCAAAAGTGCATGCACAAAAGGGTTTGTGGCATGTTCTCAGGACTGTGGCTCAGATTTCTGCCTCTGTTTCTACACAGGAAAGTGTATCAGCACAAGAACTAAAACATGCTATAAGTGGGGGGGAAAGAAGGAAATCCTGGCACTTTCATGTGTGTCTAGGCTGCTCTTGAAAATTCAGTTCTATGTGTCTTAGACCTCTAGAAACCAAAAATAGAAAATAAAATGTTACTGAAAGCTGTGTAATTTACTCTCCCAGCTAGCCTGGTGTAGACTTTTTGTTCTCTAGTTTTCTTAAGCACAGATGCTGAGGTAAAGATACTGCTGAATATTGTTGAAAGTTATTTTGCTGGAATCATACCATTTTAAAAGATATTTAAAAACATAAGAAAATTAATCTTAAAAATACATACGGTATGGTAGTCAAACCATTCTGCATCAGGGAAGTATACATCCACAGATCTTGCTCCCTGTAATTGTTATAAAGAGATTAAAAGATTAAAGTCTTTTTTCTTTTTGCATTTCTGATATTACATTAGCTTTATTATATTTGTGCATGGAGAGATGTATGCTGAATATTCTAATAACATCAAATCTTGGATATTAGGGCTGAGTTATTGTCATAGCAGTGGACTACTGCTGGCTAATCTATAACACTAAACAGACAAGCTTATCCTATTTGGGGGGTTTTACTGCCACTCCATGTGATGAGTCAATGTTACATGATTATTTCCTTCTAACACATAGCTCTATGTCTTGCAAATGTAGCCAGCCTAGGTGCACTCCCCTAACATCTGAGCAACCCCAGTGAGGTCTATGGCAGCCTTTGCAAGACAGGACTTCTCAGTGAAGTGGGAGGACACACTGCACCATTCCTGTTGCAGAAACAGGCAGAGAGTAAGCTCTAGCAAGGAGGATACATGGATATTTCTCTTCTTGTAAACAACTTAAGTTGCAGATAAGTAATAATAAATAATAAATGTGCTGCTAATTGCACAATTGCTGTACTTCATTTTGCAGCATGTGTTATATCATATCGCTGCAGGGATGAAATCACGCTAAAGGCACTTTGAATCAATAACTCCAGGAACAGTTGGAATCAAAACATACTTTCATTTTGGTCACAAGCTGCTTTTTCTTACAAACAGATTAATTTTTACTCTCAAGGTAGATGTCTGCGCCTTTGCCAGATTATGGTTAAGCCCCAAGGACTACCCTGGGGGGCATGTGGAGCAAGAAAAGTGAAGGTGGAAAAGAGTCAAGGCAAAGTTACCACTTGATATTTTAGGGATTTTATATATATGAAAAACCCTATAAAGTCAAGATGCCTCCCTCTCCATCTTTTCTCTGCGTTATTATGACAATCCTGGATAATCTGGTTTGCAGAAAAGTGTGTAACCACCATCTGAATCATGCTGATTTCAAGGCCAGGTTGGATGGGGCATTGAGAAACCTAATCCAGTGGGAGCTGTCCCCGCCTATGGCAGTGGGACTGGGACTAGATGATCTTTAAGGTCCCTTCCAACCCAAACCATTCTATGACTCTGTGATTCTATAACACTTGCCTTCATAACTCCCTAAAAAACAAACCAGTGTGTAAGGTTCCTCATTTTAATTTTGATGGATGTCTCACTTACTCTCACCCTAGGACTCAAGGAATGAAGGGCAAGCCACCCCTGATCCATCTTCTCTACACAGGCAGATGCCATGCTGCAGTTTGATGCAGTCACTGCTGGCCTGCAATGCCACAGAGAAGGGCTTGCAGATCCCCTCTCACTGCCCTGCTAGCTGGCACAGCCCTGGCTGCCACCTCTCACACTGCAAGACCCAGCGATGTGTTGCCTTCAGAGTTCTGCTTCCCTCACCAGGCCACAGACACCCGGCCCTCCTTTTCTGCTGCAGTCCTCAAAAAAACACATTAGGATCTCCTTATCTAGACCCCCTATCATTTTATATATCTTTACAGTTTTCCCTTTCATTCACTTCTTTGCAGGAAGCCTCCCCTGGCTTGTCATTTACTCTTCACAGGAAGGTTTCTCTCACATCCTTCATCATCTTGCTGGTCTGAGACCCTGTGAAATCTCCTCGTTACTCATCAGCTACTAGAAACCTGTGGGAGTCTGAAGATGAAGGACTGATGAATGAAGTGCCTCAGTGGAGTCAGAATGGTTTAAAATGCAGGAATAAGAATTTCATTTTAAATTCACAGAGGCAAAAGGGTTGGTTAAAAAATGGTGACTAACAGTGGCCTTTTTATATGCCTGATCTTCAGCAAGATCTAGAAATATATCAGATATTCTTGCAGCATGCTGATTGCAAACAGCGCTAGGATACATCACAGACAAATACTTACATGTGCTCAGACACACCTTCCTTGTGCTGTCAGCAGTCAGTGGTGGGCAAGGAGAGAAACCCAACCTTACTCCAGCCAAGCAAGGAAGGCCCTCACCCCAGCCCAGAAGAGGAAAATGCTGCTTTTTAAAACCTGTCCTATTAGCAGCTAATATTACCATTACTGTTTCTGTAATGACTGCATTTGCCTATAATGCTGGGAAACTCCTACCACAGCCCTTGAGATGCTGCAGTTCCAAAACACTGTGGGTGAGCAGTAATATGGAAACCATTTTGCTTTCATATCTGTGTGTTTCTTCCTAGCTCGACAATTACTGCTCTGTGTGTGTCCTTGGGGGCTGCTGCCAGTACAATAACAGGAGCACGTGAGGGGCAGAATCCAAACTCTTTACATCCGTTTGTCACTTGGAGTAGCACAGAAAGGCTGTGCCCCCACTTTCATCCTCCCACTTCAAGTACTGGGAAACTCTGTACTGGCTGTGCTGCTCAGAAATGTGTTCTGCAAGCTATGACAGTGGAGGGAAGAAAGGGATGGATGTGAGCAAACATGCTCTGAATGTCACCCAATGCCCTAAGTGCAATTCATTTCTTTTATTCCAATATGATGGCATTTTTTTAATTACAATACTTGCCTCGTCAAGAACAGGAGCAATCATAAAGGCAGGTCCCCAGAGGAAGGCAGTATCTATTCCATGAGTCTGCTGATCAGAGGTAAATCTATGTTGAAAGTGAAATACACAATGTTAACTCCCATTTTGATAGAACTTGCTGAATATTTTGATATTACTCACTGTGAAAAGAATTCTGCTTCCTCATGATACCCTTCAACAACACCAAATACCCTTCCTGATAGAAGGAATGCCAAAAGCTGGACAGAAATTCAGAAATTACAGTAGCACCTATCATCCCAGAGCAAACCAGCACTCTCACAAAATGATGAAGCTGATTTCTTTTCAGAGCAGCAGTACTGGGTAAATAGCTAACTTAATTTCTGTCCAGTGAGCTGAGCCTTCATTGCAGGAGCCAATGAGCAGGACAGGGGCCAGAACCAGGAGAGGGAACATAGACAAAAAATACTGTGCTCTAAGTTCTAAAGCATTTATGAAAATCCCTGGATTTGGCTTCACACACCTTTCACAGATTTATGTTTGAAATCCTTTGCAAGACAAACACAAAGCAACATTCATATATAATGTGCTTTTAAGCTGCCTCTCCATAACGGATGAGAAACCTATGGAATTCAGTCCATTTCATTCAATGCATTAAGATTGTTTTGGATTCTGATCATGTCCTCCAGAGTGCTCACAGTCCTGTTCACCTGGCATCATCTGCATTCCCTTGGGAAGAGACCGCTATTCCACCAAACATCAGCTAATGAAAATATTGAAGAGATCCTCCCCATCTCAGGAACCTCCACGCATCCAGCATAAAATCCTTGAGAATTTAAAATGGATTTCAATCATTTGTAAGTCTGTCCCTGAGGAAATTCATAATAGATTCTAGTTATCTTAAGAATGCCACATGGAGTGTGTCTCAGATCCTCCTAAAATCAAGGTACGTTATATCTCCTGACTTCTGCCACTCCCCCACCCTGTTTCTCATCCAACAGCCCTGCTGCCTTGTCATAGATGGCAACTAGTCTGATTTTCACTGTTTTTTGACAAAATCACACTGGCTATTGCATATTTACATATTATCCTCTAAGGACATATAAATTCTTTGTTTAACTGACTTTGCAGCTGCCCCTGTCTGCAGCCAGGTTTCTGCTGTACGCTGGCCAGAGCAGTCGCTCAGGGTCGGTGCCCTGCTCTGACCCCCTGCCTGCTCAGGGCACAGGCACACACTGCACCCAGCCCAGACTTACAGAAATTCCCCCAAATGAGCAAAGATGACTTGGCAATGAAAAGACATCTATTGAGTGTTTAGATTTCTAAAATATTTCAAGCTTAAGGGAGTACATGGAACTTATGAGAAAATGTTCTTGAAGGCATGCCTTGGCTTCTGCCTGAAAGAAACCTCAGCTTACTCAGAGTTTCTTTTTCTGTCCAGAACAGTAGCTCTTTTGAACACCTTAATCTTGGTCATTATTGCATTTTGACATAATGCTTTGTAAATATTTGAAGCAGGTTATGGCTTTTGATGAATTGCCTTGTCTTAAAGATTTTGAAATAAAAAACATGAGTTTTGTTGTCATG
Organism: Margarornis squamiger; assembly: GCA_035222235.1. Lineage (NCBI taxonomy): Eukaryota > Metazoa > Chordata > Aves > Passeriformes > Furnariidae > Margarornis > Margarornis squamiger. The sequence continues at coordinate 14,336,563 of JAWWTY010000037.1, read as the reverse complement.
TCAATAGCTTCTCTGTATTTTCAATTTCACTGCCACAAAATTGTAATACTAATTCAATATGTTTTGTTGTGGCAGATTTCAGGACAAAAAGTTGATCAAGAAATTCTGACAAAAGAGAGGTTGATTGTATTGGTATATGGAGACAAGCATCTCACCATCTAACAGCACTGTTTTCTCTTGCAGTTATAGCAATCATGATTACAAATTCACAAACAAATGAACTTTTCTATTTTGAAGCCATTAAACCATGTCTGTGATCTATGAAAGGTTCGTAATTCCCTCTACATGCTTCCTCTTGTTAGATGATGGACTCTCTTCTGTTGTATTTTCCCCCTGCTTAGCCATTTAACATCTTTCCCTTCCACTAATGGATTACCATCTCATGGTCTTTCTGGACAGCTGAGATACTGGCGCCTCTATTTCACTGCCTGAGAGACTCAGAGGCACCTAATATGCTTATAAGAATCTACTGGGATGTTGTTCTTGTTTGTTATTTGAAAAAAGCCCCTCCGTATTTGAAATGGAATGAAGAATCTGAAATGACCACATGAAATAGCTATTGCTTGGACCCTCCCTGCCCAGGCACTTTTGTTTTCGTGGTGAGGGTTGTGAACTCATAAGAGCTCCACCTGAAAAACCACTGCAGGAGGATTTTTAGCTCTCCTTTGTACTTTTTACAAGAGAAAGGCTTGATGCAAATTTCCATCATCCATACACCGAAAATTCTGTTTTAGTTCTCTCTTCTCAAAGCCTCACATTTCTTCTGTTAGCATTTGGATCACTTTCTCTACCACAGTAGACCAACTACTAAAACAGTATTAAATAGAAATAGTAATAAATACACTCCTTAAGTAATAATAGTAACCGGAATTAACTAATAATAGTAAGAAACACTTTTAAGCCATTTTAGGATCTAACTATGGCAACATTAGCAAGTGATAAGACTACTAGGATGGGACCTGAGGAGTGAAAGCTTATGTAGATCTTCTGGTGCCTACACTATTTACATGCATTTTAGAGGTTTTATTTCCTTGTAATCCCACTCATGTCCCACTGACTAAACTACCATTTGTGGCTGGAGTCCACCTCTTGGCTCAGTTTCATCCAACAGAAACTTCTGCTGGTGCATCTGAGACTCTTCTACAATTCAAATCAAAGCAAATTTGGACATTTGAAACACAGATGTGGCCCAAATAGAGTACAGGTATGCTGGCAATGGTCAGAAAGGCAGCTTTAATGATACTAAACTAATTCTGTATTGGCAGAGATCAGCTAATATTAATGCCAAAATTAACTCGGGCATTTCCAATATTAACACAAATCTCATTAAGCAAAAAAATAGAGCTGAATTAAATAACATATAGCCCCTTGTAAGACATGACTACCTATAAAATTCTCCTTAATGTTACCTAGTAACATAATGCTGCAGAGCACAAAGGGGCAGGATGCTACTTTTAAAATTTATCAGTTAACTATTATGCCGAGTAAGCAAAACAGGTTTTGTGCAAATAATTTCCACAGTTGAATGATCTGCACTTTTGTGTAATTTCAGTTTAATTTGCAAAAAATGCCTTACCCTTTAACCGGAATGTTTTTAACCTAAAGGGAAAAAGAACATTAAACAGTTCACGGCGTAACCTGCACCAATGGAACTAAATTGTGCCAGAACTTTGGGCAGTAGCCTTTCATACGTATTATTCACACTCTTTTTTGTAAAAGTCTTTGCATAAAGCATTCTGAGGTAGAAAATTTACTAAAAGCAGGTTAAAAAAAAATAATTAAAAGATGAGGAAAGGGAGACTAAACCTCAGTTGGATTCCTGCTTCTTCCAAACAGAAAAAATGAGTTGTTCCAAATATCTGAGTCTAATTTTCTGAGGGGGTTTTCAGTTTGTATTTATTAATCTCAGTTTTGCACCTGCTTCTACACTCAAACATCTCTATCTCTGTTTTCTCTGTGCAATTTGTGGACACAGATGTGGGTTTCATAGATAGCTTGCAGATGCAAGTGCTAAGCTGGAAAAAACAAATGCTGTGGATGATTGGACTCTCTCTATGAGGCCTCTTGGCATTCTGGACCAGAATGCAGATTTCATCTGTGTCATTCAAATACAGAAAATACAGGTATGTGATTCCTATTTTTAAAATAAAAAATAACTACATATTTGCCTAAGACTAGAAATTTTCAGAATTCTCCTTTCTCAGGTTTTCTTTTTTCTCCCACTGGAAACAAATATAGGTTATATTTTAATGGAAATTTGTTGCATATATTAAGAGTTACCTTTGTGCATGTAATTTGATTAATCATACAACTGTTCTTTTGAGAGAGAGCATGCAATAATAATATTGTTACACTTCACAGATGTCAACTAGTATATACATATATATATGTAAAAGCTCAACTAATTTTGTGAAAACATTATGATAAAATACTCACTCATGCATCAGTGACCGCACCACCGTGTTTCCGTGAACGTGGGACTCGAAGAACAAGGTGTACAAGTATGGCAGCAGTGAGTATCTGATCCGAAGCGTGGCACGAGATATCTTGGCAAACTCATCTCCGAACACAGCTGGGTCTTGTTCCTGTTCAATAAAAGCTTTGATTTTTACTGAGGGACTGCAAATTCAACAGAGAACCTGTGTGCAACATAAGGAATGCTGTGGCTGACATGATGCTAAGAAAGTGAGTGTTTAAATAAGAAAAAGCACTGATTTGCAAACTGGAAGATGGATTAAGAACAACACTTGTTATTACCAAACTAATACTTGTATAAAATTTTTCAACTTGAAAAATTCCAGTGAGTTCAAAGAGGTCAGGCCCCACCACAGTATAAGCCCTCTGCAACCACACCTAACCTTGTGTGGGAGGGGAGCAGGTGTTTCATGTCTGTGCTCAGGAACAGATACCCTGTCTCTAGAAATTAATTAATCCTGGAGATGCAAGCCCTCTGGGACAAAGAAGATGAAACACAGGAAAAAGGGAAGACTGATAATCTGCAAATCAAAGTCAGAAGCGTAACTGGCCAGGTACATAAAGGCAAATCTATTTAAAAAGTAAACTCATGGCCCTGCTGAAGTCAACAGGAGTGATCAAAGTCACTGTGTGCAGCAGGGAAAACAGTTCATCCATTCAAAGAGACTTGATTTCTCCTCCTGTGCCCACCATTTCAGGATGACAGGATACCCACACATCAGCAGTGCCCCTTGCCCCCCTCCCTGCCAGCGATGCTCTCCTGTGAGAGAGGGCACGCACTGGGTCCCACCATCAAGGGGGCAGGTTAAAACAGTCTGGCTCTACTCCTTGGCTGCTTTTGATCTTACACCAAGGCAACCTAGACCATTCCCAGGATGGGATGCAGAGTGTGCAGCCCAGGGCAGTGCTTGTATGGGGAGCAATTACATCTCCTTTAGTTCCTCCTGTCCAGCCTTCTCCAGTGCTAAACAGCCAGCTAAAAAGTCGCATGGCTCACTTCCTCCTTCATGACATTCTTCCATAGTACTCAGTTTTCTCATTAAAATTGAAGACTATATGATGAATTCCATGGATAATGTAACAAAAAAGAAACAGAAGTAACAAAGCTTTTTATATTATCTAGTGCTTTTCAGACAAGAAAAGTATTAAACTATTTGAAATCCCCAGTGAATTAGGCAAAGTGGATATTTAAGATTTTATTTTAACAATAATTTAATGTTAATTAAACTCACTATTTAAGTAAAATTTCACCATTATTATGTTTGCATCAGAATTACTAATAATATTCCCTGTTGGCTCTGAGCTCCAGAACATCTATCTATTATTTCAAAAATTGCACAATATTTTTACCAGTGTTCTGACACTGTACAAATATTGCCTAATTTCACAAAAAACAGTTGGACTTCTTAGGTGATGCTGAGTGAACCTAAATGCCTATTTATTTCTTTCAGTGAACACAACGCTTTAGATGGATTTAAGTACTCCAATAAAACCAAATGTATCTCTGAATTGCAGCTCCCATCATATAGGCCCATTGCTCTCTTCCTGTTTATTAAATTGTACATATGTGATTAATACCCACTCACCCAGCTCAGACCTCATTTGCATGCTAAAAGGGCCAAGCAACCATATACGTATATAGGTACCTCTAACTTTAGTGGAGAGGTAAATAGAAAGCATTTACCGACAGGGACAGCTAACACCTTCCAGGCATTTGTTATTCTACAAAGAAATACCTCAGCGTATCTCAGGGATCTACAGCCTAATTCCTGACCCTCTTACTGATAGTACTATAGCTTATTATTCCTGCACTTGCCCAATTGCTGAATGTCCGTCATACTTTCATGCAGACACAAAGGTCTTCCTGGGGGTGTAAATGTTGCAAAATTTTGATGTTGCAACTCCACAGAAGCTGAAGGTTAGCAAATAACCTGAGCTCCAGCATTGCAGACCAGCTTTAGAGAAGGAAAAAAAACCCCAACATTTATTGAACTAACAGAATCATTTCATCAGAATATCAGATAAACACAGCATATCTACAAAGGCTGCAAGACCTTCAAGCATCACTAGAAACAACCTGATACTTCTTTCTGTCTGTGACAAGTCTTTAAAGGACTCTGTGATGTCGAAGCCAGGGCTTGGGTCTAGGCTGAGACTGCACTTTTTCATCCATCCCATAGGCTCATTGGCCTTTTAGGTCTTGGTTGCCTCTTGGCTGATAATGCTGTTGCTGCTGTTGATGCCTCTCCTTGGACGTCTCATGTGTCTGTAACTTGTTGCTTTTAAACAGCTAGGATGGTGTATAATGATCTCTCTCCCCTTCCTGCAATACTTACAGAAACACTGAAAGAAAAACTGAAGCAATTGAAAGAAGTAGGAAGATATGTTGGCGCTTACTGGCTTTTAAATAAAACCTGGGCTTCAGAAGGTAAAAGATGGAGCAGATGAATTTTACCAACAGCATGACAAGACCAGCATTTCTATATTATCTTTACATGATGAATGGGAAAAATTTACACTTCACTGTGTAATTCCTGCTCCCAGTGCAGCACTCCTTTTCACCTGCTACTCCAGTTTACCAGAGAATGGCAGCTTAGTTTCTAAGAAAGTAATGCAAATTACTGTCACCATAACTGCAATCATAGAATACAGCTTTATGTAGCTTCATTTACTTACGCTATTTCCCTCTGCATTGTGATTTCTGGAAAATGGATAGAAAGAGCCAAGTTGCATCCAGCGCAGGCAGAGTTCATAGGTAGTGTTGTAGTTAAACCCACAGATATCAGCACCAATCTAAGGAAAAACAAAATTGTTATTATGATTGTGAATGAGGCCTAAAACTAAGAAACTACAGAAATTTGCTAAAAAAAAATAATTTATGGAAAGTAATACCTATTTCTAATTACTTGATAAAAGTGCCCCACAATGATACAAATTTTTCTGTGACTGAGATTGTACTGGCTTCTAGACCACTAAGATCCCTGTGGAAGGTCTGACCATATTTCAATAACTCTACAGATTCTTCATGCCAGCTTGCAAAACCAGAAATGTAGAAAGGGACCTCAATCACAGAATATGATAATAACATAATACAAAGGGATCGCTTTTGGATGGCATGTAGTGACTCAGTCTGAATCTTGCAGAGCTATTTTCCTTTCAGTTCAGCAGGCAAGACTGGTGACATTTAGGCTTTTTTAATCTGCACCTCAAGTGGGCTTGTCTCAGAAAACATTTGAGCTAATTTGAAGTGATACTGTGTATGAGCCAGCAACTGCCTGAAGGACGCCAGACTTACATAGGGAATGCCAAAGAGGTTGAATTCCAGCATTCCAATGATTGACCGGCGCAGGTCCTTCCACTGAGAGAAGTTGTCACCCAGCCAGTGACCCCCATGCTTCCCACTGCCAACGAATGTAGACCGACTCAAGACAAATGGTCGCTTTCCAGTTGCCTGCTGGACAACACTGCAAAGAAATACAACAAGATCATTAAAAACAAGAATGGTAACCAAATGACCATATGATCAACCTGAGCATTCAGGCACAATCTCAAGGGGTATTAGTCATGAAACAATTACTGCTGTGGTCCCAAGTCACATGAAAATGTGGCTGCAAAACTGCAAATAAAGGGAAGTTTTACTCAGTGGCCAAAATAAAAAAACTAAAATCTATCTGATTCACAAAACAGTTTGTCTCAGGTATTCTTAGTCTTCCTAAATAATAACTTGTGTTTAATTTATTCTCAGCAGTGTCTCAAACTGAAAAAATGAAACGTAATTTTCTTTCTGTATAAGTACATTTAATTTAGTGTCCTGTGGGTTCCTAAAAAACAGTACAATCCGTATTTTTCTCAATATAGGATTGATTTAGAGATTTTTATTGGCAAATAAGGTTCTAATATCCTGGAATTCAAAACTGGAAAGAAAAAAAGACACAAAAAAATATCAAAATTGTATCTAAACATCTTATAAATAAGGAAATAATCAATATAGAAAACAAACATGTAATCATGCAAAATGTCACCCCATCCTCTGGTTTCCTGTCATTGTTTGATATACGAGGTTTCATTATAGAATTAGTGGTGCAGTGAATTTTTTCTTGCTTTTTGAAAATAATTTTACTGCATCATCAGAAAATCAAGGAAGTGCAATACATCTTATTAACAAATCTATTACAAAATTCTTCAACATCTGGTCATCTTTGTATGTCATTACATATTGCAATATTATGTATTGCAGGAACTCAAATTCAACTTTGCTTTAATGCCATTTGGGCAGCACAGTTTAGATTCTCTGGGAAATCCTAGCATGAAATATTAATCATGTTGTTCACCATCCACCTCCTTCTCCCTTTTCCTAATGAGATTTGATCAGGAGCATTTTCATCCGAATTTGTAATGGCTCAGTATTTGCTATGGGGTCTGTAATAGCACGGAGACGTAAAGTGTTTCAGCACTTGTTTCTGAAGCAAAAAACCCAACGGCTTTCATGGAAGACTAAACATATTAACCTCAGGAGCCATATGCAGCAAGAGGTACAATTCTTGAATCTCATGGGGCTTGCTGGTTCTGGTTTGCAGGCCAAATAACTCCACAAGATTCCATGTGCTTTGAATAAAACGTATTTTAGAGCCTTTTCATGGATGTCTGGAATAAGAGTGCTCTTTGTCTGGCTGTCTTTGGCTCCATTTGCAAATACAGGTACTAATGAGGACAATATCAGATCAATTCAACTATGATCCAGAGCTGCATAAACAATTTGCAACAAGTAATTTATTGAATAATTTCAGTTTTTCATGAACCATTGATGAACAGGTCCTAATGTTGTCAAATGTATTTGTTGATTTAAATTATTTACAGCATATCATGTGCAAATAACTCTTGGCATTAAGCTATGCACAAACTGATTGCTGCTAGTTTATGTATTCAAATTCAAATCATTTGACATGGGGCAGATGACACATTTCCTATTCTCTGTCTGCCTTAGAAAAATTCTTAGAATTGTTTTTTATATGGTTATGAAGTTGTCATTCATTTTCAGTGATTATCCTGCAATTGAGGCTGGTTGCTAAATATTCCTGTCAATAATTTAATTTAGTATATTATTTATGAAGAGTGAATGCAGAAAGGGTATAAAACCAGCCTTGAAAAGAAATGTATTTGAGAAAACCAAATGAATAGGCGTGAAAAATACTTCATCAAAGTTTCCCAGCTTTGCAGCAAATCCAACCTCTGCATATGCTTTTGGTGGTGTTCTTCAGCCTTGAAGGACTGAGCAAAACATGTTTCTTTTGTAAGGAGCCCTGAAAGCAAGTGCTGCAGGAAGGGGGAAGGTTCGCAGCCTTGGGTAGGCTGTGAGGAGCTTCACAGCACTAACTGTCCCAATGGCATTAGTCTGGAATAGCACAGCCAGGACAGTGCGTGTGCTGAAGGGGCTGGGGCAGGTGTGCCTGCACACCGAGCTTGTCCTGCTCATTTCACAGGGTTTGTCTCAGGCAATTGCCTTTGCTGGCACAGAGCCTGAATAAAGTTTAAAAAAACCCAAAAAAACAGCTCAAGAAGACAGGAAATCTAAAGGCTCTATTTGCAGTGCTACCAAGACAGTGCATGGTTATGTGGACTTCAGTGTGCAGAGAACAAATCCTGATGGAGAGTCCAGTGGTGGGAGAATCTCTTCTGAGACTGGGGCACAGGGGCCCAAAAACCATATTAAGAGGTCCAGGGTTTGTGGGCTTTCTGCTCCTTCTCTCGAAAGCTGAACTGTGCTTCAGGCAGGCCCACAAGAGCTGGCAAACCATTTCTGGTTTTAGCAGTGCTTCTCTTCCCCCAGTCTTGGTATATAAAATACAAATACATCAACACCATAATTAGGCTCACTTAGCCATATCCTCTGGATGCTATGACAATCCAACTGCTGAAAATGAGTGCTAAATGCTGAAATTGGCCAGCACATGGACCCCTGCTTTGCACTTCCATAGTGGTATTAAATTTCCCCATGTTTTAGCTCAGTCTCTGCTGGAAAAGGCATGATTTGCCCATTTGATTTAACCCAACAAGTAGCTCTCCACTGTCACTCCAGCTTCACAGCAACAGCCTGCCTGCGTAAGCTAGTTTTGAGTGCTTCCCAGCTGCAGAATGAGTTTTACAGTAGCTGACAGCAACTGTGCTGCAATGCAGCTCTGCCCTCCTGAACCTGCTGAGCCCCACGATAACTGCAAAACACTGCCTGCCAGGAACCAGAGGCAGCTCCAGAAGCAGCCAAGAGTGCTGCACAGTTCAAATTCTTCACTGACAGTGATAGAAACTCCTCTGCCACAATAATGAAGGGACAGAAAAATTTCCTAGGCATCACACAAGGCTGCTTCTGCTGCAGATGCTCATGGGATGCTCTAACAGAGGATAGGAACATCTTGCTCTAGATATACTAAAGCAGCAGCTGAAAAGTTAGGCCCTAAACATATATACTGATTCAGCTAAGAAAAGTAAAACTGGAAAAGATTCTGTTCCTTCTTCCATGATTCCCTTTTCTTCAAACAATGTTTCTTATTAGATACTATTACAGATTTCCCAGGTAACACCAACGGCTTTTAAAAGTTTTTAAAATGCATTTCAGTCACATGAATGTGATTAGAAATACTTAGAAAACTCACTTGAAAGTTGGTTCTGTCTGTGACCAGCCAAAGAGAGAGTGTGTGTTATAATGCTCTCCGAGGAAAGTCTGGGAGTCAGGACACAATGTCTTTTGTGCCAGGGAACGATCTGAAATGCCTGAGAATGATACAAAACACTGTAAAATCATATTCATCATAATTTAAATCTGTTCACATTTCTACACATTTAGAGGTGAAAACATGAGAGGACTTGGGAAGAGGAGAAGCTCAAGTGCTTGACCTGTGCTGACTTGAGGTTAGCTATGAATACCTGATTGCACACAGGCACATGTGTCCTCAGAGGGGAGGAGGGGACTGATAATTTCTTATAGGTTCTATGTCCAGTAATTTAGAAGATCTGTACAAGTATCATGTATTTCATAAGTAATAGAAAAATTCTGCATTGCTGAATTAAGAATACACCTACATACTATTTAACACAGTGACTGATTTCACTTAATAGCAAAAATGTTGCAAGAAAAAAAACCAAACCCAAAACCAAACAGAAGTTCAGACATCCAAGGAACCTGTATTGTTATGTGAAATCCTAAAACCCCAGTGTCCATACCACTCAGTTGCAGAGGCAGGCAGGCAGCACAGTTCTGCCCTATCATGGCAAAATTCACACCTAAGCTCAGCTCTGGCCCCTCTCTTGCCCTGAGACACGTCGGACCAGAAGGCAGCAGGACTAGTGGCACTGCCCCAAGAGCAGAGGTGTGCAGGGGGGGAAAAAGCATGAGGTGCAGCAGACTGTGGGCTATCAGTGGCTCTGTGGCTGTATTCACGTATGGATGGATTATCCAGTAACTATCAGCAGGAGACAGATGGTAGACATTGCAGTAAGTTTTTGCCTCCAATACTAGTCAGGGTAGCCCTGATGTCACTGGCCCAGCACCAGCTGATTCAAGGGTAAGGAAAATGAGGCACAAGTTGGTTACACAGATGCTGCCTGGTCTCTGATCCCATGTTAAGGAGGTGCTGGCAAAGCCCATTTGGTGCACAATAATTTTCATCCTCTGCAGGTAACCACCATGAAAATGCTACATGAATTTCATCAGGAATTGGGCTGGTCACATTTTTGGTTTATACAATGTATTTATCTTCAGAGATGGAGTTAAAAACATTATAAAATCCTCCAAAATAAAAAAGAAAGCAGATTCTCAAATATTCTTCTTTTGCATTCTTAATTAGGTGCATGCACTATTTTAAATATTTCTCATGAACAAGTAATTTCCCTGCCTAATTGCACTTCCTGTATGTTTGCAGTTCATTAACACAATGTACATTTTTCTGTAGCTGAAACCTCTGCTCTGCTCTGCTGTGCCACCACAGCTGGAATCCCTGTGTTTGGATCTTTAGACACCAAGACTCCAGCGTGGCTGATCTACATCAGACATAATTTAACTTATACACAATTTTCAAGTAACTTTGACTGGTATATCTTTGAAGAAGACACTAAGGTTCTGAGGAAAGTCACACTTAATGTCCCAGTGGCACTTGATTATTAGCCCCATAAAATTAAGGTGGGATAGGAAAGAAAATGCTGGCACACAAATCATAGTTTCATTCTTCATTCCTATTCTGACTATTTTGTATTCTGCCCCAGTAATACTGATTATTTTACAATTGCTTATTAATCTTCAGTATAAAGTGTTTTATAGAAAATTGATTTGAAGGACATCTGTTTTTAGAACTTCAAACCATGGTTAGGTGTAATCATGGTTACAAAATTTAGATAAGGAGGTTGAAGGCTACATTGACAAAAAGCCTGAGGTGCTGAGACTGCGACTTGCACAGATGAAATCACCTACACAACAGTGAAATAGCAAAACCCTGCTAACCCCAGGAAGGTCCTAGTGTCTTGCTGGACTAAGCAGCTTAGCTCCCATCTCATACCTACACCAGTCAAGGGTTTGGACAGCTAAGAGCATGGACAGTGTTGGCATAAAGTGAAATATAAAAGAAAGCCCTTAAACACTGGTTCAAAACAAAGGGATAAAAAATTTCCAATCTCTTTATAATATTTTGTCATGATTTTGTTACGTTTATGTTTCTCTTATATTCAGACTAAAAAGAACTGAGGTTTAACGAAGAAAATGAAGAATCACAGAGTCACAGAATATGCTGAGTTGGAAGGGACCCACAAGATCATGAAGTCCAGTTCTTAGCCCTGCACAGGATCATCCCCAAGAGTCACACCATGTGCCTGAGAGTGTCATCCAAATGCTTCTTGAACTCTGTCAGGCTTGGTGCTGTGACCACTGCCCTGGGGAGCCTGTTCAGTGCCCAACCATGACAGTAGAAAAGCCTGAAGGGAAAAAGGGAACATTTCCAATACTTCACTGTCAATAACTGATTTATGTATCAACTTCCTGCTGCATACTAACATTGTTCAGGCAGCTGGGCTTTCCTGGGGAAATGTTGGCTGGATTAACTGCCAGGACCACTGGCACTAATTGTAAGTATTCGTGGCTTCCTGGGGAAGAATGAACATATCATTAACTCAGCTACTGGAACAGGTTTTCCCGTTCCTATGTCTCTCATAGGCTTGGACATTTTTAAACTCATTTTTAGCTCATTTCTGGTAATGCAGTGAAAACTTTTGTCCCATGAGAAAGAAAACATATTGAATTAAGGCATCAGGGAGATCCTCTCTTCCTTGTCATGGTTTGTGAAGAAGGCAGAGACTGCCCATCTCTGAGATTAGCAGTGGTGATGGTAAGACAGAAGGGTTACTCCTTCACTCCTTCCATAAGTCTGTAGATGAGTTACAGTATATAGGTCTCTTGCCCTTTTTTTTTTGATGCAGACCAGTTGCTTAGAGAATGGCAGGAAAGGTCATTTTTCTAGTCCTGTTACAAGTAGACCTAGGCACAGAGGAAAGTGGTTGATTTTTGATATTCCATCACAACTGAGCCACTGGAGTCTTGAACTGATGTGTAAGAGGCAGGGGAAGATGGAAAATGAGAGGATGAATTGCTGCCCCCCTCTCCCCTCCCTTCCCAGCGCCCACTCCAAAAAAAAAAAATTAAAGAAAAAGAAAATAAGTAAAAAAAACCCAAACCAAAACCAAAACAAAAACAAACAAAAAACCCCCAAAAAACAACAACAACAACAAACTAAAAACAAAAACAAAAAAAAAAACCTTGACAAGGAAATTTTACTTACTAGGAATGTAAGGAGGGTTATTGATTTCATTATCAGCACATCCAGGGTACTGGCCTCTTCCGAAATTGGATGGTTCATTCATATCCTTTAATAAAGAGAGTAAGACACATGTCAAAAGCCTCATTTGCTTTTTTTAAAGAAGGGACGGGAGATATAATGAGACATACAATCCAGATCCCATCATAGTCAAGGACATCCTTAAATTCCAGGCACAACTGGGTCCACCACTCCACTGTCCTGGGGTTGGTGTAGTCAGGAAACACGGAGTCCCCGGGGGGCCAGGCCTAAGGGTCAGAGGGGTAGATCCTGGTTATTTTCTCATTTCTGTTGCAGAGCTCCTTTATCATTTTAAAGCAGCACTGGACCAAGTTCATCGGAAAATTAAAAAGCCCACCTTCCCAACAGCAGGAGTTACACCATCAGAGTTGTTCACCCAGACTCCCATTTCCTGGCCAAGATCGTAAGGTCTGTAAGTGCCTGGTTCCTCGTCCTTGGTAATGAAAGGGTCCTGAAAACAGCAATTACACTTCTGTTATGGAAATCCCAGAGGTAACAATTACTCTTCTATTTGTATATTTTAGAAAAATGTGGATTGTGTTCTTAATTTCAGATTGCAAAAATATTGAAGGAGTTGAAGGAGCACATAATAATTTAGAAAAAGAAGTTAAAGATATGTCATGAGTATTTCTTGTATGAGGCAAAAGCAATGTGAAATTATTAAATACCCTCATGTTTATTTTTTATGAGATACTCTATGTTCAAATTAGTTTAGAGACACTAGATTTTACAACCCCCACACCAAGGTCTGTGCTATAGATGGGTCCTGCAATGGGCATTCCCACACTTGGACACCTCTGGGTTTCCTCCAAGGCAATCCTTATTCCAGCTGCCTCAAAATCAACAGCTCAATGCTGAAAAAACTAAAGCTTTTCAAGGGGCTTGACACATCCAAGCTCAAAAAACCCCCATTAGCTCTCCATTCAGAGCTGATGTTGGACAAGGGTGTTTTATGTCAGTCTGATGCAGAGCAACCCAATTCATGCATGTGCCTCTGCTCTCCCCAGGCATCATGACCACAGCATTTCAGACTCTATAGCTCATCCTTGCTGCCCCTTTCACTGCCTGGGGTGGTCACTGCCTCCTATTACTGTCAGTGGCATTGACACCAACAACTTCTGCACCTCAGGATGGCCGTCGGTAGCCACAAAGCTCATTGAAAGGGAGCAGGATCAGCTCCTAGGGGTGATGGAGGCCCACCATGATGGTAAGTAATAAAGTTAGGAATAATTTGAGATGCCAGTGAATGAAGAGATACTATTCAACTCTGCTCAGCAGTCAGCTGCAACTAAAAGGAGATGAATGCATTTTGCAATATGTGCCTAATTAGGAGCAGGTATCTACTTTTTGTGTAATTTAGAACAGATGAAGATTGCAGCTATTTTAGGAGGGGATTCTTTACTTTTTTCTTAGAAAATGTTATTCCCTCAGGTTCTGCTTTAGGCAAAGCCTTTCAGTTATGAAACACCATAGAGCAAAACACCACTGAAACAATTCTTCCATTCACTTATAGCTTCTGCAATAATTTAAGTGAACTTTAATTAAGATGTGAAAAAAATCTAACTAATAAACTTCTTAGAAAACCAAAAAATATCAGATTCCAAATGGTAAGTTTCTTTAAAGGCATGTTTTAAAGCTCATTTAAACACCTGAATCAATTGCCTGATTTACTTGTAAGCCCTCTGGTAACTATAGCCCTGGTGAGGGAATTATATTCTTCCATGCCTCAAAAACAAAAGCTACAGCTAAATCCCTATTTTAAGAGTAAAAATCTGTTTTACTTTAACTATCTAGCTCCAATGTCACCCCTGTAAGGAGTATAAGTGTCCACTACATTTTTAACTTGTTTAATACTTCAACTCTGGAAAAGAGAAAACTGCCCATCTGCAATAATTAGCTTACAATTGTGGAAAAGATGTCTCTCAAGGGGCTTGAAGGCTAGAAGTCAGCTTAATTAGCTACTCTTAATCCAACCTTCTGGTTTTCTTCAGCTGAAAGGTTATTTCAGTGCATAAATCTAATACATTATGCAGGTTTAGTATTGTCTTAAAGAGAATAAAACCCCTCCATGCATTCAAGGATTGTTTGTGCAGGAGGAGGTTCATGCCTGTTAATTCTTCCCCAATTTATCTCTTTAGCAGCTCTTGGGGAGGAGGTGCTAAGCATCCTTAACTCCAACTGACTGCTTAAAGATCTGGGAGCACCAAGCACTTATCCAGTCTGATGCATTTTCACCTACGGTCCCAAACATGTATTTTGATGCACATCCATAAGAACTCATCTCTGGAAATTTTAGCCTCTATGGCTCACAGAGCTTGATTTAAAAATGTTAAAGCTATCAAGCTTTGAATAATGAGCGTGTTGCTGTTGACTTTTAAGTATTTTGTCACTGTTTCTATCTTAGTGTGATTTAATAGAAGGTATACAAGGTCTTTCAGTAAAGCTCCTATTCAATAATAATGATTATCATTTTTCATTGTAGTCATTGTTACTTTTGGAACTTCTTTGTTTCTAAAGAATATATTTGTTTAGATGACACAGCTGAAGCATGCATATTATTTAGAGCAATAATGATGACCAAGTACTGGCACTCTTAGTCAAAATTTCCCTTGAATGGAGATGGCCTCTGAAAGAGGTCAGGGGAGAGAAGTGCTGAAGGGCTGCACTTAGAGGCTCCAGTAATGGAGCCATGCTACCATCAGGGTGACCATAGTCATGGAGGGCTCCTGGCACTGGGGACTGGACCTCCTGATTGTGAGGCACCGGCCACCCCAGTGATGGTGGCACAACTGAGTTCAGCATCCCAGCCTCAGATGGGTTACCAGGGTTAAGACTGCTGGCTCTCAGGATCTGCTCTTTGCTTCTGACCATAAGAGTCTGAGATGAGGAAGACTGAACCCATCACCACAGATCCATTTAACAGAGGTTTTACATGACACTAAGTGGCTCCAGTCAGAGCCCATTGCCTGAAATCATCATGAGGAAGGCTACAATCTGCTATACTTGGGAAACTCACTCATTACTGTCACTGTCTAAAGAGAATCTAAAGAGAAAATTGTTCTTTCAGTCTCAGACTGGATTATGCTTACCTTGATTGCAACTAGCTTGGCTTTGCTATCACTTGGGAATTAAACCTTTCATACTGTTCCAGCTCCTGACTCTACTTATGGGAATGGTTTGCATCACTAAAGAATGCTAACAGACAGAGTTTGACAGGATGTCAGCAACTGTAGCAAAGTGAAAACAGAAAAGTTCAGTAGTGGTGTAACCTATACTTCCTATTAGCTTTTAAATCATGAAAGACAAACTGGCTCAGCTTTTGTTCTTTCTTCAAAAGCTTAGCTAAAGAACGAGAGCAGAAGACAGTCCTTAGTTACAGGTTAGTGGAAGAAGGAAAGAAGGGTTTCCTATCTGGGAAGCTCATTCCATGAATTAAGAGTTGTCATGTTCCTTGCATCTAAGAGCTGAATTTACATAGCAACACCTCCCTGTCCTGCTGTAGAATGCACCACCTGAGAAACTGAAAGAGCTTTAAAAATGCTGTTGAAATTAAACTCACAAGAAAATAATGTAGCTCATCCACTAAATCACAACTGCTTGCCTATAGCTTCTTACTCAGTAGCAAGTGCAAAACAACTGGAGACATCCTGACATTGATGACAAAGAGGGAACTACCATGTATTTATTGAAGGATAAGACTGCATGGGAAGAGCTACACCAGATTCCCAGTATTTTGCTCATATATTAATGTTTTGCAAAGTTTTTTGAGAGAAACCAATAAATAGGCAGGTGGTATTTAATGTCACAGCTCTAAGAGATTAGATAATTTTTAGAGCAATATTGAGGATACAAGGAGCCTAAAGTGCCTAACAAAGACCACTTAGTTCTGACAGCACATGTGCTCGCTTATGGCTTGTTTATTTACAATGATGTATCCAGTTAATTTGGGACTATTTTTGTCTTAAAGTTGCTCTCCATCAGAGGGAGTTACTAATCTCTTACTGTTTAAACTCTGTGCCTTGGATCTCCACTGATGGAAACTGATTTCTCTGCCACAACCTGGAGGTTCTCATGATTTGCAGTTGCAGAAGAAATGGGACCTTCAGGGAAATGTACCTTTAAGGACAAATTGCTGTCAAACAGCACTCACTACACAGGCTGCTATTTCCATTATCAACATGTAATTGATCACTTGGGCTGCTGTGTGGTTTTGTTTGACATTCCTAGCAGCAAATGGAATTATAGTACAATGAAGTGAAGATTAGGCAAATAACAAATACAGAGAAGGTACTTATAAAGAAACTATTTAAAAACTCCCAGTTAAAAAGAAAAGTCCCATATAGCTATCTGTGGTGCTGACTAGTCCATCCTCAGTCACATGCTAAACTTTACAACAAATTATGGAGGAAAAAATAAGGACAGGGAGGCACTTCTGCCTTAATCTATCTGTTTGACAAGATAATGTGATTTTTAGATGAGGAAACTGCAGTAGCTCCCACTTATCTTGACTCCAGATAGACCAGTACAAGTGAAAAAGGAATTGTACCACAATTTAGGACTCTGCTGTTCAGTCTCTCTCCCCACAAGCCTTTGACAGAACCCTCAAGACAACATTAGAAATGTGACCTTTTTTAAAAGGACTGGGTCAACTTAGGGCCAAACATTAGTGGCCTGTCCATTATGATTCATTTGGATAAACTGGCCTCCTTAAAAGCACAAGCCACCAATATAATGTAGGCAAATGTGATGCAGGGCTTTGTCATAGGAGACAATTTCTAGGAGAAAGAAGGAAATACTTCTGCTGTTCTCCAAACACTGGAGGGACATCATCAGGAACACTGGGAAATCAAGTTATCTGCTACACAGGCAAATGCATTCAAACTGGGAATGTGTGGGGGAGAGCTACTACAAGATCTGAAGACCTCACCCAATAAAAAGAGGATAATATACTTCAGTTTGTTTAGCCTAGCAAAAAAAAAAAAAAGGCTGAGGGAGAATGTGCTTGTTCAAATCAGTGTATCAAGAAAGAAAATAGAAGGATGAGAGACTGGCAGTTTGAGGTAAATAGGAATAAGAGTACCCAAATGAAAGGTATAAACTGACCATTTAGACAGAAAACAGATGACTACAACCACAGCAAAACGTCCTGAGAGGGACTCTGTGGGACTGTCTCCTTCTCCTTACCCTGTGGCTGGGAGTCAGCTCAGTCTGAGCCATCCCTGATGCATCTGTCAGACCTGTTCACAGCACACACTTGGGAGGCACCCTGGCCACAGTAGCCAGCTCCCTGCTCAGCTCACCCTGCAGACAGGCAGCCTTTCCCTAATGTCTATCTTAAAACTGTCTTACTGCAATTTAAAGAGCTTTTCTTCTTATCCTCTCCCCAGTGGTTATAGAGAACAAATTGCATCCTGTGCCAGGGAGTAAAGCCTTCCTGGTGCTGCACTGCTGAGGGACCCTGAAGAGCAAGATCTTGCAAATCTATCAAGGGATTTTATTTAATTTCCTATTTTATTTAAGTCTTTATTTAAATTTCAATTTAATTGGTCTCAAATTTCCTTGCCACCATTG
This sequence comes from Margarornis squamiger, assembly GCA_035222235.1. Classification (NCBI taxonomy): domain Eukaryota; kingdom Metazoa; phylum Chordata; class Aves; order Passeriformes; family Furnariidae; genus Margarornis; species Margarornis squamiger. The sequence goes on along the minus strand of JAWWTY010000037.1, from coordinate 14,318,645 downwards.
GCATTCACTCAGCTATTGTGATAGACAGTCATTTTGGCACAAGAACATATATGGGGATGTGCTGGAGCCAAACAGCAAATTTTGTTGGATAAATTAACTGGGGAAGATGGAAAGCTCCAATTTTCACTTCTGTCCAAATTAATTCATTTGTCCATACGTCAGTTTTGATTAGAGGTTCAACATACATTTTCCACAATTTTTCATGCAAATAAACATCTCTTACATTAATTTAGATAAAATATAAGTACAAGACAACATGAATTGTAGTTACTAGCTTCCAGAGTGATTAGGAATATATTTTTACCCCATTCAACTACTTTTTTATGTGTCTTAAATTCATTTATTCATTTTCAGGGAAAGCCCTGAACAGAGTAAAATTTCTCATAACTGAGTGGGGAAAAGTGACAGAGAATTAATGTTTTGGTATAGAGATGGTGCTGGTACACAGATATCCAATAAATGCAACACTTTTAAATATGAAATCTGTGAGAAATTGTTCTTGAGCTCTTCTCAACAAATGCCAAAAATGGAAAATCTGCTACAATAGCATATGTGTGTCAGCACCTAGGTACTGCTGTAAAGACTGTGCTGTGAATAGTTCTTGTAAGAGGAGAAATAATTAGTAACATGGTTAATTTACCAGAATCACAACATTGTGCATTCCTTTCTTCTTCAGCTCCTGCATGTACTCTGGCAGACCGGCAAAATTCACTTTATCATAGGTGAAGTCCAGGCGACGTTCCATGTAGTCAATGTCAAAATGTTGGACATCCTAAACATTTTTAGAGCAAACATTAAATAAATGCTTCATCCCGCTCTGGACTTCTCAGCACAGGGAAGACATGGATCTGTTGGACCAAGTCCAGAGGAGGGCCACAAAAATGATCAGGGGCTGGAGCACCTCTCTGATGAGGACAGGCTGAGGGAGCTGGGGTTGTTCAGCCTGGAGAAGAGAAGGCTCCAAGGAGACCTTATTGCTCCAAGGAAACTTATAAGAAAGATAGGGTCAGACTTTTTATGTAGGGCCTGTTCTCCTGATAGGAGAAGGGGTGATAGTTTTAGACTACAAGTATGTAGATTCAGACTAGATATAACAAAGCAATTTTTTTCAATGAGCATGGTAAAACACGGGATCAGGTTGCCCAGAGAGATGGTAGATATCCCATACCTGGAAACATTCAAGGTTAAGTTGGATGGGATTCTCAGCAACCTGATTTAGTTGAACATGTCCCTGCTCACTGCAGGGCAGTTGGACTACATGGCCTTTAATGGAAGTATTTGATACAGAGGTCAGAACGTATGCCACTCTATTTCTAAAAGGCAACTAAAGTAAGAAAGGAAACCTAAGAGATTGGCTGTAATAATTGTAGTCCTACAAACTTATATGGTAGCAATGGACAAAATGGAAACATAGAAGTCCTTGTTTAGCAACTATTTTGCAGTGATCTGCATCAGAAGTTCCATTATATATTTTTGAATGCTAGCACCTCATACTGCATAACAGTAAATCCATGCCAGAATTGGCTGCTATGCAGCCAAGAGCAGCACTTAAGCGTCACATTAAAAGACCACTTTAAATGTTCTTTTAAGCATTATGAAGATATTATATGGAAAACTACTTCATAAGGTTATGAACATCTTTTAATTCTACAATTCCTTTTGTAGTATAATTATTTTTCCTCTATTATAATTTCCTTCACCTCACTTCAGATTGTAAAATTAGCATAAGCAGTGAAAAATTCATACTTACATATGGGATATCATAGCGGTGCATGCGATCGACAGTTTGCTTTACAACATCAAGGCTGCCATAACCCCAGCGGGAGAGCTGAAATCCCAGGGACCAGTAGGCTGGCATGTGTGGGCGTCCAATGGCCTATAAGCAGCAGGAGTGAGGAATACAGAAATGCAAGAGGTGAGATGAGAAGTTATTTTGAAACACCAGGAGAGGCTTTCAGACCGCTTAAGCCACAAAGATGAGGGCACAGGCATTACACACCCATTAAATACCCTTTCCTTTCTCTGAGTGGCTCTCAGTACAGTATGCCTGGCTCCAAAAGAGTGCTTCTCCTGGTGGATCCTTGCCCTTCACAGAGGATCCAAGCAATACCCACAATGAGCATCACTTCTAAGAATATCCCAGTGGAAGACACAGCCTTATGTTAAATGTGGGGTTTGCTGCACAGTAGCACATGCCTTCAATTGCAGGGCACATGCCAGCAGAAGTCCTGCGTGGATCCTCATGCTGCCTGACCCGCTCCAGGTCCAAAAACCCTTTGGTCAACAGCAGGCAAATCTCCAACAACACACAGCAACATAAGCTTTGCAAATTTTTCCTGTCACATACAGCTGAACTAACTCATCAAGAGTCTGATGTTTATTTGAGCTCTCTGAAATTTTAATTATATTTACACACCAACTTGATGAAACTCAGTTACTTATGGCTGACTGCTCTCACTGCTGGCCCACAGCCTTGTGTTGCCAGGCATTGACAACCCTCTTCAAGGTCAGAGTTACTGTTTGGTCCTGAATTCTCAACTGAAACACAAGGTAATGAGTTAAATATGATTTTATAAATATTTGATTTCCACTGTCTGAACATAATCCATCTGTAAATGGCATGAGGAAACTCAATTGAGAGCACAGGAAGACAAGGCATCCCACTCTGCTTCCCCTGGTGAGACCTGCTGTGGTAACTTGGGACGAGCAGTGGGCAACCATGATGGCTTTCTTCTACAAGCAAACTGAAATCTGGCATTGCCTCATCAGTACACGCTAGTGTTTTCGGGGGGGCATCTCTTGAAATCCTCACTTCAGTTAAATCCCATCAAACTAACCTCTGTTTTGCATTTTTAACACCTTTGCAGGCAGTACATGAAAATCAAGTAGCTAGGCAGCAGCCATGATTTATTAATCAATTGCAACTATTGTCCCCCTTTGGCTAAAAAATTGTTTCGCCCTTATTTCATCGTGAGTCTCCGTAGTTAGGTAATTATACTAAGAAGTGTATTCACATCTATAACAGATCTAAAAACATGTGTATTGCTAGCTAAACCTCATCTGCTTTAAATAAATAAGACAAGGCACTTCTGGCACTCTGTATTCATTGCATTGCTAAGCTCTCTGGAGACACATTGCATGAAGGCACATCTTCCTCTAGGATTTTCTCCAGGAAGAGTCTGACCCAGGAAAGCAATGCTGAACTTGAAATTGCTCTAAAATAGATCATGGATACTAGAGCTGGTGGGATGTACAAAGTGCACCAGACAGAAACACAGGTGTAGGAGAGAGGCAGGGAAAAGATGAGGATGTTTTAATGCACCTGAGCTGGGGCACACACGGGATAAATTGCTTCCAAACAAGAAAGGCTTGCAAACACACTTGAACTTAAGCACTAAACATTACAAACTTGGCTACAGTGTGCTTTGGCTTGTTGGGATGCTACTATTTCACCTAAGAAAAAACAGGAGGAGGCCAGGACAACTGGTGAGGTTAATGCTCTGAGTCTCTCCAGGAGGGATGCTCAGGCTCATCAGCACAGCTGCCCCATACACCTGCTACTTGTCCCCTTCCACCAGGCTTAACTCTCTTCACACTCCTGAACACCTACTTCTCCTCCAATTCAGCTGGAGGCTGGGTTGTGCAGAGAAGCAAGAGCTGCTATCAGGAGCATGTTCCTGCCACAGCAGCACCCAGCCTTCACTTCACGCTGCTGTGCCCTTGCCAGGACAGGCCCTGGACAGACAAGGTGGTCCCTACCATGTAGGGGAGGCTGATGGGCAGAGACACACGATTGTTACTCTGGTGCTCTCTTGTCTGCTTGCATGTGTCATCAGTTTTTTCTATTAGTTCCATTTTTCCATTAGTTTTGCGTGGACATGCCTGATCACCCAGACCATCTTTTGAGCTCTGCTGGGGTTTTCCATGGTGAGCTGAATGGGGTATGATGGCTTAGGATAATCTCCCAGACACCCTGTGAGCCGGCATCAAGGTGTCCAACCTTAGGCAAGCCTCAGGGAAAGAAATCTGGTTCCCTGTCACATCCACACTCACCATGTTAAGGATAAACTCATCTGAGGAGGCAGAAGTTTGTTTTAGACCAGCAAAGGCTGCAAGATGAGCTCTGTGAACTCCATCACTTTGTGCTCCTAAAGCAGATGCATATTTTGCCCTTGCTTTTTCTACTGTAACCAGAGAGTGACCTGTACAAACAAGATTAAAAAGAGGGACCAGAACAAAAGAACACCCTAATGAAATAAAATGCTTTGTGCACAGGCTTCTTGCCTTGGATAAGAGGAAGAAGGAAAGTCGGCTGATAAATATTAATCCTGTGGCTAAATTCAGAGCCCTGTGCCCTGGCAGGATGTCTCAGTGGCATCTGCTGCCTGTCCCCAGGCAGGCTAGGAAATAGGAAAGTGGTGACCAGCCCAGAAGCAGTGGGAACAGCTGGACAGCTCTGCTCTGGGTCCTGTGATATCCCCAGTCACTCCTGGCTAGGGAGGACAATCAGGGAGGATAGTCGGGGACATTGCCAATACAATGTAGGTAGAGTTGGATGGGGATTTGCTTCTTCCCTCATCTCCTATCAAATACCCAGGTGGACAGCAGCAGGGCTGGAGGAGGAGCTGTGGCCACCAGCATATGTCCAGAGCCCTCCACAAAGGGCACGGCCCCAGCACAGGGGTTTGCTGAGGTTCAGCTGCTCACTGATGGTGCTGTGTCAGTGTGGACCACAGAGTGAGATGGAATTTTGTGACAACATTGCTTGGGGAGTTTGGCATTACAGATGAACCAACAGAAAAGTATCCACCTTGCAATAAGAGACTAAGTTTTTAAAGCAATTAGTTCTCTAGGTTTACCAGGCTGGTGAATCTATGGTGAGCTTAATTGAAACCAGCAGAACATTTGAAGAGGAAGGATGAAAACAGGGCAGCTGGGAAAACAAATGTTCTTTTTTCTAATTATGCTGTGGACTCTCTCTAATGGATCCCCCTGAAGCTTCCTGATAAAGTAACTGACATATGGTACCTACTCACAGATGGATCAGCAGAGGCAGGAATGTAATTTTGCAAACCTGAAAACTCAAGCTGGATTTGATATATATTTAGGATCTAGTTAATTCATACAGATTGCATTCTGCATACAAATGATCATAAAGTGCAGCAGGCAGAGAAAGCCTCCTTGCCAGAATTGCCAATTCTACTCCCATAGAATCAGAAAAGGTAAATGGGGTATGGCAGGAGAACTGAGGGAGGAAAAGACAAAAACAGCAAACATATGGGTTATCCAAACTGAGAAAAAAAGCACAAAGATATGGTAGTGCAGAAGCAGTAAAAAAAGAGAGCTCCTTTTTTCTGTTCCAAAATTCCTCCTGCACTTGCTTCTTAAATAACTCCTGGTATTGTTTAATAAATTCACTGTTAGTGTTTCCATGTTTATATAATTTGGCATTATGTGTATTTTTTTCCACTTTTTTCAGATGTACCTGAGAGCTGATGTACCTAGAAGGTACCCTGGAAGTGTTTTGCAGTAAGAACAAAATTCAGTGGAAACACGTATATCTAACAGCTAAAATCTGTGTCTAGGGAGCAGGTGATCTGTATTCACTTTCCCTGTGTTGGATTGTTGGACAAGTAACATTATTAATATGAGCATCAATGATATGAACTAGGTCATAAATTCTATGGAGTAAATCAGGATCCTATTCTCCTAACCCTATGACCAAAGACTTTGATGAGAGACACATGGTTGCAGAGTTATGCCCTATATATCACAGAGGCTGGAGAGAGACAGATACTCTTTCCCAGGCTAACAAAGGAGCTGAGATGATCAGCAATACAGAGAGAGAGGCTCAAGATTGCTAATCTTGCACCCTAACTAGCCATACAAAACTATTCTTGAAGATTGATATTTGCTTAAACTCCCTTTCTTCAAAGAAGAGTTGCAGGAGGAAACTATAAAAACCCAAGTGGGCTAATGCTCTGTATTTAGACACAGAAATAGCATGTTTGAATAGTCATGCAATGGCTAAATTTCACAGGTGCTCCTATGGCCCAGCTCATCCTCTATGGCTAAGGCAAGCAGGTGAGTGCTGTGGTCACCTAGTCAGGCAGAGGTCTATGCACAGAAGCTGAGCTTTCTTTTAGGGGAGGAAGAAAGGCCCTGCAGCAGCTGAACCAGTCAGAAGATGCTCACAACCTCAGGAATCTAAAATTTTTAAGGATTTTCAATGCCATGGTCTTCAAACCTTGTTCTTTGCTGCACAGAACACTTGTGAGCTGCTTATTCTTTCTTGGGGGACTCATGAATTCATCTGCGAGACTCTCACTGAATCATTTGTGATAATCTCCAGGTACAAAAAGGTTCCCCATGTTACCTCTCAAATAGAAGACTGGACTAGAGGCCATTCTGAGGTCCCTTACACCCATAACTAGCCTATACTTCTGTAAGGAGGAAGCAAACCAGCAATTATCTCTCAAAACAGCATTAGGAGACATGCAGTATGCTCACTAAAAGCTTGTTATCAGATAATTTGTGATAAAATAACAAATTCATGGCCTTCACTACATCCAAGAGCTATTAGACTTGTTGAACCTAACTTAGTCCTGAATACCTTGTTATGAAGCCCATACACTACTGCTGCACACCATGGGTCTGTTCTGAAAGGCCACCAGTGGTCTGGGCAGTGGCAGTCTGGTATTAGGTGTGACTGCAGAGCCTTAGCCAGGCTCAGCTCAATGGCTGAATTCTTTAGCTTGTTACTGCTTTTTCCCATCCTCCTGCAAGGGAGCAAAAGTGAGATTTGTGTTATATACCTGTCCTGCACACTGGACCTCTTCTGTAGTAGGAGAAAAATGTGATCATTGTCATATATATTGTGCAGGACCACCTCAGATGTGCCAGGAGCAACGCTCCTCACAGCTGGGCTCAGGGACAGGAGGGAGCAGAAGAATCAGGCTGGAGATTTCCCCTTCCCATGGCACTATACCCAGCACATACCCTATAGCTGCTGTCACTGCTGTATCACTTGGGTGCCACTGGCAGGATGGGTCCTACATAACAGAAGGACAGAGCCACCAGCATTTAGCTCTCTGCTCCCTTCCCACACTCTACTCCACTCTTGGAGTCCATTTAAAGCAGATTTTCCTAGGCCAGGCTGGCATCTGGGGCCACCTATCCTCACTCCAAGGATGCACAGAGAGGTTGGTGGCCCTGGCATGGTAGCTGCAATCAACCCTGATGACTATACAGGGAGCCCTGCTCTTGGCATAGCCTGGGCCAAGTGGTTCTGGGCAAGAGTCCACGGCCCACCTCTGGGCGCTGGCAGCAACCTGGAGAGGTGCATGGGGACACCTCCAGAGACCCAATAAAAAGCTCTGTCAGAAAGCTGTCCTAGCTCACTGGTTTGGACGGAGCCACAGGAAAGCACAGAGCAGAACTAAGCTCCTAACCCTCTCACAGAAACAAGAATGACGAGGGCCAGAGGGGGTCCTCAGATATTGAAGTGGCACTGAAGGCAACAGCACAAAACTTTTGAGAAAGGTGTGGAGCACTTTGCTCCAGACACAACTCCCTTACTTTTGACAGTGTGCGCCAACTGGCCACCGTGCCACACCTACCACTGGGGCCATCCTGGACAGATACAATGGGTGTTCCCTGCAAAAAGCAGTGATTTGGGGCAGACACTTGCACAGCTGGGATGCAGGTATCATTTCCCCAGTAAGCTCATTGCAGCAGTGCAGATTAGTCTCGCCAGGGTCCCCAGTAGCCAGGAGCTCCCAGAACACCAATTCCCAGAGGAGCCCCATGCAAACAGCTGAGAGAGCTGAGGCATCCTGCTGAGGGGTGACTTGCAGACATCAGTCACACTCCTCCTTTCCACCCCTTGTCCTTCCCTGAGGCATGACAATGACTGCACAGGAAAGTCCTCTCAGTGTGACAGGAAGTACAACTGAAAAATAAAGTCTTTTCTCTCTCCTTCACCTTCCCACGTATCTTGTACATAAAAGCTAAATCATTACCCTAGAGACTAATATTATGGTAATTGTAACATTTGCGACCTTGGAATTTCAGGATGTTTACTGAAGAAGTTATTATTTCACTGTGAAATTACTAACATGCATTCTTTAGGATTCCCTAGAGAGCTGAGTGCAAGCTCAAAGAATACAGAACAAGGGATTTTTTTGTCCTGCATGTGACATGTCTCATTAGGAGACACCCACTGCTCTCCTTTACCTTGTTTTCTTTGCTTCAGCTCCATTTCTAGAGACAGGGGTGGAAAGTGAGCTGCCACTACCCATCAGCTGGGGAGTGAGAACTCTCTCATTTTATTTTCAGCTGCTGACCACCTGCTAAGCCACAGAAATGCTGCCTTCAAAAACTAGCAAAAGACTTTGAAAAAAAACAACAACCAGGGATGGCTCTAATCTCCATTGCACTGCTGCGCTAACTTCCCTGAAACAGGGATCAAAGCTGGAGCCCAGGAAAGAGTTGCTTTACTTTTCTTTCCTTCCCCTCCCCCCGCTTTTTTTTTTTCCTGATTTTATTACCCACGTGTAAGTTAAAACCCCAATTTACTTGCTGGTCTGTGGCAGTGGGATCAGAGGTGGTGTGTGCTGGTTTTGGCTGGGATAGCTTTAATTCTCTGCATAGTAGCTGGTATGGGGCTGTGTTTTAGATCTGTGCTGAAAACAATGCTGATAATTCAAGGATATTTTTGAATTTGCTGAGCAGGGCTTACATAGAGTCAAGTCCTTTTCTGCCCCTCACACCAACCCACCAGTGAGGCTGGGAGTGCACAAGTTGTTGAGAGGGGACAACTGACCCAAACTGACCCCAGGGATATCCCATGCCATACAGCATCACACTCAGCATATAAAGCTGGGGGAAGAACAGAGTAGGAATATTTGGAGTGATGGTGTTTGCCTTTCCCAGTAACAGTTACATGTTCAGCCATTTCTCCATTTCCTGGGGATGGCTGAAGACCTGCCTGTCCATGGGAAGTGGTGAATGAATTCCTCACTTTGCCTTGCCTGCGTGCACAGCTTTTGCTTTACCCATTAAACTGTCTTCATCTCAACCCACGAATTTTCTCACTCTTACCCTTCCAATTCTCTCCACCATCCCACTGAGGGGGAGTGAGTGATCAGCTGAGTTGCTGTCCAGGGTTAAACCATGACAGGTGACTGGTGGGGATGATGTGCAGAGGGAGCAGAAAATCTCCAACGAACACATAAATTTTTCCTGCTCTGGGACATGGAGGGGCCCCGTCAGCCTCCCACCTTTCTGGGAGGCACCACCTGAACCTCTGCTTGGAAAAGCCCACCACTCTGGGAGACTTCATCCTGCATGAGCAGCATGAGCAAGTCTTAACCCTTCCATCACCAAACCAGAACCCAGCAACTCTTTCCTTCTCAGCTGAATCCTCGTTATCCCTCAGTTTGAACCACAATATTTCTCTTCCCATTTCAGGCATTTTAAAGGAAGACAAGCATAGGATATGGAGGCTTTAAAAAGCCAGGAAAGACAAAATATTTGTTGCAGATCAGAGCTCAGGCCCCTTTGAGGGGCGGTGCAGGGGAAGGCAGAGCACATGCACATCTCACTGAGGTCTGAGTGCCCAGCTCTGGGTTGCTCTACCACAGGCTGCTCAGCACTTCCAGCTGCAGCATAATCCTCAGGGTCTGCACACACGACCCTCCCCTTCTCACAGTAACAAGCCCCTTCTCAACTTTGCTCCATGCTCTTTAGGTTTGACACTGATTTCTTTATGAAAGAGCTTGGGTCTGAGGGGGCAATTTTCTGTGCAAAGGCCCAGTTAATGCATCACGTGGCATTTGGTGATGACGAAAAACATGTTATCTGCTACTTTTTTTCTGCACAGTGCTCACTAGGTAAGAATTGTATGTACATTTCCAAAACAGCTATTTGCATATGTTCTCTCAGTTCTCTGGAAAACATTGGGCAATTGGAAAGAAAGTAGTTACACTCTGTGAGACAGGAGTAAATGTATCGTTTCACATCTATGCTCTCCAATGCAATTACATGGGTTTTCATTAGTAAAAAACAGGTTGATGGCTCCAAAATCAACAGGCAATTCCACTGGCAAATAAAGGCTTGAAGCCTTTAAAGTCTATCCAGCATCTCTGAAATCCAGCAGATGTAAAGTTCCCAAACATTCCCATCTGTACTCTGCCTAGATTGTTTTCTGAGTCCACAGTGTTAAAATACAGTTATGGTTGTATAGCAAAGACTGTAAAATCATGGCAGCCCAGAGAAGAGTAAGCTTAGACAGACTTCTTTCTAACCACTGCATCCCCTTAATGCAGTCCTGCACCCCATTCCAAAATACTGCAGGGCAGGCTGGAGAGGTGCACTGAACACCCGGCCAGCCTGTGACACTCACACTGCTCACAGATGCTCGAGCATATGCCAGTTTTCTCACAGATTTGAAGCTACAGCTTTGTACAAACAGATCAGGACAAAGCTCTGGCTGCAGTGTCTGCTGATAGTACCAGATACCGATGGGACTTTGTTACAAGGCACTGTCCCATGTGCCATATGAACTTTTCTACTAACCTCAGTGTATTGCTGAATTACGTTTTCAGGGGTTGGTCCCAGGAAGAGATAGAAGTCAAGGATCCCTCCAATAGTACGGAAAGTCAAAGATGGGTTTGGAGACAGAGTAACATCTAAAAGGGAAAAAAAGAGGTTCTCAGTACAAACCAGCTCTGCACTATACACGGGAATGGTTCAAGAGTGCATCCGGGGAGGCTGAGACTTGACATTAGGAAGCATTTCTTTGCCAAGAGAGTGGTCAAACACTGGGACAGCCTTCCTAGAGATGCGGCTGATTCTCCAAGACTGTCAGTGTTTAAGAGACATTCAGACTGGCATTGTGCAGCAGTAAATCACAGAAACCCACACAGAGTAGATTACATAGATCCATGTCTCAGTTTCATTTATATAAAAAGGATCAACAAGCTTGTGCTTAGGGTTCCTCTATGCTATTTTAATCTTCTTATTGGAAGCCATTGCCTGTCAGACGAAACTGATTTTATAGACCGTGTGAAGATTCCCCTTTTCTGAAATTATACCACTAGATTAATAAAGTAAGGTGACCATGGCAACATACAAAACTATTCTCCACAGACAGAATATAGGACTAAGCTAAATTGATTTGATTTAGTTATGCCAGTCTCAGAGGAAATTTCCTCCACCTTATTCCTTCCCTCTATGTGCATCTACTTTCAAAAAAAAAAGTTAAGCATATATTTTTGCTGAAAATAGCTTGTTAAATAGTCATTCTAATGAAATCCTTTTGAAAACTCTATAGTAATTCCTGGAAGCTTAGTTAGGGAACAGTCACTCATATTTGTATCGCATTGAAAAAGCAATCACTGAAAGAGTTTTTTATACTTATTAATCTACCACCTTTCTATATGCAGTCCATATAGGAAATCCATATATCTTTTTACCTTGTGCATTGGAGTTCAGAAGAAGAACACCGTGGGCATTGGAGTCAGATTCTACACACATATAGAAAGGGTGAACTCCATAGAGGTTGGCAAATGACTGAAACATAAACAGCACATGAGGTATAGCTTGACTTTGCTATTTTTCATAGTTTTTCAGGTAGCTACTATGCATAGACAAGGAAATTCATTCATAGTTAGAGACTTGTTTTGAAAGGTTGGGGATTTTTTCATCTTAACTGGTGTGAAGTCAAATTGATAGAAAAGAATTATTTTTTTCTGCCTCATCACAATGGCACTTTTTAGTCTTTCTCAGTTAAACCTTTCACGTTCTGCCAAACCCTGCAAAGTGGCATGGGAAAGAATCACTTTGCTAGTTAAAATAGACTCATCAACCACTGTCTCCAGTTTAGCCAAATATCTAATGACCCCTGCTGAAGTCCAGCTTGTTTGAACAAACAGGGATTGATCCAAGCATGAAATTTAATGCTTTTCTGAGCCACGATCTTGGCACACAAACTACTTTTTTTCTGAAAACTGCACTGTGAGAAGATCCCTGATGGAAGGTTTCGAAGTACCCTCAAAATGACCCATGGCTTTGTCATTTAATTAAACCAGAGGATACCTGCAAAACTTGTGACATTCCATGCTTTTTGGTGATACAAGTTAGAACAAAGTGTTGCATAAACTGAATTACCGTGGGTGCCTGATCCCTGCTGTACATGCCATAGGTAACGAAGTCCATGTTGTGTTTGAAGGTTGGGTGCTCGTGCTCACCAAACCCATACACAGAAGTGGAGGGCACAGTAGTGGTGATCTGAAGGAACTGGTTGGAGAAAAACAGGTCGATCAGGGGACTGTCCCACCTGTGACAAACAGAGGGAAACATGATTAGCTTGCTTATCTTTTGTATGTATCATTTTAAGTTCATGTCTGGCTATTTACACTTTTTATGTATTTTGGAGAATAACAATATTAAAAAACCCCATTAAATTCTATGTGCACCTCTAACATGTTTTAACCTAACACACATTAAATTCATCTTGCAATGGCTGCAGATATGTCATCTACTTAGACAAAAAAAATGTATCAATATAATTTTGGAAAAGAACAACTAAAACAACAGAAGACACTATCTATAAATCTATTACCAAAATAAGTGCTTGTTTGTGATATTTCTATGACAACCAATGGTAAAGGCTAAAAATTGTTATTACACAGTGGAGTTCAGAATCCTTAATGAGAACAACAGACATTTAGTTTTTATCAGCCTTTGGGTTTTAATGTTATGCTGTATCCGGACCTGAATATTCATGTTATCCCCAACTTCATGCAGGTGTCTAAGGTAGAAACACAGCTTTCTCCAGAGTCTGCTTAAACAAGATGTTTTTATTGTGATGACTCGCTCCTGCTTCTCTCACAGCTTAATGCCTTTATTTGTATTGACTCATCTGTGGACACAGGCTCACATTTTAATTAGGTGTTACATTCTATTTCCCATCTCTAGTGATATAATGAGCTGCAAGCTAGATGGGGGAGAACATAGTCAAGCTGTGGAGAAGTGTTTTCTTAATGGTCCTGTGTACGCCACAAGTACCACATTTAAACAGCACCCTCTCAAGCCTTGTTTAACCATGAATTCGTTACAGCTAATTAAAATAAATGAGCCCAAACCATAGAGGACAGAAGTGGCATAACTCTCCTTTTAATGGTCTTCTGTCAATGATTTTGACAAAATTAAATGGTTGATCACATTGACCAGTAAATCAGAGGAGCAGCAGGCGGGCTGTGTCGGTGGGGAGCAGCGCTACCCTCATGACAGGAGAGCTCCATGGTGAGTGGCCTGCCACCTGTGCCACCAGCACCCCTGCTTGGGGACAAGTCTCTGCTGCTGGGAGGACTGGGAAGGCACCACTGCTCCCACCACACTGGCCTGCTCTCCCCATGAGGAAGCAAGGGCAGCCACTCACAGGAATACTCAAGGCACCCTTGTGTCTCCCCATGCAAAAACCAGGCACAATCTATAACAAAGTTGTCCCAGACAAATCCGAAGTCAAACACACATACTGAAGGGTCTGTGTATTTTTTTAAAAGTCTATTTGGCCTTTTTTACAAGCAGGAAAAATAAGAATTTTATTAAACTCTTGATCTGGCTTTTTTTTTTTTGCCAGAAGGAAACCCTCTCTCCCTTCTTTCCATCAGCTTCTCTACCTACAAGCAGCACCAAATAAGATTGTTTTCTTTTAGGAGGATTATGGACACAAAATGTCCCCGAAAATTAGCTCCAGCCCTTGGCAAACAGAGGCCTTTCTGCAAGAGGTTGTTGCTATATTCCTGTCCAAAGGAGACCTGTGACACAGCTCTGCTCTGTGCCAAGGCAGGAATGGTCACTGCGCTGAGCAGACCACAGGGTTATGCAAAAAGCAAAGGATGCCAGAGGAGACATGCTTTGGGAAGAGCTTAAATATCTGTCCTAACTCATTGAGCACTCTCCATGATGTTTGTTCAGAGGACACGAGGCTTTGTACATTTCTAGTACCCACATTACAGCACTGACATTTCCCATCATGAGAACAATTAGCGTTACCATGGCATTAAAGTATTCCTTCAGCTCAGCAAGTCCCCTCCCTAACCAGGAGAATCACTGAGGTGGTGCAAACCACAATCCTAAGAACAAACCCTCTGCCCTACCATATCTTTATATGTCATGGAGACACTGTTTTATGACTCATGCATTCCTTCAGGCAACTGTCACATACCCAACTTCTGCATGACATTGCCAAAGCAGTGCCCTGCTCTGCACCCCTCCCTCACTCAGCTCCCCAGGGGCTGCCACCCGCACTGTGCAGCTCCCCATGCTGTGCCACCACTGCTCCCCATCAGCCTCGTCTTTCCTTAGCCCTCCACAGGCCAGCAAGGCTATGCACTAAATATAGCATTAACCATGACATAGAAGGACTGGTAATGAGTCTCTCTTTTTTTGGGCATCATTATGTCATCTCCATCGAGAGGACAGCATGGATAGGTTTTCCCCTGGCATTTCTTTCTGCCTCCACTCCCAAGCGGCTTCCAGAGTCCCTGTGCTCTGCAGTGCACTGTGGTAGGCTGTTGTGTTACTTTATGTTTGCTTGTGTGGTGTTGGCAGAGAGCAATCATTTAAATGAAAAAATTATGCCTGTCATTCCTTAAACACTCGGATACAATAAAAGAAAATATTCTATTTCTCCCACCTCCCCTGCTGCTGGTTTAAAGCAGATAGAAGGAACAAAACAGGAGGGAGCATAAAATGACATCATGTGTGCAGGAGTTTGCGTGGTTCTCCTCCAGAAGTCCCACGAACTATAACAGTGCTGTGATGGACAACAGAAGTGATTTAAAAATCTAAAAATACAGCTGAGCAGTTGTTCACTGTCAAAACTGCAACCCCTACCAGCAGTTAGACATGGCAAAGCCTGTGAGGACAAGAACCCCTCTCTTTGCACAAGAGGTAATAGCTGCACTCACGTTCGCTGCTGGAAGTCTTAACCTGTTAGTGCATCTGTGGTGGGAACACTCCTGCCTGTGGAAATACAGACCGGCCTCCCCACACATCAGCCTGATCTGTTGCCTGTGAAAAGTCAGCTACTGCCTGTCCAGGGAGTCTGACTGATAAAAGCTAACATTTTTTCTTCCAAATGCTGCCATTACACTCAAGAGTAAACCTCACTAACCTCTTACCAGGAAAAAAAAGAATGATACAGATTGAAAATGTCTGTGTAAAAATTAACATTTTTGGCCGGCACGGGAGCTACTCTCACACTCAGCAGTCAACCCACAGGACACCAGGATGAAACAGAACTGCAGCGGACCAAGGAAGTAGTATTAAAGGAAGGTGGGTAAGCAGATAGATAAAATATCCTGTTCATGTTGAAGGTGTAGTTTATGACTAACATTGTCACAATGCTTGAGGGGCATGACTAAAAGGCATTACAAAATGGTTTGCAAGAGTGCAATCATCAGTCCTTTGTAATACAAACTGGACACGATGATTTACCTGGCTGAACAATTTTGCTCTGCTGAGGTGTCTTGGAGACCAATAACAGCAGTGTGTAAAATGGCTCAAAGCACTGATTCGCCTGCCATGAGCAAGCAGCTGGTGGCACTTCTAAGGTGGTCTTACAAAACCTCGAGAACCAGGAGACTTGAGACACTGAATTCTGGTTTTGGCTGGAGTTAATTTTCTTCATAGTAACTCGTATGGGGCTGTGTTTTGGATTTGTGCTGGAAACTGTTGATAATTCAGGGATGTTTTAGTTATTGCTGAGCAGTGTTTAACAGAGTCAGGGCCTTTGCTGCCCCTCACACTGCCCTGCCAGTGAATATGCTGGGGTGTGCAAGTAGCTGGGAGGGGGCACAGCTGGGACAGCTGACCCCAACAGACCCAAGGGATAGCCCATACCATATGGCTTCATGCTGAGCAATGAAACTAGGACGAAGGTTGGCTGACAGACTGTTGCTCGGGGACTGACTGGGCATCAGTCTGCTGGTGGTGAGCAACTGTTTGCATTTGCCTCACTTTTCTTTCTTGGGTTTTATTTTTCTCTCTCTTATTTTCCTTTTAATTACATTATTATTATTATTATCATCATCATCATCATCATCATCTTTTCTAACCATTAATGAACTGTTCTTATCTCAATCCACCAGTTTTCTCATTTATACCCTTCAAATTCTCTTCACCCTTTGGAGGGGCAGTAAGCAAGCAGCTACATGGTGCTGAGTTGCCAGATGGTGTTAAACCATAACACAGTTTCCCAGCAGCTGTATTCCTTACTAGCTTTAATTCTTGGGACACCACTGGACTGCAGAAGACACATCAAGAATGAATTTTTATATACTTACCTTACTTTGAAGATGATTTATAGAATAGGTGGAGAAAGTCAGCATGAATAACTACAAACATGCCATTAAAAAAAAAAAAAAAGAACTGCAGGGTATATTTAAAGTTATTGACACAGTTCCGCTCTACTTCTACTGTATTCATTGTTGTGGTATCAGGACATCCTATAGATGGCTGGATATATAATGCTTTATTTCTGTTCTGAAAAACACTTGGAGAAGTGATATCCCTACAGTACTTTTTGACTGTGTAACATAAATCTTAATGATTAGATGACTAAAATAATGGCTCTTACAAACTAGGAACAAACCCAAGCTACCCATGATGCATACAACTTGCTTCTGTTGCTTTCAGCAAAACTGCAGTTTAAGGCAATATCTGTATAAATCATTCTAATAGCCTTGCCTATGTAAAAATGTCTTCATGGTAAGTGGCGTCTGTGCTTACTACCACAATCAATAAAAAAGGCAGCTGAACTCTGCAGCAGCCCTTTTGGAAATTAAGGAAAATCTTGATTAGATTTTGGTTATTTGTGCTGTATATTCCCAAATGATAGCAAACAAGGTATTCCAAACTCTTAATAGAGAGAAAGTAGCCCATATCTGGTTTGGAAAAAAATGTTCTGCCTTCCATTATTTGTATGACATCATGAAGGAAAAGTCAGGATATTAAAGTGGAGAATCAAATCAGTAGTCCATCCCACTGCAGCTGTCTCCAGCAATGGCTCAGGCCTGGTATCACAAAGGAAGGCATAAGATGTCACTCAGAGTCAGTCTTGCAATAATCTGCTTATGGAGGAAGTTTCTGGGTGTTTTCATAGAATTAACTGATCTTATGAAACATGGAGACAAAAATAGTTTGGGTTGTTTCGTGTTTTTTTTCCTACAGATGATTTTTTATTATTTGTGAATGTGTATCTTGCTAAGCCTCCCATGTCAGTGCTGCCCTGGGGCAACGAGTCCTGCAGAGTAATCACACTGCAAAATGAGTATGTCTTTGTTATTTATCACTGTCTTAGAACAAACAGTTCCCAGCCTTTTACTGTCTTGAGGATGTGTATGCTTTCTTGAAGCCTCCATGCTCACTCTTGATACTACCTCTTCCAGTGGTTGCTATTGTTAGTGTGGCAGGAGCAGGAAGGAGAATAACACTTAACCTGAGTGCATGTGCCACAAAACAACACAAGAGCTGCTTAGTTCCCTCTCCTGCCTTATTATAACACAGTATTTTCTCTCCTGTTTTTACTACTGTAAACAATAAACCTGGCCGATGATGGGAGAGTTTCCTGTTAGACATGCAAGATCAACTAGGATATTGTGAGCAAGGATTTACTAAACTAAAGCAATCTCTTGACAAAGAGTTTTGCCACCAAGCATGATGGGAGGGGGGAGAGGCTCCCTGTAGCCTCTGCTGTCCTACAAAGATGCTAATTTGGGAGCCTCACCTCTGAGTCAGGAGACCCAGTCCTCAGTTCCTGTTCCTCATGATTCAGATCTGTGACTTGCAGCCTTGAATCAGTGCAGGTTTCTGGTTTTCCCCAGAAAAACAGAAAACACCTGACACTGGCTGGGAGTGGGAGTTCTGCCTGTCCCTGGGTCACATCTGACCTCCTTGGCACCTCACCAGTGAATGCATGGCATGGCATCTCTTCACCCCTCTGGTTTTGGAGAGCTACTGGCACAGAAAGGGATGTTCCCTGGCTCCCAGTGAAACAGCAGGAGTGTTGGAGAGGGTAGAGAAGAAGACCAGGAGCAGATGGGGTGGGGTGGGACAGAGAACAGGACAGCAGTGGTGGAGAAGGAAAAAGGTAAGAGGGAGTAAGCCAAAAGGCATTACTGGGAGCAGAAAGGGAGGCAGCCCAAGAGATCCTGGTCCTGGAAGCCCCCAGCAGCACCTGGATCGTCTCCCTCCATGGCCCTGTCTAATTTTCACCCCATGCAGGTGAAGAATCGGCTGTCACCTGATTACGTTCGAGAGAACTGAAAGTGTAGCCTGGCCTTTTATTCTTGCTCCTGGCTCTGCATGAGGTTTGCAATCAGCTGTTAATGTCTTTCCCCTCACATAATTTATTCCTCTTCCCTGTTGTTGTGATTACATGGAGCCCTGAGTTTGTCCTGCCGTCCTTGGGTAGCTCAGCTATGGCAAAGTCTCCTCGTGTGCAGAAGTGTGAGAAACACCTGTAAAGCACATTCAGGAATACCACAAAGCCTTCTCTGCCCCTCCCCTGTAGCATTTCCAATGTGGAATTAAATCACTCCTCGTGAGGAGGAGGGTTTGCATGCACGAGTGGCAGAGCAGAGATGGGGTTTCTGTCAAGCAGACAGATGGGAGCTGCCATCATCTATCCCAGTGCTTCAAGCCTACAGCACTGATGGCAGGACAGACTGCACCATGGAAAGGAGGATAGGGAAATACAGGCATGGACTTTGAAAGAATGGCCCAAACCCACAGTGTGTTTCTACTTGAGACAGGCTGCTCCCTCCTCAGGTGGACTGTCAGTTGTGCCAGAGCACACTGGGGATCCTGAGGGAATTTAGGCTTTTTTGGGGGTGGGTCATCCAACAGCATGAAGCTGCTAGCAAGGTATAAGGAGCATCATGTGAAACAGATATCTGAGGATCTGGGATTGCTTTACCATGGGAAAGCATTCCTCAGAGATGTTAAAATGGTCCAGCAGAGCACCCCTTCCTGATTTGGTGCAGACACAAGTTATTATCCACCCACGCCTGGGGAGTGCAACTGCAGCACCTGTTGAAGAGGCTTTATTTGCCCACATCGCCTGTTCTAAGCAGTATTTGTGTGCATATGACCAATTCAGCTGTTCATTGAGACAGCAAGACCATGGCCATTCACATTTTAAAATAGGACCTGAAGTCCCCCCAGGTGTTAGGCACTTGCCTGTTTCTCAGGGACACTTGCGCACACAGCCTGCCCTAGCCTGGTGTGCCCATGGAGGCCACCAGCTCTGCAGCTTGGTGCCTGGCCCGGGCATGCTGGGTGTCCTGGAGCAGCAGCTCCCACCTCTGGAGGGAGCCCAAAGGAAAAATGTGGGGTTTAGCATACAAACCTGCCTTTGAACAGGTTGAACTGACATGAAAATGTACTTAACATGCCAGCTGGCACTGGTGCTCCCCTGGACCCAGCGAGTCAAGTGCAGCCACTGATGGGGATGCTGCTATAATGCTGCTTGCTGAGGGTTCGTCCTCTGCAGTGAAGCAAACGCAGCCAGCCATGGCTTTTAGGCCAGCATATATAACCTGCTTTCCTGTTTTGAAAGGTTTCCATCTGGACAGCTCTTCTGGTGGCTAAGGAGACTGCAAAGCTGTCTTAGACAGGATGTGGCACTATCCCTGACCACTTGCATTCCCTAACTCTGACAGGATGAAGATGCAAGCAAACTAAGGGAAAGCATTTTTTCTCCTCCGACAGGGAATATAACTCTAAATATGATTCAGCTGCGAGGGGAATGGCTCCTTGACAGGATCCTTCAGTCTATAGTGTGTGCCATTTCACGTGAAACAAGAATTCTAAGGAACACATAATTTCCCTTTCTATATGCAAAATCCTATGTTGTCTCTTGAGGAGAATATTTTGGTAGCAGCCCTGCCATTGTTTGCAGAATAAAGTCCATTAACCGTGCATTATATTCACTCACAGTTTCCTCTTTTTGCTGTCATCTGGGTTTCAGAAGCACTCCTTTACCTGCCTGGAGGCAGTGTATGATTTCCCAAGGGGATGTCTGAGAGCAGAGAATTGCTGCCAAGCGCTGCAGAGATGCTGCCCTCTGCCTCCCCAGGCTCTGCAGCACAGCCTGCTGCACCCCACACCTGTGACACTGCTGGGCACTGGCTTTGGGGGACAAGGGGTGCCCCACTGCCAGCGGTCTGGAAGAGGTTTCCCCAGGCCCATGGCAGGCCAGTGAATGTGCCCTCCTGGAAACCTGCTCAGTGGGGACTAACTTGTGCTCCTCTGCCTCTCACTGGAGTTGTGCCTTTGGTGGGTCAGTGGATCAGAACCTGCATCTACTACATGGCATCTACTCCCTTCCCTTAGCTGGGACATCTCAAGCTTGAGGATGACTCAACTGACTGAGGCTAAACCCTTGGGATTTGGGTGAAGATGAGGAGGGTTGAATGGGAACAAGGCCACTCATTATGCATTCACCTCTCACATCAGCATTCCAAATAGTAAGCCTTTACAGAAACCTCTTATTACAAGAAGAGAACTGGGCCTTTAACATAAGTCCACTGTTTACACAGTGCTATTAAGTCTAATGAGAAATTGAATTATTTTTGTTATTAGAGTAACGCATAATACATTCATTTACAATAGCCTGCAAAAAGAAAACTTTTCAGAATTGACTGTGACATAAATAAGGAGATGCCATGAGTCTGCAAATTAAAAGGATGGTCAGCTCATTAAAAACCCAGCATGGTGGTTCCATCTGCAGGCAATTCTAGAGGCTGTATTGTCTTATTTGCATCGCTCATGTTAAGCCATCCTTACATTGCTCATTGTTCCGTTCCCAAAAGCAGCTGACAGGAGTGCACCTTGACTGAGACTCTCTTCCTAAGGAGCATTACACACTAGGGATGTGTTGATGGAAGCCAAGAAAAGGGGATGATATTATGACACTTGCTGACATTTGTTAGTGTGAGGACCTTTTGCTGAAGTTAAACTTACAGTACCAGTTTGAGAATACAAATGGTATTTTTTCAGAGGGACAAACTAGTCCCACTGATACCATTCACTGACATCCATGAAAGTTAAAAGCTTATGGTCTCTGTGGCTTTGGGCTTTAGTTACCTGGACCTCCCTGTTGGAGAGTGTCAGGAGATTTGGTGCTCAATTTCCGACACCTCAGATTTCAGAAATCTTAGTTCAGTGCTTTGATGAGTTGAGTCTATCACCCTCCCAAGCTGTGAAATTGTAGTCTCAAAAGTTGACTTGCTGCATAACCTTTTATACATGTATGTAGATAACTGTCTATTATACAGGCACATACTCCTATTAATAATGAATGTCCTTCAGGGACAAGGCATAAATCTGCATTTATACCGCATCCAGTTTGCTTTTGACCCCACTGTCACACAGACCCAAGCAATGGCATGTGAGGAAACAATGCTTGCCCCATCACACTTAATTTCTACAAAAAGTAACATGAATCACATCCAGTACTCACAGCACAGTGCCAGTGCTTTTCCTCTTGATTGTGAAGTGTGTGGAGTCCTCTGAGAAATCCACCTCATAGTTGGCTTCCTCGGCGGTAACTCCAGGGCCATCGATCTTGAGTGGGACTTCAAACCGCTGTTTGTTGGGGTCGTAGAACTAAAGCAAGGTGAGGAGGGGGCAGGTTAGCTCACTGCTTAGCTTTCGTTAAAGCATTCCAACCCCTCAAATGCTCACCCTGAACCGGAGTCTGTCCCTTGTCTGGAACTCCACTTCCAAGACGATCGGGGAAATGTCATTTCCAAAGAGGGACAAGGACTGGCGCTTGTTCAGTGTGATCCTGCAGTGGGAAACACATTGATCATTGGCTCAAACCACCCTGGGACTGGCTGGGGGAACAACCCAGCTGCTCTATGTCAGCTCTTCAGATATAAATCATTGATTTATTGAGAGAAATAATCCCTGAGGTCAGCTGAGGCTCTCCTTGATGTTAATGAATAAAATAGGTGCCACCAAAACGAAGAGACCTCACGGTCTCCTTGGACGCAGCTCCCAGGGTGGGAGGGACCACCCTGTATCCCTGCCTGACTTCCTCACCAGCAGTGTGGTGAGAGCCAGAGCCCCAGTTCCATGGCATATGCACAGGGAAACGTATCCATTACCCTCCTTGTCACAAGCTGAGCATCAGTAAAAGAGCAGCTTGGGAGAAGTCTTCAGCAAGAGCCCCCAGGGTGGCAGCTGTGGTTGTGGGGCAGTGCCCACCTGCAGCACCCAGGGAGCCACAGACACTTACCTCCAGCCTTTGTCTGTCTTCTCGGTGTTCCCAGCCCGGGAGTAGCCGTAGGGACTGTCCTCAGGGAAGAAGCACCAGGGAGCATTGGGCACATCAGTGCTGCACCAGATGCAGCCCCGTGCCTCGCAGGACTCCTGGGAAGCACCTGGCTGGGGGTGGCAGTCGATGCGCTTCTGCACGGCCACGGCCCCAGGGCACTGCGCATCCTGGCTGGAGCCAAGGCACCCGCCGAGGGCTGGACACAGGGAAAAGCAGTCAGAGCAGCAGAGAACCACGTTAAAAAAAACCCACAATGTCTTTAGTTCCTCTTTCGCTGCGTGCTTTTTTCCCATTTTAGGGCCAACACCCATGGCCCCTTTGACTAAGATGACGGCAGAGCAGCCTGCTCGTGACAGAGCAAGAGCAACAACCACTTTCTTTCACAAGCCGAGGCAGTGGGTCTGTATTATTCAGCTCTCAAAGCTGCTTGTGCTCACCTAAAGCACGAATTGCTTGAAATACTCATGGAAAGTTAAATAGCAGGGTAATAAAGCTGCTGGTGAGGCGTGAGAGCAACTCTGCAGGCTGACTGAACAGGAGGGATGCTTTGATAAGGACTGCTATTGATATTAAATTGTTACATTTTCTGTGTATTTATTCTCGTGTTGTACACAGATATTAGCTATCTGTAATGATACAAATACGTGATATGAGCATGCACTTGTATGATATAAAAACACTGATTATATATATGTTTGTATTTGCTTCCTTTTCTATATTGTATGACTACTATATATACATAGTATTAGTAATTTGTGTTAATACAGGTAGGGTCACAGATAAAGGGAAGATGCCAGCAGTAAAGGAACATATTAGTCACTTGCAGAATCATCCTGAAAAAAACCTTAGTAAGGTGCTAAATCTTTCCTTTTTTACAGCTGCAGGTCAAGCCCTGTGCATGCTGTGAGACTCCCAAGAGCAGGGGGACCACAAGACCAGCTCTCTGCCATGCTGAAAAACTGCTGTTAGCAAATATTCTCAGAGAGAGCAGGCATACCACAGGCAGCATACTTATTTTGAAGCTAATTTATGTCATTTCAGTCATTACAGCAATATTCAAAGATTAAATCTACTTGAACAATAATTGCTCTTCTCTATAAAATGACTAATACCTCTGCTTTAATTTCTTTTTTATGTGGACTGTTGTGTGCTTGAAAGCCTAAAACATGATTGCTGATGCAGTCTGGGCTTCTCCGTAGAAAGAACTTTACAGGCAGATGTGCACAAGCAATAATTATATATACTGGCTAAATTTACAGAATAAAACAGTAGATTCACTAGACAATGCCATCATGCTGCAATGCCAGAGTTGATTTCCAAGTGGTGGATGAGCATGCAGAAAAGCAGGAGCTGAGTGCCATCTACATTTTTGTTTTGAGAAAGCTCATCCCTCCTTCTATACAGGAACATGTGACACTCAGGTCTGATGCTCCAAGAATGCTCAACAGAGCTCGCCACTCACTGCCACAGCACCTCCTATCATCTTGTAGAGGCAGGAATTCACAGGAGTTATCTGGCTGTTAACCTTTGCCAGCTGCTGGGCAGGCGGGATTGGCTTCCATCTCTGTTTTCTGGGGCACACAGTTATGTCCCACAGGCTGACTACTCTCTGTCCAGTATTCACCCCTCACAATGTCACATAGGAAAGCTCTAAATTCTGATCCTCTTTTTCACCTAAAGCACAATAGGACTATGAGCATCCTTCTTCAATCCCTACATTATGTCTTCTTGGAGCACAAAATAAACTAAACCCATCACATTTCATTTTGCTTTGGGGTGTGTTTTCCAGTGGGAGTCAAACACAGCATCATCATTTTCATTGCTGAAATCAAAGAGTATGACTGAACATGCTACAGCAGATTATAAAATGTGGTATCATTCTACATAGCATATGAAGGATAATGTGAATGAAAAAGCTAGTTGAAGGGAAAAAATATTGCCACAGCAGGAGCCAAGAAATTTTTTTTCCCCTCCCATTACTGTAAAGCTTACGTTTTCCAGCAAATTTTAAAAACAAACACTTGCAGGTGTAAGCAGCTGAACAAGGCTGCAGTCTCATTCATTCCTTATTCCTGGATTTACTTCTATTGTGGTACAAATGTGACAGTAGCAAGTGGGAAGATGCCATTTTCCTTCCTTACTTCTCAAAATAATTTAAAAATCTCTGCATCATTTTCACTGTATTTATGGCCCAAGTCTGTAAACCTACATAGATGAAATCCAAACAAGCAGTTGAATATATAGAAACAGCTATGGCTACTTGCTGCTTTTCCATGATAATTTCCATGGGAACAGAAGCTAAAGCAAGGTAGTTGGAAAGATATACATGAAAAACTATCCTCGTTGATTTTTAAAAACCTTGACTTCAATTCTGCAAAATTAAAATTAAGGTATAAGGAAGGAATTAAAGTATTACCACACAGGTTTTAATTTAATAATACTAGTCTTTACACTTTGGGTTCATCCATATGTTTCAAAGGTATTTGCTGCAGAGGTTCTCTGCTTTAGCAACATAATAATACGAATTCTCCCTTTATTAGACTCTGGACCAATGAACCTCTGATATGCTGTGGTAAAAATCACAGAAGACACACTAGCAAAGCAATGGGTCACTTTCTGGAGCTGAATAATCCTGTTGATTCCCACGTGCCTGTGCTGGTGCCCGAGAGTTGAATACACTGTAGGACTGTGGTGTATTTCTAAACAAGCCATCTCTATTGTCCTTCCACAGTCACCTCAGGCAGAGTCAGTGCCATGCCTATTCTCTCGTTTTGTGTAAAAAACAATTGCCTCCTCTAATAGCTCTCTTGTCATTACCACATTTATATTCTGCTTCTGAAGCCTATGACAAAATACAAGGGCTGTATATTTACCTGCTAGTGCAACAGCCAAGAAACACAGGCTCCTCATCCTTGCCATGATTGAGGGAGGACTTCTGTAGGCAGCCTGGAGCCTTTTATAGAAGGAAGGGGCACAATAAGCACTTTTTCCCACACACAATCAGAAGCATTGCAAATATTTTCCCAACATTAATAACTTTGATGAGATTAATTGTAACACATGACCTTGCCTGTATTTAAGAAGGTTTCTAAGCAGATAAGATGCAGCCAGTAATTTGTCCACAAACTTTACTCAACTTCTGAATTCCAGCTTTGAGAACATGATTTTTCCATGACTTCTTAGAGAATTAATTTTTCAGAGATCACCTTCATTTTTTTGAAACAAATACCTTCAGACAGTAGGAGTACAGTGCTTACCTTTTTCTGATTTCATATTATCTTTTGTCACATGTGATTTTACAGCACTAATGACGTTTGGAGGAAAACAAACAGCCAAAGAATTCTCCATTAAAACAAGACACTTGATACTGTGACCTTTACAAAATGACATTTTCCTTCCAATTACTTGATGGCAAGAGCTTTCAGAGTAAAGTTGTCTTCCGTGGTAAGACCTGGTTTATGTGGAATGTCTTTCTGGAAGAAAAAAAATCTTCCTATAAACACATTAGCCAAGTTATATTGGTGCTTGTAAAGAGATAGTTTTGCAAAACAAAACATCTGTGCTGTCAAACATCACCAAAGAGAAACATCTGCAGTCCAGGCTGCCACGCAGCCCCTCACAGTACGGTCTGTCAGAGTCAAGCAGCCAGAGGGCAGGGAGGCACTTCCCAGCTTTGAAGGACTTCCACAAGATTCATAGCAATCTGATACACACACTAAAAAAGCCCACAACCACCCAGAGTTTCCAGATGACAGCCATGAGTGGTCAGCCCCAAAACCAGGGGTCACCATCCTGTTGCCATCATTTGTGTAGCTTGGCACAACACAACGGGTGGCTTTACCCACTGGGCCAAGGGGAATAGGGACCCTCCACCAGGCACAAAAAGCCTGTCTCATGAGTCTTGTCTGTTGTAAATTCACTCTCCACTGGGACTTCTGCTCAAAGTTGTGATATAGACCCAAACCGTTTGTATGTACACCCCTTGAGCATGACAGACAAACACTAACTGGTATTGCTGCTGTCTCTTTTAACTAACTTATACATTGTTTCTTAACAATATATATCATTCATTACCCATTTCCGACAAAACTTGGAATAAATTGGTAACCTCAAATCACAAGCAGTATTTTCATCTCCTTTCAAGCTGAGCAGAGAAGGAAATAACTCCTCCAGGATCATTAAGAGGCATCGGAACTTTTCTTTGTTTGACGGACCACGTGTAGTAAGGTAAGAAGTGCCACCTTGTAGGAACAGGATCTGCTTCATTTTAAGTTTGTACAGTACTTAGTGCAAGGGAATCCCCTTACGGCTCCTAAGGACTATCAAAACACAAATGGCCAATGAGAACACAGATGTGGGATACCAGAACAACCTATGGGCTGTATTACTCAGCAAGCTACTCTATTGCATTGTGTAAAACTGTGCTTTTTATATTCAAGACCTTTGCAAGGGAAGTGAATTTTTTATAAGGAAGTATGATGAAAAAGGCAAAAACGTAGTTCACATTCACATCTTTATTTAAGTGTTACCTCCACAAGCTATAATTTACAGACTGGTATTTTCTTAAAAATAAAAACAAAACAACCAAAAAACCTCAATATCCAAACACTTTATCTGAATCTACATAAAATTTTAAAATTTGCAGAATTTACAAATCAATATTCAGAGCAGTTGGGTAAATTATACATCTTCCCTCAATATCCACGCTCCAAGAGCTGTAAAAGTCATACAGGCACAAGATATTTTCTTTATACAACCATCTATTTACATAGCTTTTTCCAATACACGTGGTTCAGTTCTCAAAGTAACTGCCAAGGTTTGCAAAACAGTGTATTTAAAATACATTTAGCAGCATATAAAATTAGATAAAAAGGAAAGACAATTTGCTTTAAAAAAAGAAACTGTGAGATGATAGAAATAAATCCATAAGAAAAATAGATTAAGATATATTTGTCATGACATTAAGAACACCTAGTCATTGCAGAACGTAGGCAAAACACAAATAAAACATACCAATTTGTGAGCATTTGAGTTCTAGTCCTGAGCATAGAGTATACACAGCTGCACAACTTTGGTCAACACAGATAATATGCTAACATTACACAAATCATATGGCATTTGCTGTTAGCAGGATACAGCCATGTCAGATAGATGTACCATTAACAGCTTCTTCCTATCTATTATTCACTCCACTTTCAAAACAACAGTGTCAGTGACCTTTAGAATCTTGAAACTGCCTCTCATAATCAAAGGCTTATTACTGGGACACCATCCTTCCCCTGCTAGCCTAAAATGCAAAACAGCTGATCATACTTGTGAGTGAAATACAGCAGAGCACTTTTGTTATATATTCCAGGTTATAATTTTGAGATGGTCATTAGAGAAGACTGAATTCCAGTTAATTCAAACTGCAAGTATTACATATGCACACAAATTCAGCCATAATAGAGATACATATGTGACTGTTGAGACATAAGCATGTTACCAAGAGGTTATTAAATACAGTACATATTTTAAGGACAGCAGGTCTAGCAGAAGAGTTCACGCATTGTCAGTTTATTCCAATCATCAGTGTTTACCTAATAAACATACAGCAAACTGCATAGAGTGCACCTCAAATTGATCAATATATTCATTTTCTCCCATAATTTCAGTTACTGGCAAGATCTTCACTTGCATCTCCTGTATCCGAGATCTGTCCATCTATTGTATTTCGAGCTTTCCAGATCCTCACAGTCCGGTCACTGAAAGCCAAAACAAAGCAGTATTAGAGCTGGTTCATTCAACTGGGAAAGGAGAGAGATTAGGGAGGAGGGCGCAGGGGGAAGCTTCCTTAAAAGCTTGAATGCCTTATTCAGAAAGGTACTGTTGGCAAAATAACATTTTTTTAATGGATATTCCATCTCCAGGAGACTTTATAATCTAAGATGTAGAACATTTAAGATTCCCTAACCTTATCACAATGCTGACTATTACCTTTAACCATCTAGGAAAGTGTAAAGATTATATATCTAAGGAAAGTAAAATCCTATTCTCCTATTACCTAATTTTCTAAAATACACGTAATGGTAATAGGTTTAGGTAGATTGCCATCAGAGAAGAGCTTCCATCAGGTAGCTATTTGCAACTCAGCAGACTGTAGGCAAACAGCCAGCGTGCTACAGAATTAAGGAGACAGACTCAATAGGATGGGACTACGTCCTGTCATTAAAAGACTGTGAAATGTAACAGGTAAAAATCAAACTTGAAATGGGCTCTATTTACACAAGAGGCATCAGTCTGTTATATGAAAAAGTTTTAAAAAAAAGCACAGAAACACAAGACAATATGAAGTCCTAATTCTCTCCACAAAAAAAGCCCCAACAAACCCAAACCCGTTTGCGAGGTGCTGCAAAGCTTATACCAAGGATCTGGTGTTTAGGAGCCCAGGAGAGGCAATCTGTAATTCTGTACTTTTGGAAACAATCACTATTTATACAACATGAAAGCATGCATAAGTAAAATATCACATGGAATATATTACAAAACCTCACTATCATAATGTAAAACAGATAGCAATTTATTCCATGAAAGAGAAGTTATGAATTTCTCATAAAAATTAAGTTGTGTGACTAGTAACCCCCTCAAAAGAAGCCAGCAGGCAGACTTTGTGACAGTTATAAGTATTTTCTGACTTGTGCTTTCATTTCACTGTCAATTGTCAGAAATAGTCAGTTCTGTAGAGCTTAAGTACATTGCTATAAGTGCCAAAAGGCTGTATTTTATGGTTAAAAAAAAAAAAAAAAAAGAAAAAATTTCAGATACATGTATGTCCTAAACTTATTAATAAACTTTAGCCAAACAGAGACATAAGCCTTGACTTCTCTACCCCTATTAGTGCTTAAACATAAACACTGACCACCAAACATGACAACTTGGCAACTTTAAAATCCTGTTATGATTCTGAAAGCCCTGCTTTTAATTCAGACTACACCACAAAGCAGGCTCTGCTGCTGTCTCCTGCACTTTCTCCACAATGAGGTATTTTTCTTGGTCAAGTCTGAGGTTTCAAGTCCTCAATTCGCTCACTTTTACTGAGGAAACAAATATTCAAATCAAGGTGTTAAAGAACAGCAGGATGGCTTGCAAAGCTTCTGCTATATGCCAGCACTTAAAAACAAGCCAGCCAAAAAACAACCATGTACCATGGCTTCTAGGAAAAGTCACACAGGTAAGAAATGAGCCCTAGCAGGAAACAGTGCAATAGTAGAAACAAGCTGATAAAGTTCCCAACTACTGTCATATTCTCCCTGCCATGCTGTAGATTAGTGGCCTCCAAACCTTTTTGATCACGCACCCCTATTCCTAAAAGTTTTCTGAGTCCACATTGCCATGGGTATTTATTAATTTATAAATTATATACATGTACTACTGAAGTCTAATAATTTCTTCCAGCACTCCACTAGATCATGTTGTGCATCCCCTGGGGTGCATACAGCCCACTGTGGAGATGGCTGTGACAGATTATTAGTTTTGAGGGGCATGGACTGGACCACCTCTCCCAATCCTTGCTATGAAGTGACTTACACAACTGAAAATGTCCTAAATGCATTTGCATGTACAGAATTCTAGCAGGGGTGACAGAAAAGAAAGATTCTTGGGGAAGAACTCACTCTGCTGCTGTGAAAATCTGGCTGGAGTTGGTGCAGATAGCATTTATGGGGCTGTCATGTCCCTTCATCTCCGCAATTGGTGCAAAGGTATCCACGTTCCAGAGCTTGAGGATGCCTCCTCTGCAGCCGCTGAGCAGAACTGGAGCACCAGGGATGAGGCCGAGAGCACACACCCAGTCCTTATGAGCATTAGGAACTTGCTGAAAAAGAGAGGGCAGGCAAGTTTCACAGGGTTGCAAAAACTTCTGGAGGAACAAATAGAAAAGTGAAAAAATCCCAAGTTGTAAGCCCAATTCCTGTCCTGCAGCAGTTCTGCTGCAGGACTCTGGGTGTATCCCAGCACTGTGGCTTCTCCATCTTTAGAGCAAGGAGGGTGCTAACTTCCATGAGGCTACTTCTATACCATGAGTTTGTTACTTTTTTGTGAAAGAGTACTGCAAAACCAGAAGAAAATCCAATATGTACAACTCACCTAATGTGGAACAGAAATTAGTTTCGGATAATGATAAATCTGCATATTTTAAAATGCATATTTGAATGCATTTTTGAACATATGGTCTCTATATGTATTCCAAGTCTGTCTGTAAAACTGCTATAAACCACATAAAAAGAAAATCCAAAATACTGCTCAAATTATACCAGGAAGACAGAAACTGTTTCTGTATTTGCCTTCTTTCTTCCTTCTTCTCCCTTTACACATTATAAATTGATTTCATGATGTTGCTCTTAACAAAACACATTAATTCTTTATTGAGGAAGGGTATTTTACTTCCAATTAAGAAAGCAAAATTCTGCACAGACCAACTGAAAGCAGCATCCTTTTGGTACCAACAGTAGGGAAATAACAGTCCATGTCTTATGTCTTTTAGGGGGGACCAAGAGTGGGTCTTCTCCAGTTCAGTTTGGTAGGAGCTGCTTTACTTTGCTGCATTTCTCATATTATGGAGTACATATTATGGAGCTTTCTAGGATCATCTGTAATATACACTGCTACCACAACACTGGTAGTCTGATTCTGCAGTACCTTCATGAAACTGGGAGTGGGAGTGATGCTTATAAATCTTAATTTTGCCACAGCAGGGTTTTGTGGTTTGGGACGTAGAACACCAAGTGAAGTAAATGATCTCCAAATTCTTTTGTATAGCGTGCTTGTTAAGTGATTTTCATCAGTTATAGAAGATCAGACCTGTTTAACATGTATATGCCAAACCAGGACCTCTGATGCAACTTGGCATTTATATTGTAAAGCAACTCAGCTCTGTTTCAGGTTTTGGTGGCTCAGTAGATTAAGGAGAGCAGCTGTTCAATCTGTGACCTTGGAGATTTTGAAAACTCGGCTGGACAAGGCCTTGAGAAAACAGATCTAATTACAAAGTTGGCCTTGCTTGGACCAGCAGGCCAACGTCACACTGTGTGACCTCCAGTGGGCCCTTCCACCCTGGATTACCACAGGATTAATAAAAGTAACAGCACTTCTCTTCATTCCCTAAAAAATACAGCAAATTAAAATTATTAATATTTTGTCAAACACTTTGGTCTCATCTCCTTGAAACACATACAGCATTTCATAGAAAGGAAGAAGGAAATGTGAGATAATTTTTATCAAGTTCTACTTTTAAAACCAAAGAACAAGCATGGGGACACAAAGTATATAAATTATGAAATGCACATAACCAAAAGGAAAATAAGAAAAAGAAATAACTAGTCCAGTTTACATACTTCTTGGTCCTGTATTCTTTCTGATGTTAAATTAATTGCAACAGCAAAAATGCATATTGCATAATATTTTAATGAGCCTAAATGCAAGAGTGAAGACACTTCTTACAACTTTAATGAAGTCATTCTGAGAATACAAAATCTTTCCTGTTCCCATGGTTTTGGGACAAGCTGCTTAGTACATTTCTCTGGGCAGACAGATACGAGGGCAGATGTCCCAATATGTCCAAGTGAAGATTTTCTGTAAAAAGCTGCATTTATGAAACCTTACTTTAACTGTGAATTCTTCATAGTATTCTGAAAAGCAACTGGCACCCAACTGGACAATTTTGAAAGAAGCTCAAGAAAGTTTTTGTACTTATGGAATACTAAGTATGGCCATATTGAAATTTTCTTCTTAAGGTGACCAGTCCATTATTTTCTCAAGCACTTTAAAATTCTATTTGTTTCTTGCTATCAGTCTGCACATCAAATGCAGACAAAGGATGTGTTCCTCCTCTCCCCCCAAATTATTAGATGATTGGTGTCTAACCAAATTTTGCAAAACCAGCACTCTCTTCTGGCATTTGTTTTTCTGCTTTCCAGTTCTCACAGTCTCAAGTTAAATAATTGTATCTGTACCTCAACAACCTCTTATAAGAACTAAAAGAAGAGCTCATATCAAGTAGCCAAAAATCAAAGTTCTCCATCATGCCAAACAAATTGCAAATTCCCTAGACTTGAGGTCCTTTTCCACCCCACTCCTCCTCCCACCTTTTTTTTTTTACATAAGGAAAACATACAGCAAATGCATTCTATCAGTAAACATTGTTACAAGTGCTGTTGTAAACATTACATAACATAGGCACTGTACAACAAGGTGAATGGAGATCTAAGGAGTAAGACTGGATGGAGTGACATAGATTGTAAACCCTCTTCACAAGAAAATAGTCTCTAGCCTGATCTGAAGCACTGTCTCTCATTAATGAGTTTCCAGTCCAAAATTTACTGACTTGTCAATGCCAGGGATTACATCCAGTGGTTCCAGCTGCAGATGAGGCAAGTGCTGCCTTCATTCTGAAGCAGAAAAACAAACCCCACATACTCAGAGCTAAAATAGAAGAACAACACTTCATCAGAATTTCCTGACGCTACATACACAGAAGAGAAAAGCAACTGCATTCCTAGCGTAAAGATCAAGTACATTACTGATTTCTTTCTTAGTCAGTGCTCTATGCCTTCCCCATTAAAAACATCAGTGTCTACGTGAATAGTCATTGTATCAGCCTGAACACTTGAAAACAGTTCTACAGCATGACTGTCACATTAGCTGCAGGATTTTTCCATTACCTGAAGAAGGTCTTTTTGAGACAAATCCCATTTCTTAATTCCATTATCTCTGGATCCACTAAAAAGGTTGTCTCCCATAATAGCAAGTGCTTCAATGCCATCATAATGAGGAGGTTCAAAATTGTGTGTGGGACTTACACTTCCAAGAGCCCCTTCAGTCACATCAAACATCTGAAATAAATAACATCATATGTGAAATTTTCTGCCATCTAACCTGCTTGAAAGTCACGCAGCAAATAACTTTAGGGAAAAAACTTGGAAGTCTTATTATAGGCCACTGTACCGTGATGTATATTTGACACAATTTCCCTACCAGAACCACTCCTTTCTCCTCTCTTCTGAAGAAGGAATGCTTCACTGACTTCAGAGAAAACTGCTCTGGGAAGAAGTACTACTACTTGAATATGATATACATAGCAGCTTCACAGAAAAGGCCCATATGTACACTGTGTGATGGGCTAGAGAAACAAAGTTCATGAGTGATTTTGGGAAACATCACTCATGCTAGGAGAATTGCACAGGCAGCTTCAGGAAGAGGCATTAATATATTTTTCTGGATAAGTTACTTTGGTAAGGGTTACATTCCATTACATGCTGATGCTTTTCATACACTAAACACACCACTCTCCTTGTCTGTGCTCCAAGAATGGGGTCTTAAAACAGATTCTGTAAGTGAGGTTGTTTTAACAATTTAAGGCATAATCAATCCCAACAGGTCTTTGTCCCTAGAGCAGCAGTGTAAGAAATCCTGTTTCATTTTGCACTGTAGGGAGCCAGAACTCATCCAGTGAGACTGAGATGAAGAGGAACAGATGAGCTGTAACTTTTTAAACCACTACCTCTGTTTCACAAGCAAATGTCAGACTTCATCCCCTGTTATTTGCTCTTTATTGGCCTTTTAGAAAGAATAAGCTTGACAGTAAAAAAGGGAGAGCTTGGTAGCGTAAAATAATACCTTGTGAGTTAAAGGTATTTTAAAAGTTACTGCATTCAATTAACATGCATCAGTTCCAATTGTAACAAAAAAATTCAATGATAAACCAGAAAAATCAGGCATTTAGACAGAGGTGACTAATATTACTGACTCAGTAGACACTACAGTAGTTTCTGTGGCAGGGAATGGCAGTATCTGTGACCAGACCTACTATCCCCAGGGGACATACCCATGCAGAGAATCATGCAGAGAGCATGCTAAGGGGTTGGAATGCACCTTAAAGGTCATTTAGTTCTGACCCCTCTGCCATGGGCAGGGTCACCTCCCACTATACCAGGTTGTTCAGGGCCTTATCCCACCCGGCTCTGAACTCTGCCAGGGCTGGGGCATCCACAACCTATTCCAGTGCCTCACCACCTTCACAGTGAAAAATTGCTTCTTTATATCTAACCCAAATTTCCCCTCTTTCAATGTGTACCCATTACTCCTTGTCCTGTCAGTACAGTTCCTGACAAAGAGTCCCCCTCTGGCTTCCCTGTAAGCCTCTTTCAGATCCTGACAGGTTGTTATGAGGTCTCCACACAACTTTCTCTCCTCAAGGCTGAACAGAAGCATCAAGAATTCCCAAACTACTGCAATGACCATTTATAACTATCTAAAGTGGCTTGACAATTCTGGAGGCATTTACCTTGGAGAACACCCACTACTCTGCAGCACACAGACATGTCTGAAATATCCCTGGATATTCTAGTGGTGTAAGTCAAGAGGCAGGCAGACTTACGACGATTTATGTAGTTTGCCCACAGCAAAGGCAGATAAACTTCTCTTATTGTTGACAGCTTTGTTTTCCAAAAGCCCTCCCACCTCCTTGCTTGTCACATGAGTTGGCAGCATGACAAACTTGAATTACATGGTGACATTACATAGGGCCTGTTGTCCCCACTGAGGCCCTACACTCATTACTGTGCCAGGATGGTAGCTCATAACTAACCCAATACTCTGAACTGTGCAGAGAAGTAATTCTCAGCGTGCCTGCCTCTGTCGCCCTGTCGCCTAAGAATCCTCTGGCTTCTAACCATAGGGAACACTGCTGACAGGATTCGAATCCACAGCCCAAACTGTCAAGCTATGCACCCACCTCTCAGGTAGTTCTCTGCATCTGACACAGTGCACAGCCAAGCATCCAAGAATTGTAAGATAATATAAAAAAAAAAGCCCAGCTCAGTGAGAGAGCTCATGCAGATTCTGGCTTCACCTCCAGCTGTGTTCACACACTTTTTCCAATGTGTGAGAAGTACAAAACCAGAGTGAAGGGTAGCCTCTAACAAGCTAGAGTTTCTTGCTCATTCTCTCTTTGGCCTCAGGCATCACACTTCCTTTGCAGTGTGAGGGTCAGCTTTATGGGAAGATGATCTATAGTTCCCATAGTCTGGTGGTTTGGCCATAGCCCTGAGAAACTGGAGCTTGTGGGTTAAAAAATCCCCCACCTGCTGTGGGCCAAAAAAAAAAAAAAAAAAAAGGAGGAAAAAACCCCTCCAAAAAACCTCCCTCCACCAAAAAACAGATTCCCTATCCTCAAATGAAACAAAGCCAAGAAGCACAGAAGTATCACTGGCTGTGCTTTGAGCAACCTGCATGCTAATGAAGACACCAAACAGACTGGCCATGTTGGCTGAGATGTGCTGATACCTCTCTCCTTCCCCACTTCAGAACTTGGGTAACACTTCAGAAAGAGCCTGGCTAGACTCCAGACTCTCTTCTGTGGGGGACACACAGGGTGTCTCTGCTGAAGCATTTAGGTCTGCACTCTGAAACAGAGGCACTGACTTAAGACACTTTCAAGAGCGAAATGTTACTTACAGGTAGGTGTTATGACTATTTCTCCAAGACTTCATATGCCTGATGTCCAACTTAACAGGGATTAAGAAAAAGCTTAACTAGAGACAACCATCCATCCACATTTATAAAACAAGAAGAGCACTGAAGTGATGTTTATTAAGACTGAACATTATTTATGATCCATGACTGGTGAAATAATTGTCACCTCGGCTATTGTATTTCAAATATGAAGATGTAAGTCATTTCTGCTGAAGCCTCTATCCCATGCTGATGTGAAGAGTTAAAATAAATAAGCAAATACTAGTAGTTTACCTTTATATAATGATCCTTTGAACCAGTGACAATAAGATCTTGTCCATTGGAAATTCGATCGACAGTAAGGCACATAACAGGACCCTGGTGACCAGTGAGCTTTCCTGTAGACTGAAATCTTCAAGGATAAGGGAAGAAATTAGGATTTTATCATATATCCAATACAGTCTATAGCACAGTTTCTGACAGATCTTTTTATTTTTCCCTGTGTCTTCACTACTCATCCTATGTTTCACAAATACTCTATTGTTCATATCCATGGGTAAATGTTAAACCTAAGTTAAATGCAAAAAAACCTTCTATTTATGTAAAATAAGAATTAAAAAAATTAAAAGTAAAGACAAAGCATTCCCTTCATAAGTATTTTGAATGCACTCTTTGGGTGTAGCCTCTGTTTGGAAAAAGGCTATTACACTGTGGCCAGCATAGTCCCATATTGCATGACTTTATATCTACTGGCTTTCATCATCCTGTCAACAATTACTATTCAGGATTCACACATTGACCTTGCAAGAGTGTGTTTTACAGTGCCTGTCAAACAAAACCTTGTGTTTTTCCAGTCATTTTTACTGAAATGATTCACCACAACCTTAACACGTGAGAAAATCACTATCTCAGTACTATCACCACAGCATGGATTAGTTCATTCCTAATTTGACTATATTTTGCCCAGTTTATGAACACTATCATAAAGAAGAAACACTTCACTGACTGTTTTCTACGCATGACTTTGCACGTGTAACCACTTAAAGAACATTCTCTTCTGCTGGTGGTCAGTACCTTTTCAGGTCCCACATCCTCACTGAGTTTCCAGCAGCTGCATAGAGGAATGTGCCAGTTGGATTTAGTGCAATTTGATTGATCTGGTTCTCTCCAGCTGGGATAGCAACTGTTCTGTTAGTACTTCCTGAACACACATCAGCAGGCATTGCTTGGCCTGAAGACCTGAGTATAGAAAAAAAGGAAAAAGAAAATTAAAGAAACCCCAAATACTACATTTTGCTCTCCACACCTTGCACACTGTTTAAAAACATACCTATTTCACTGGTTAAGAAAGGCTATAAGCCAATTATGAATACTGAACACTTGATAAAACACTACAGCCATGAATGCAGATTGCTTTGTGTTTTTATATATTATTGGTGCCAAACTAATATAGCCTGAACACGTAACAAAAGTTTCCAACCCCAGCAGATGTTGTACTTAAATTAGACTATACTGCACTATTGAATTAAATATAATAAAATGTATCTAAAATTAGTACTTGTTGGAACTCTTGGCATCCAACTCTTGTTGAAAGGTTTAGCATACTTACGTCAATGTCCGAATACACTTCGCAGAATCTCTGATGTCCCACACCTTGATATAGGAGGTTGAGACTGTGAAGACCAGGCTAGTGTAGTTGCAGTATTTAATAGAAACAACATTATTTGGATGACCCCCTAGAGACATAATCTCTTGTCCAGTTACCAGATTCCAGACTTTGCAGGTACGATCTAAATAAAGACAAACAAAAAGGGGAAAAATAATAATAAAACCCAGAAAAATCTCATGTTTTTCTTAAACAGTTATTTTTGGAAAAAAGTACATTCATTCATTTGCACTTCATTTTCCTCCATGTATGTAGATGTTGAAGAAAAACAGTTAAGTTAAATAGGTCTTAAAGAATACACATGAGCATCATCTATCATCATCAAAACTACACAAGGTTAATCATTAAATGTGCATTCAAGATTTGCATATTAGCTCCCATAGCATTTTAAAACGATAAAAATCTCAAGGGAAGTGAAAATAAAGACAATTTACAGGCTGTAAAGTGTGTTTGATTATAGATGAAGAGAAGAATTCAAGAATTCGCCACACAAAACATAGTTCAGGAAAAGTTTTGAGGTTTAGTATGACAGAGTTCTGCCACAACAAAACTAGAGGTGAGAAGTGATCCAAATTCTTCACGGTTTGAGGGACCTCTAAAAATTTCAGTGGAAGTGTTTCTGTCACTCTTTTCATTCAGGAGCAAAGGAATTAAATGCTGTGACCTTTCATATGCTAAAATCCCAAACAAACAGCAGTTTTCAAGAAATCTGGAACACTGATTCCAAGCACAGAAAACTCTCCTTGTTGCACCATGTCTGCATCACTCCATATATTTTAGACACACATTTATATTGAAAGAAGTACTGGAAGAAAGGAGAGAAAGCTTCATGTATAGACATTAGTTAGAAAAGCATGGAGGAGGTAAGGTTAGAAAAGCATGGAGGAGGTAAGCATACCAAGACTTGCCAGCCACTTAAAAAATACCAAATATCAAGACCAAAGCCAAATACCTGCAATGCATACAACAGCTTATTGGCATTTCTGAATTTGGCACTGGCTGCAAGTATTATCTGATGTCAGTGAGCTGAGACTTTCTGCTTCAGCAACAATTTCCAAAATATTTAACTTTAATTAAACAGCTGTCTACACTCTTGAGTAGAAGTGTACTTTATAAACTCCCCTCCAAAAATATATACAGGAAAAATTCTTCCATAAGTATGGGAAGCTAGAACATTATTTGAAAAAAGCAAATATTTGCAACATCTGCAAGCACCCATACATTCAAATAAAAGACCAAACCCAAAACTTTTGAATTAAAATCTAGATAAAAATAAAAATCTCCTCACATAGCCACTAAACTCAAAATCTCAGTAGAAACCAACTAAGCAACATTTACAAAAACTAAAAAGCCCTTTTTTGCATTTGTATACACCTGCACAAATGTTGGAATGTCGGCTTAAAACTTACAAGACCAAAAGTTTGCCAGTTTGCTCAAACTGTGTGTCTTGGTTGTTCTAACAGCCAGCAAACAATAGCCACAGAAACCATACCTGAATATTAGCAGAGGAAGACCTGCATCTGATGAGGTTGTCTACTATGCTAATACAAGGATAAAAGGGATGTCCTGAAATTTCTGTGTTTATTCATTATGTGAACTAATGAAAAGGAGACTCTCCCTGTGAATAGGTGTTAACTTCTTCCCAGCCAGTTCAGTTCACCTTAGCTTTGATACTTTCAGAAAAATAATAATAATTTAAAAAGTACAATAATAAAATATCACATATTATGACACAGGTTCTATTTGGGAGAAAGAGTTTGCTGTAATTTCAGCTGCACGACTAAGGATACAACAAGCCCTTTACCATAAATTCTTTACATGAAAAGGCCCAGAGAAAAAGAAGAACGTGCAAAAATCACTTTCTGAGGAATATTAAAAAGGGTGTTTGTGAAAACTAATCACTGAGGTCTGACTATGTTATCTTCAAGCCAAACTGAGTGATGACAATAGAAATTCACTAAAGACAGGAGGAAAATGTTTTCTTCAAAACACTGCTTCTACCAGTTTGAAAAGTTCATAGACTGACTGCACCAGTCTGCATCCAGGAGGGAGTTTAGTGACTACTGAAAATCCAGGCCCTCTCACAACAGCTATACAGCTATTATAATCACAAAGGACAGGCAAGAAGATGCAGAGAGGAAGCAGAAAATACCTTTAGATGAAAGATGGTTCAAAGAACCAACTATGGCATGAAGACTCTATTCAACCTCCATGCAGTACAGGGAACATTGCTAACTCCCACCTCTACCCTGTTAACCTGATTGGTTCCACCATATCATGAAACAAATGTTAATGTTACTGCTTTTTGTGGTTTTCCACTGCAAATAAGCAGTCAAATACTGTACACTGGATATAATTAGATAATTACTGTAATGTTAAATGATTACTGTAGATAATTACTCTAAGCCCATCTTCAGCTTATGTTGAGAAATGGACCCTTACAATTTTCCACTGTGTTTACAGCACTAAGCACAAACTGAGAATTTCACAACCCTCCAAGTCTGTCCAAGCAGCCTCTGCAGGCAGCAGAGGTGCACAGAGCTTGCCCAACCTTTAGATCCAGTGAAGAGAAGATCATCAGTTGCATCAACACAAAGCACAGCCTTTGTATGTCCTTCAGCTGTATAAATACACTGAAGTGGGGATGATCGGATGCATTTTGAAGCAGGGAATGGGTTAATTATCCCCCTAAAGAAAAAAAGACAATGTGAGTTTGGCAGAGTAATAGACACAGATAAAACAATTTACTTGTACGTAGAGAAAAAAATTAATCTAGTTTTCTTACGTTTTCTTACATTCAGCAGAACAGCTGAATGCCTTTCATAAACTATGCAAGGATTTTTACTACTTAGCTTCAACACCTGTCAACTCTGAACTATCACTTAAAGGAAATCACATACAAAAACAACAGACAACGAGATGCTGGATGTTGGGTACAGGGGAAATTCTGCGTAATGCAGAAAAAAATAGGACGGTTAAAGCTTCTGGGTGCCTAAGATCAACCATAAGACATCTTAGACTAGACAGCACATCTGAAAAATGGAGCAAATGTAATGTGCACTGCCAGTTCCAAACTCAGCATGCATTTCACGTCATCTGCCTTCTACGTGCAGACCTGGGGAACTGCTGTAAACTCCTGTGTCTGAAGGAGGGTTCCCCTGCACCCCGCACCCAACAACACAGTTGGACTCAGATGGCCAAAAGGGAATATGACTGGAGTGCTGACACCCCAGAAGAATCTTCCTGGGGATTTGTAGCTAGTTCTGTGGTGATGCCAAAAGACTAACTCAGCCTGAAAAAAACCCCTCACAATTCAACAGCAAACAAAAATTATTAGCAGTCTAAAATCCCATGCATACAACTGCACACACACAGACCCCATTAATTTACGTGAAGTGTAGAAAACCCTCAAGGAAATATCCAAAACATGCAACACAATGCTGTGACCCAGCCAGCTTGCAGTTAACACTTGCTGTCCTGCGCTTCTGGGGACTACACACATAGCTGTGAGGAAAAGGAACTAAGCCATAGCCCTATCTCACCAAAAACAAAGTGTCAGGTGCTTTAGGAGATTGTAAAAATTCCATAATATTGCCCAGAAGTTTGCTATAGAAAGGGAAAAGTCCTTCATGATATAAGCTAACTTTGTGACAACTTGCTAGTTTATCTAGTATGGTCTTAGAAATTATTATTTTATACATTTTTACTGCTCAAGACTTCTTCATTCATATAATTCATTACTCCTCAACAATACTTTTCTAGATTTAACTAATATTAGCAGTGCTTTAAATGGTGGGACATTAACTTCCTCATTTTGGAAAGGCATTCGTTCATCCTTCAATCTTCACCTTTTTATGTTTTCAGGAAAACAAGAACGATTTCCTTAGGTCTCTATGCTTTTGTTTTCTAGCATCACACAAAATAACATGGTTTTCTCTGTAATATTCCTTAGTGGATCATGCCACCTCTAAACTGAGTTATTCCTAGTGCTGTTCTCACCCAGCCACTTCCATGACAAGCCATGTAAAATACATGTTCTGGAGCTATTTATCTGCCTATAAGAGTGTTCTAAAACCTACAGACAAAAAAATGCTACAACTGCAACAACGACAAGACAAAACCCCCATCAGATTATTAGCACTCCTTTGAGTGCCCTTCTCTTGATAAACTTATTTTTCACTGAATACCCAAGCCACGGGAGTATGAGTGGGAACATTGTTTTTATCTCTTAAGCCACTGTGCATTCTGTCAGGAAGGCATAATAAAAAAATCTACTCATTTTTAATTGCACTGGGATTTAATTTTTAGTGATTAAAGCATACAATTGAAAAAGAAAAACAAAAAGAAAGAGAGAAGCAAACAAAACAAAAAAATGTATGCTTCCCTTTTTTTGAAGATCACAAAGAGAGAAAGAGTATGTCTAAGGAAAGGTTTACACCATAATTCAGTTAAAATTAAAAAACCTGACATGCTCAACAATGATTAAAAAACCACCCTAAAAAGGAGAGAGGGAGACATGCTTGACCAAAGTCTCAGATTTTTAATGTCCTGGCAAAAGCAAAGAGAAACAATGCACAAGTAACAGGAAAAATCATGCAGCAAAATGAAATTTCTTAAGAACTGGAATAACTTCAGTGAGAGATGCCAAGAAAACAGAAAAGAGAAAGAGAGAGTACCTGTGTACCTCCGACAGAGAGGAATCACTTTCATCAGACCTACAATCAACAGTGGTGGAATTGTGAGGAGAAAGAATATAGGTATCAGCAAAGTAATGCCTCCATATGAGAAGAACAAACAACAGCATGGCCAACTCAGAAAAGCAATGCAAATCCAGTGCAGTATGCAGCATTGCTCAGGGTAGGTATATCTTATATCAGGGTAGGGGGACAGAATAATATCTTAAAATATCACTCTTAGCAGTAAGTTACAATGGCAGACTGTTTCAGCTCCACAAGCTGAGTAACACCAGCTGGGTCATTTCTTATTTCCTCAACATTTTTTTACAGAAGTAAAGGCAAAAAGTAAAAGGAGAAGATGGATGCGCAATTTAACCTCCATAGGATAGTGCTTGTTGAAATTATCAAAAGGAAAAAAAAATCAGAACATCAATGCCTGTTAAGTGTAGAGGAAACATGTAAAATGTTAGTCATAGAGATATAAATATTAAATATGATAGCCCACTCAAATAAAAACAGCAATTTGCAAACAATCCTAAGTTCAAAATCCTTCACCTCTCATTTTCAAAAATGTTTAAGAATAAAACCCAAAGAAAACATACAACAAGACAACAATTCCCCAAGACATGAACACTTGCAGTATGTCTTAAGATGTCCTTCATTTCCAACTCCAATCAAACAGATTCAGAAGTTTCAATTTGACTTCAAAGTCAGTTCAGAGAAAACGAAAAAGGTTAGGTGGGAGTTAGCAATAAGATAAAGGTAGCATAGCTAAGATAAAGAA
Source organism: Margarornis squamiger (assembly GCA_035222235.1). Lineage (NCBI taxonomy): Eukaryota > Metazoa > Chordata > Aves > Passeriformes > Furnariidae > Margarornis > Margarornis squamiger. Next base: position 14,275,677 of record JAWWTY010000037.1, on the reverse strand, counting down.
ATTACAAACACAGTTACTGAAAGCCTTGCAAGCCACTGCTTGGTATGTGGTGGCTGTAGACCTCTGAAAAAAAACAAAGTTTTATAAAAAAAAACCCAGTGATGTAAATAGACAAGAGCAATTTCTTGACTTGCTACAGTTAGAACTAAAGGTTTGTTTTAAATCTGAGTCGTAGTTCATAAGAACTGCATGATACTTGTATCAGTACTGAAACCTGCAGTAAAGATTCTAGTCAAGTAGAGTCCACTGCCACTTGGAGTAGGGCTCCTAACAGTTGCCTAACGCGAGGGAAATGAGTTCTACTTCTAAACAAGATAGGAGTATCTTCTAAACAAGATATGAGTGTCATCTACTCCTGCAGACCACCTCCTAAAGTCAGTCTGTTCAATAATTTGCATAATCTCTAAACAGCTGTGTTCTAGCCATTTCAACATCCCATCCTCCAGGGTGCTATTGCAACAGCACTCCAAGCAACGCTGGAGTAACTGTCAAAGGCACTATTTCCTAAATTATCACCTAAAACCTACTTTCAAGTGTAAACACACACACAAATACACATGCATCTAGGAATTCTACTGTTCTTTTCTATTTTGGGTTTAAAACTACAAATACCAGACATGGCCTAGAAAACAGGAAACAAGGTTCAGCAGGAAATTTCTTTTCTTGAATTTTTACAGTTGTTCCATGGTAGTTTAAAGTATTTTCTTTGAAAACTACTCAAAAACATGAGAAGTATCTCCTCCTGTCTTGCAGAAGGGCAAAATTTCTACCACACACTACACTGATAACTGGAGCACACTTTCCATTTCCCTGGTTGGGGGCTGAGGCTTCCCTTTGTGACTTACTTATCCTGCTGAACTGATGTGTTTCCCTGAGAAACAGTAAGACGACTAAAAACATTCATTTCATTACGGGGCCGGCTTGGTGGGGAAGTAGGAGGTGACAGACTAGCCTCTGGGGCTCCAGAATCTGAGCTACAAAAAAAAAAGAACATCTTCTTTAAGAGGTTATGAATCGTTAGAGAAGTTAAATGCAACATGCCTCAAATGTTAGATGCTCTTTTCTTAAGCAAGTAAATAAAATTACAATACTAGCTACAGATATTTCCCAGAGAAGGCAATAAGATTAAGATTGCAGAGTGCAAGGTGGCACAATGTTCAAAGTTTAAGTGCTAAAAGTGAAAGCTCCAGGCAGAAAACATACACATGTAAAATGAAGACATTCTTATAAAACTGCAGAGTCTTAGAGAAATTGATGACTTTGATTAAAAAAACCACAAACAAATCAACAAAAAAACCCAACAAAAACCCAAACAAACAAAAAAATCCCCAAAACATTTGCAAACACTCCAAAGTACATTTTCTCAGGGCTCGGCTCCTGAGTTATTTTGTTCAGAAAAATAATCTGGAAAGAAACCAAACAACCACACCACACATAAGTTGAGCAATGAATGCCAACACTGCCAACAATAAAAACTGTCCTAGAATTAAAGAAATAGAAAAATACAGATTTATTTTTCAAGAAAATTCAAGGTTTAAAATACATCAGAAGAGATAAATTTAAAAGAATCTTACAGTTTTTGTTCTTTTGTCTTTGTTTTTTCCATTGTTTTCTCATAGGCTTTTCTCTTTGCTAAAGGTGAAGGCTCAGGTATCTTCTTCTCTGGTAGAGATGGCTGTCTGGAACTAAAGCAAGAGCAATCATTACCTCACTTTAAGGCCTTCACAAAACTTGCTTTTCTTACATTACCTGTCATTCTCCCAGTAAGATTTCAAATTTTAGAACATGCTCGATCTATTTTCTGTCTTGAATTTAAGAACTATAAACTTGTTCTCACACTTTAATATAAAAATAGACCAAGTTTATTAACTTCTGTTTGTCAACATATAGAGTCAAATACTGAATATGCAAAGGAAATTTACTAACTCAATAATAAAAGAGACTGACTAAAAGAAATACAGTGGAGTATGCATCTGAAATTAAGATCACAGAAATTCTGAAAATTCAGATTCCATATTTTCATCTACAATAGACTGATTACAGACACAAAGAACAGAGAAATCACAATGATTCTTATACACGAATGAAACTTTGCATTCATGTCTCAATATAAAATTCAGAATTAGGAAGTGAAAAAAGGTACTTCCCATTGACAACCTGACTATTGTAACATTGCTTCTCTTTGTTCGCCACTTCCCATCTCCCTTGCTTTCCATCTCTCCTTTGTCTCTCTAGTTCTTACTCTGAAATAATTTCAATTCACAGTCACTGTGGTCTTTTTCCCAACCTTTTATTCCCCATAAAAATGAGCAAAAACATCAAAAGGGCAATATTAAAAGCTGACACTCAAATGTCATCATTTCACCACAGCTAGTCAGGGAAAAAAAAAAAAAAAGGAATCTGAATGGTTTCCATTCTTCTGAACTTCCATTTCTCACTAGCTGAGCAATCACAAAAACAGTATTTGCTTTGGCTTATCCTATTTTTGTGTGTTTATAAGTTTTTTCTATGAATATGAGGACCAGAAACACTCATTAAAAGACAGAAAGCAGATTCTGAAAGTGCTTTTGTTCTACACAACTTCATTAAGCAGATAATGCTCAGTTGGCAGGCCACCTGCCTGACATGTTTACTACCATCTGGTCTCAGAGCTCTACAGGTTCTGGATATGCATAGCTGCAACTTTTCTACATGAGAAAAACTGTATCAGTTTCCCTTGAGAGGACCTTTGTGCTCTATGAAACCCACCTGGGGACTGGAATACAGAATAACATGATTTAACAAGGACAGCACAACCAAGAACAGCTACTTGACTCAAGTAGATCAGACTGTCTCCAGTGATCACAAACCCTAACCAGAATGTGAAGGACCGGTAGGACTTAGTGCCAAGAATGGCATGCCAACCCTAAAACTCCCCAGAGGTCTTCAAGAGACAGAAAACAGAGGATAAGTGATAACCTGCTTTGTTTTGCACAAAAGCCTAGCAGTTAAGTTACAAAAAAGGGGAAAGGTGGGTTCAATTCCCTTCTCAAGGCCAGAACACCAATTTCTGTGTGTGGCTCCCTTACCTCTAGGCATACTCTGCAAGGACATAGAAAAGGTGGAACAGGACACACTCCCCTCCTGTCTTGATGCTGGACCAGTATGCATTTAGGAATGCAAAAATCCTGAGGTCACAAGGTAAATCCTATGAATCAGGCTGCTCTGAGGTCTTTCAGCAAGGATGACAAATGGGATATAGTGTCTACTGCCAGGGTTGCCTATGTGTCCACTGGGCAGCTACTAGATATGATGGCACCACAGGCCCATATTCAAAGACCAGATGGCTCACAAAGGCAAGCTTTCTTCAACTACAAGCAGTGACCAGCAAAACCAGTATACTTTAGGCAGTATTGCTAAGTTCTCATTTTGAAAAAGATCTACATTGCAGTGACAAAGTCACTGTAGACTCATTGTGGGACTTTTTGATCACTTACCTACTAAAACATGTCTAATAAGAAATCAAAACGTATGTGAGGCCTCCTGCCAATGGAACTGATTTACTGACAGCAGCTAACTCTCAAATGCTTGCAGAATAGAGTTTTGGGAAAGTCCTGTTTTGCCTCATTGCTGGCTCACTTTCATAAATGGATTCATTCTACAAGATGGAGTGAGGCAAAAGTTTGTATTACCTGAGGTTTGGATGCCAGGTCATAACACTTGATGTTTTAGATGTTGAAGCTTCGAAAGTCTCTACTCATCTCACACTAATGGCTGAAACAAATGGGTTTTTTCCACCTATCCTCACCCCCAAGAGCATTCTTTCCAAGCAGACTCTACTTGTAAAGTGCACTGAAGCCATCAGCATGGGTTAATAATTGCTGTCAGCAGTGTTTTACTGTTCATGATTGCCACCTCAAGCACATGCCAGAAATACATAGTAAAAATAATACAAATTGCAAATGTACATTAGATGGAGACTGCTGTAAAAATATTATGCAAATAGGACAGATGAATATTGAAAGATGTCTAATTCCATAACCTGTAAAAAGAAGCTAGCTATGGGACACAGATTTCCATATCACTCAATGTGGCAAGCATATTTACATGAGTTTGTGCAATATAGGAGCTAGTACCTAAAAAGCTAAGAAAAGGGTCTCTAACAGTGAATGGCTAACAAGAACAGCAAGAGCAAGTGAGACAAAAAGTGCATGTGAGAGACACCTGCTGGCACCAAAGTAAAAAGACAAAAGTAACATTTTTAGTTCCATTTAGAATCAAGTGATACTTTCAATTAGTAAAACTCTTCTGCAGGTAAGCACAACCCGCAATCAAAGAATTTTTGAGGATTAATAATATGTAATATGTTCCTTTCAACTTTTTACTTCCATATTCTACTGTTGCATAGACTTCCTCGTTTTAAGCATGGTCCATACAAGATGACTCAGAGAAGGATTTTTCCTAATAGTTAGGACCATATACAAATACTATGTTATATAATGTGTTTGGTTTGAGTTTTGGGGTGTGGGATTTTTACTTGTTTTTAAATCTCTCTGCTGTTTTAAGCAGATTCTCACTACCTTCCTAGAATGTGCATTTCCCATAGCACTAATATAGTATTCAACTATTATATACTATTCAACGTATTAGATGGGTTTCCCCCCCTATGTAGAACAAGGTTACAATAATTTTACAAAGGAACTTAACAGAACTTATATCTTCAATAAGAACCACAGTACTTACAATACTGCATTTATCCCTTCTAGAGTAGTGATGGTAGGAAAGAAGCAGTTTTGTCAGTATTATTTAGTAAGTTTCAAGTATATCAACCTCCTTTGTAAAGTTAAAACAATAGACAAGAAATTGGCAACATGCGTTTTTTAAAAGCAAAGGATAATTAGTACAGCATGGCCAAACTTACATGCCGCCTATCTTAGAAGGTAAGCCAGATGGTGGGGGCATAAACTCTCTGTCCCTAGCAGAAGTATCATTTGTGTCAGCAGCCATCCCACTTTCTTGGGTTTCTGCAACTGATGCAAGAGAGCCAGCTGAAGTGGAGTCTGCAGCACTGCTGTCAGAGACTAAATCACTGTTGGCTGCATACAGCAATTCCATCTGGGTAGTGGTCCTCCGGCGGGCCTGGAGACAAAGGAAAATTGAACTGCCACTGAAACATGTAATGGTATATGTCAAGAGTGTTACATTTAAGCATATCATTAGCTGGCAATTAGCATCCCACTCAATCACTTGGCAACTGCCTTTGGAAACTAAATCTAGAAGCTCACCTCTACTCTTGGGCAGTGATTTCAGAGGAGGCAAGTCAAATTCAATGGCATAAAACACTGATTTGACAACTGGTTTCCAAGGATATCCTTTTAACCAGCTGCCTGCCAATGCTACAGGAGAACAATATTACTCACCTAAGGTTTATCCAAATGAAATGTTATAAAGCAGAGAGGAATAAAGAAAAGCATAAATTTAAATAGCTACAATTACACTAGTGTGACTTCTACCATCAATGCTTCTTCTAATATACAAACTCTGCTTCTTACTTAGTTTATGCCACTTCAAAAGCAGTCTAAGCCAACACAAATTAAGATTTACTCAGTACTTTAACAATTTGAAAAGAAGAGAAAACTTCACAAAGGAGCTTAGTTTTGTGCAACACAGCAATTTGTAAAAAACGGGCTGTTAATGTGAGGAGTGAATTTACTGTGAAATTAATGTCTGTTCCTCAGGGAAATACAGGCCAGTGGGAAAGACAAAGATCCAGTCTGAAGAGCCATTACAATTATGACATTTTTATTTTATGACATTTTCAGATCAAACTCACTCAGTTTAACTGTCCAAATAGCTGCACAGCAATGAATGCTACCAATAACATAACAGCCAACACAGATACTTTCCTCCGAAGCCAAGTGCAGTTAGAAAAGCGGAGGCTAAGCTTCTATTTACTTTGCAAACTTGGTTTATGCTCCTGTGAGCACAGAAGCAAAATTGTAATCAGTGCATATTTCCAGTTCCCACTACCATTAATATTAAACTGCAGCCAGTGTACATATATTCCTCCAATGTCAACTGTAATTAAGAGCCTGGAGGTCAAACTTTTATTTGTTTGATAAACAGAAGCAATATGCAAACAATAAGCATGTTCACAGTTCCCACTGGCATTAACATTGAACTGTGACCTGACTAGTACTAATCTGCCAAAGTACATCAGTGTGGAGTGCAAGTAACTGGAAGACCACATCTCTTTCTGAAATTCTAAAAGCTTAACTCCAAAATATTGAAAAAGTTATTTTTATCATTGCTTCTCAGAGAGGAGTGTCACACAAAATCATACTGCACACAAATCAAATGAAGAGTATGTCAGTTCACCTTCTGCATGTCTTTGCTCATTAATGCCTCTAGGGCAAAGCAAAAGTGCTCTCCAGAAGGTAATTATAAATTATTACAGAATCATAGAATCACTTAAAAGTCATGTAGATGGATAAACTATGATCATCATTGTACATCCTACCTTGCTTTTGGGTTTGACTTCACCACAAAACTTCAAAAGATCTGAAGATAATGCACTAAAAGGAAAATTGCATTACGATTAGAAAATGTCGTATTTCTGCAGAATGTGTATCTTTATTCTTCTTCCTACTTAAATTGTGGACAAAGTATAATGAAACAATGTCAGAGGTATTTTCTACCAGATGCACAATGTATTACGAAAGGAGGAAGTGACAGTATTTCTTCTAGATTCAGATCCAGTTACCTGATAACAAAGATTTGCTCACCTTCCTTCTGTCCCAGGACTATTCAACGGGGCATCCTCATCAGTACTATCTTCCAAATTTTCTAGAAAATTTCCAAAAGAATAATGTTAGTCTGTCCATCTACAACAGGACATGAAGACTTGCAGTGCTATACAAAATGGCTCATGCTATGTTGAATGTAGATGAAGAGAGTACAAAAGACAGGGATTTTCAAAATACCTCGACTATTTTCTATTCGGTCCCCACTGATTTTCCGGGCATCTAAACTAATTTTTTTCACACAATCTCAATAAATCATACACTTAGGCATACAGTGCCAAATGTGGTCCTCCATCTATTGTAGCAGAGCAACAGATATGGTAGAAAAACAGAAATTCTAGAAGAAAATCGGTAAGAAAGCAGATAAAGCAAAGAAAATGAACTGCAAGACTTGGAAGAGATGGGACATAAATCAATGGACAGCAAGGATGCCTTTTCCTCCTTTTTCTTTTTTTTTTTTAAATTAACCTTCTTGCTCCAAGACAGAATCAGCCTGGTTGTAATGAAAAAGAAAATCATATTCTTAACTAGCTAGAGAGCTGAGGCTCAGCCTCAGCTTGTACAGAATGCCACCATTTAAGCCGACAAGAAGCACTTTATTAGTATATACACATTCATGTTTCAAAAGAGGATGATGCTACCACTTAGTACTATCCTTAGTACTGCTTCCTTCAAAGAGATTAAGTGTAAAAGGAAGCTGTTCAGTAGAAACATTCCTGAAGTAAAAATGGGTACACAAACCTGTCACAAAAGACAAAACCAGCATGCATGTCACACACTAACACTGTCAACATCCGATAACATGTCTGCATGCAACAGTGCAAAACACTAAGCTGACATGACAAGTCAAGGGCACATATACAATCAGTTCCAAACTGCTGGGAAAGCAAATCCCCTGACTTGAATATTATTCTAATAATGCATTCTAAGCACAGATTAAGGACATCGCTTGCAGAAATGTGTTACCTATGTCCCTTATTTTTGAACATACTCAAGAAATTTTAAGGGTTAAATAATGACATTCCATTACATCTCCTCTTTACTATTAGAGATGCTTTAAGTTTCTTTATGTAATTACTGCCAGAAAGCAGATACCATTTACAGTGCATAAAACTAATAAATGCATAACCCATATTAAAGAATGTTTGTCCATGTATGAGTTTTAAGTGCAAGTTCATGCTTCAGAGAAAGGGAGGAAAGATATGCAGTTTTCAGCTGAATTCTGAGAAGGAATGAAGAAAAGAGAAGGGAAATACTGCCTCTCTGTGTATGCTGCATCTAAACACGTTTCCTGAAAAAGTCAAAACCATACATCAATCTAGAACCAACACCAACAATGCACTTCAGAGGTACTCAACTGCTGTATTGATCTTAGCAATATAACCTTAATTATCAGAAATACAACAATATTCTAAAGAAAGCAGGGTCACAAGAATAGCACTCTGAATTATTTTTATTTTTGTTTTACCCTAGATTTGAGCTCAGAGTAAACCTTTTCAATACTACTACTTCTTCTTCTAATGATTATTATTATTATTATATGACTTCTGCAGAAGAGGGGATCTGGAGTACTGCTCCTTTTAGGAAGACAAAAGGAGCACTGATAAAATAAATACATTTTTAAAAAATATAGGATTTCTATTAGAATTACGTTACTTCATCTCCTTCTCATAAAGAATCCATGATCTCTTTTTACAGGTAACTAAGGAGAAAGTGTGCAACCTGACATGTTTCTTCAGTCTTCAATTCAGCACAGAAGACTGCCCAAAGGCCCAAGATAAAAAACAGTGTACAGAGTCAACAAAAAGGTAAAAGAAAGATTCTGAGTCCTGAAGCAAGAAGTCCTGAGTGAGACGAGATGAAAGGAGCAACAGTTAGTAAAGGCAGTACTGCTTGCAAGGAGCAGCAGGGATGACTGCTAGTAAACCGAGGATTGCAGGACAGTGGAGAACTTTCCTGATGATTTGTCTCCATACTCATGGAGTGGCAATGGGACACTACAAACACAATGACATACCCCAGCACAGTTCACCCAGAGGAAAGGCCATTTGACCATCCCTCTCAAGATCTGCACAGAGATGGTTGTGAGTCACATCCACGAATGTCCACGTGTCATAGGTGGGAAGGAAAAGCGGCTCCCACAACTCTTCAGAAAGGAGTCATTTCAGCAACACTAAAAACTCCATTTCATGGTCATTTTAACTCTTTGCAAGAGTAGATGGGATAGTGAATGGCAGCTAGTTCATCCACAGACAAGGTAGGTCTGCACTTAAAATCCATTCAGGTCAAAATCTGAGTCTGGGATGTACTTTCCTGCAGACTGAACCCCTTTCTTAAGTTTACACCTGAGTGCAAGTGCACAACTACACTGGGGAATGTTCAAATTTTTTCAAGCCAAGTGTATTAAAATGGCTAAGAACTTCTGAAGATATCAAATTTGAAAGCAGGCATCAAGAGAGCAATTCACAAACACCCTGGAAGTCCAGTCTCTCTGCTTGGGATGGGGCTGGCTGTGTACTACCACAGAGATGTTAGGCATCCTAGGGAAATTGGTCTCAGGATCTGCTGCCACTCCCACCTCTACCTGTGGGAACTGTGTCAGGTTAACAGGCAGCCTAGGCAATGGAGTTCCTGCTAATCAGTTGGCAATCCCAGGACCAAGGCCTCACTACAGTGGGGTCTGAACTCCCTGCACCTCAAAAGGTTTGGTCATTAATGACCTACAAAACACAGAACTATCAACAGCTGGAATTTCAACTTGGACCGATGTTGGTACGCCACATTCAACCAAGATACACCCACGGTGAGGTTTCCTTCCTATCAAGTGTTAGCACAATCCTGAGCAGCTTGGATATTTTAAAAGCCTCAGTTCATGCTTGCAAAGTGTTAAAAAGTTTCTTTAGTGAGATATATTCTACACAAAATTTGATAATAGAGCTACTGTTTCAATGCATTTAGCAAGTCAAATGTTGTTAATAAGTAAAAGGCTGTCCAGAGCTAAAGAAAATGCAGTGCTGTCTGGAGAAGCATTGCTCCAACAGGGGTGAACGTGCAGACACACTGAAGGTGTATTCTAGATGCAATGTGATATTACAAACCACTGAGGTTCCTGAATAAGTAACTGGCTGCATGCAGCAAGATCCTCTGACATAGATCTTCAGGTGTTACCTGACAGGGAGCTGGCAAAGTTCCCACCATCTCTAGATGATAAGCTATACACCTTCAGGTAGTTTTGAGCTTTTGAAATGTTTCAGATGCCTATGCAAACTAGCACAGGATAGCATAATGTGATTAAAAGTAGCATAAGACAATATAAAAGGAATTGACATTGGTATCAGGAATATTTTTTCCAAGTTTCAAACAAAGCCAATTGTGTGAGGGGAGAAAATAAGCATAATTCATTTGGGAATAATTTTAAAGCAACAATAACAAAAGATATCTCAAAATCAGTGAAATCAGTAATTTACACTCAATTGAAAAATATATAATCCTGCATTCTGTACAGTATTTACATTACAGAATGAGCTATCTGCAAAAGGTTAAATAACCTGCACATTACGACTTGCCTTTTTCTTTCAGACCTAAAAAGAGAAGCAGAATTCGCCACAACTACAGCAGTAGCATATCACAAAATATCTTTATGTAGTCTGAACATACCTTAAGTTTGTAAGCAGCAAGATATAAATCTGAAATACAGCTCTGCTTACTGTCTTCACTTCTTACATGACAAATCTAACTACCACAAGAGCTACTACCACGAGCGCTAGGTGGTTTCAGAAAGGAAGCAATGCTCTATAAGCTCATGATAATGAGTACATTTACAGAACAGTTCATGCAAACTTCACACACTCACAAACTATAAGATGCACCAGTTAGTGAAGATGAATGCATTAGTAACTCATGCAGCTGTACAGTACACAGAAAGCTAAACATACTTACCCAGTGGTATGCTATCTAGATCTGTGTAAATACAGCAACAAGGAAAAAAAAGCAACATTCCAATCAAAACATATCCACTTATAAATAGAAATAAAACAAAAGTACCCAAATGTAATCTAAGTTTTCCTTAGTATCATCTCATGAGAAGTAGAATAGATGCCGTAACAGACATGAAATGCCATGTTCAAAATCACTACCATATGATGACTGAACAGGATTGGATATTTAGAATTTCACATTTAGAAGTTAAAACAATTCCAAATTGTAAATGCATTCTTTTGTAAAAATAACAAGCAGATTATTCGAATTTTAGAAAGTCTCAATAATAAAAAACCCCTTCATTTCCTACATTTCATTGCTGAAAGGATATACTTAAAAATGTCATACATGCACATCAATTGTGAAGCATAAGGTGTTACAATACAGCATCTATTCAGAAAGGAAATAGTCTAGAATGCCCAGTACAGCATGCATGAAAGGCAGACATGACATGCAGCTGACTATTCAGAAAATAAGATGACAAAATTACCTTGCAAAGCATGACCCAGAAAAGCATCAAGTTCAGGATTTAACTCAGCTTTTTCTTTTAGCATATGAAACAGCAGTTGGTTTTGAGTAGCACTAGTAATTTCTGTCTGTTTAAGGCGTCCCTCAAGAACTTTGATCTGAGCTTCTTTTTGAGCTGCTTGGAGACCCTAGGAGAGAGAGAAGGATGACATGTTTTATCACAACTCTTTTTTTACAAAATGAGAATTCTCAAAACTTTTTAAAAACTACAATCACAAACCATGTGTACATTGTTACCTTCTTTTCACATCCTAAAGATCAGGTATCAACTAAAGGTGTTTTTCTGTCTTTCTTGTTTTAAAGACGCTCATTAACCATTTAGTTAACTTGTATTCCTCAGATTGCCTGCAAAACTGCATCCAGTGGCTAAGTTGGACATGATTCCCAAGTGCAATTCTGAGGCTTTGCATTTAATTAAGAGTAGCAATCATCTGAAAAATCAATACCTTTGCTTTTCTGAAATAAGTGCTTGTAAAAAAAATTACTACCTATACTCTATGACAAAGAATGGAAGGGTAGGTGGAGGTGAGATGGGGTGGGACCCAGAAGCATAATCTTTCTTGCACAGTCACTCAGTGAACTTTCAGCTTCTGATCAGAGATCTCATGGCCTAACTTGTGACAGAATCCATTCTAAGGAAACTTCCCTAAGTCCATGAATTAGTGGGAATTTCTTAGTTGTACAAAATACAGCCAAAGAAATTTACAAAGAATGGCTTCCAAATAGATTTCCAAATTCCAAAAGGAACAGAGAAAAATGAAGGTACAGCACATCATCTCAAAGACTTGTACGGCAACAGAGGGCTTTAAACGCTAGTGCTTGAGAAACAAGTGCAGCCCTATGAGCTTACACATTACATTCTGATTGAACTAAAACTGTGTATCAACAGACATTTTGCATGTGAAAACAAAAAAAAAAGAATAGACAGCAGGCGTGACCAAATTTGCAAAAAAATATATATCTTCAGTATTTCTACACGACAATTACTTCTCAAAAAGATGACAGACTCCTTAACGTGATGTTTTTTATCATGATAAGGAGAAATTGTTAACAAAGTAAGTTAGAGGCAGTTTTATTAACTCTGTTGTAAGACCCATTCAAACCCACCCAAGGGCTGAAAACATAGTAAGACAGAAATTTGCAGAAGCCAATGTGATTGTGGCAGTTTTCTTTACCTTTTTTTTTGCCCCCCAAAAACTTTTTTGATTACCTGCAGAGTCATGAATCAAGAACACAAAAAAAGAACAGAGAATTGGTCAGTGGGAGTGACCCAAAGACCATTTCAATACCCTTGAAATCTTTCATTTGATTCAATGATACAGAGTACCATCCTCCAGAGAGAAAGAAAAGCAGCAGCAAGAGCGTATGATATACGTGTGCATGGGGCTATAAGCTGCCAAATACTCATTTTGAAAATATTACTCCCCAAGTCTTTCAGAAAAAGTCCCTATTGCTCTACTCAAAATTCGAAGTTTGACTGAAGTATGCCATGTGTCAAAACATAACTAGTTTTTAAAGGCTCATATTTTTACAAAGGTGACTAAGCCGGTCTTTTTTTAAAAGATCCTGAGCATTCTTCAGGAGTTTGTTGACAAACACAGAAAGAGATTTATTTGATTACAAAAAGCTAGTGCTCTTACAGGAACAACTTGAGGTAATTAGCACAGTGAAGTAGGCTCTACGGGGGGCTGAAAATGAGGCAACAAGTTGGAGGGGATGATAGGGCTCAAGGGTCTTCACAAGGAGAACCAGCATGACTCAGTAGTGCTGACCAGCTTTTCTTTGTCTAATGCACAATAGTCAGTCTTTATGCCAGCACAACTCTGCTCATGACACATTCCAGAGTCCTGGCACACACATCCTTCACTTAACACCTTACCTTATTGATACCCATTGTGAGGAAGTGATCAAGCAAGTATCGAGCTTCTGTCAAAGTGCAAGCATTAATCACTGCTGTTACATCCAAGGTCTCTCCTTCTTCCTATGTGTTCAACAATAAAAACAGTCAGATTGTTAAAAAGTCCCAATAACTATGTTAATTTAATTTCAGCAGACTAGAAAGCATCAACTTTGACATTTAAATGCTTTGCAATCTTAACCTGCATGACACTATTGACACTAGAACTCCGATACGAAAGTACAATTGTATAAACAGTCTTGATTTCAAACTTCACACAAAAGTTTTCACCAATTTGCACTTCTTGGTTCAATAATTGTATTGACAAACCAAAATTAGTTTTAAAATGAGAACATTTTCAAGGCTAACACAGTTCTGTTTCTTGTCCCCATCTTACTGTTTTTGCATTAATATTTGACTTACCTTTGCTTCCTCCATTTGCATAATGTTTGCTTGGCAGTCAGAAATGCTGTCATTAATGTAGTCTATATTCGCAGTTACTGATTCCATCTCTTCATTTATGTTTTGGACATTTCTATCTGCTTCACTGCCACCATCTTTGATGAGTTTCTCCCTTTTCTTTGAAAGCTTTTCTCTTCTTTTTGTAAGCTCCTCACGTTGCTATTTAGAGACATAATATTACATAAAAAGGAATTAGTAAGACCTTAGGGTATTTAAGTGCCTTTTTGTTTTGTTTCCCTTTTCTTGTTCCATTTTAACTAACATATCATGATTTCCGTGGGAAGAAACTACACAGGTAAATATAGTAATGTGTTTGCACAATGTGATCATATTAATGTGCTTTTGATTTCTTACTAGGCACAGCAATCCCATGGTTCAAAATGCTTACTGGAGTCAAGAATGCCTTCATTTACTGCAATGGGTTCCACGCCACCTTACCAATGCCACCATAACAATTCACTTACAGCAAACATGCTTGCGCTGCTCTCTACTTAATACAATGACACAGCCAAGAGTGCACAGTACATCACCCACCGTAAGTAACCTGTTCATGTCTGCCTCCATATTGGAAATAGTCATCCTCTGCATAATAATATCAGTCACTCTGCGTTCAAGTAACTGCCACTTCATCCTGGCTGCCTTGGAGGAGTAAACTCTGCTTGTCACTGCTTTCCGCTGGTATTTCCTTCTGTGATAAATTCAAGAGAAACATACAGCTAAATCTAAAGTCGCCCAGTTATGAACTTAAATGTGGAAATTATCAGGCCAGAGTATTTTTCACAGATAAATTTAAAATTTCACAGAGTATTTCCTGCAGTTTTTCACGGCACCAGACAGCTACCTTCACCCAGCCCTGAACTGTACTGCACTCTCATATGTGGCACTTGAAAAAACAGGTATGATACGCCATACCATCTTTTAGGACACATTATTGGGTTCAAATGCCACCTAGGAGTTGTTTCCTATTTAAAAAGGAGAACTGCTTCAAACCACAGTGGAACAGCACAAACAAACCTAATACATTAAACTGCATTTTCCAACAAGTTTTGATTTGTACTTAAGAACACTACTGGTACTGGACAAGGGCATTTTTCTTGAAGAGAAGATTAAGAAACCTCAAAATTTCAAAATCCAGTTTATGTGACTTGTCCTTTAATTTTATATTATTCCACTGTCTTAAACCCAGAAAAGTGAAATTGCATTTGAAAATGGTAAAACATCCATTTTACAAGCTCTACATGACAACAATTTGACAAATAACAGCTGCTACAACATATATCATCACAACATTATCTGCTAGAAAGTCCATTCAATTTTCAGTTCTCATAAGAGAGTACTAAAGAGTTTTAACCCTTACCCTGTTCCATTTGTTGCAGCTACAGGTAATGCTTGAACCCTTGCAACAGGAATTCTCATCTTCTGCTGTGCTGCTGTTCTGGAACCATCATGCTCCATTGATAAGCTGGAACTTGCCTCCTGTGTAGAATGCTCAGGCAGACTCAGCTTTCGACTTACTTTGCCCGCCACTTTATCAGACAGAGGCCTCACTTGACGACGAAGGGCTGTGACCTGAAATGGCATGCAAAGACATGATTAACTCTCCCCAAAGCTGTGTTCTAAGTTACAGCAATACAGTATCATTCTGTTTTCAAAGATTCATTGCTGTTTTACTACAATACCTCTTCGGTTTTGCGACGCAAGATAACTTCTTGATTTCTTTTCTGAGCTTCCAAAAGCTTGAGTTGATGCTGTGAAAAAATACAAGCAGCACATGATATTTTTTCCATTATCTGCCACAAGGACTGTATTGTATAAAAAAAAAGACATTTACACACTAATGCAAATCTGCAGAATTGTTGTGACAAGTGGTCAAATCACAACTGCTTCTTGCTCTTTCTAGTGCAGAATGAAAGTTATATCAGTTCTCTATGAAAAGAATACATGCATGCAAGCAGGATGGACGGAACACTTTTGTGAAGACTCACTAATAAAATAACATTGATATATATATATATTCAATAAGCACAGCAGAAAACAGAAAGCTTATCACCTGAAGCAAGTAACTGAGTTATCATGGAAGTCAACTAAAGTTTGTGCATTTTGACTGGTGAAAATATATAGGTACATGCCTGCCTCAGTGGTTATATACATACAGGGTGTGTGCATGCAAGCAGGTGCACATCATAACAATAGATGCTCATTCCAAGTGAAAGTTCTTTATCTGCCAAATCACCTCTCGTTTGCGTTGCTCCTTTTTAAGCTGTGCAATCTCTCTGTTTCTTCTAGATTCAGTCATTCTTGCTTTCTCCTGCTCTTCTTTCATTTGTTTCATCAAGCGAACCTGTAAAGAGGTCAACACTTAGAAAAGCTGTTCACACTGAAGTGCTGCTCCCTGCCCCCACTCATATAGAGTTTCTTTTTCAAATTGTCATTTTCCAGTATATTACATGCTTTTAGCAATCTATCCCCTCCACCTAATGTGTCTTCTTCACTCAGCGTGGAATAACAGCTAACAAGCTTCTGCATGTTTGAAATGGTAATTTCTGTATATTAAACCCAAAAACTACCCCTCTCTCCCAAGAACAGACTAGTCCTCATATCTTTTCTATTCTCAGGCTCTCGAGCAGCTAAGAGCAGGAACAGAGTTATCTGGGAGATAGATGCACAGGAGATTTCAACCCAATTTTCAGCAAACACTCATTGTACACTTCAATACTGAAGTATACCTTTGTTTTCTTCATCTCTGTCACCTCCTGCTGCAGTTTCTTCAGTTGCTTTTCATATTGAGACTGATTTTTAAGCAATCGTGCATGTTCCTTTTGTGCCGTTTGAAGTCTCTGCAGTTCTTTATTCATGGCTTGGAGTTTCTTTTCATATTCAGACTTGATTTTTTTTGCCTTTTCTTCTGAATAGGTCTCCACAGAACCTAGAAGAAAAAGGAATTCTTAATCTGCTTTTGTTCAGGATATTTTCACTTTGCCAGCCACATTAGATGACTGCTTCCTCTGCTTTAGCATTATACACAATACCTTTAGAAAAACCTAATTTGTCTCTAATTCCTGGCCCCTGCACTGCTTTGAACCTTCCACCTTGTATGTATTCTGGGATAAGAGATCAAGTATTAACACTTTCCTCACATTTCTTTGCACTAGGCAACAAATCTAAGCACCTAAAGACACAAATACACACGCTTGTTCACACATGTGTACCAGAGTTTAACAACAGTCCTAAAAACCATCAAGCCAAGTATTCCTCTTCTGACACTGATCAAAAGGGAAGGTTTAGGGAATAATAAGGGAACAGCAAAAGCTTATAACATATATAACTATAAAGCATATATAGTATATTTTTTAAAAAGAAAAACAAAATACTTTCCCCATTACTCTCCCAAAGGTCAGTTATTTGTGACTTATGACTCCTGAGTCATAGATGGTTTTTCATCTAAATATTATTAGATATTCAAAAAGGTTTGGTCAGTAGAACACCTCTGAAAAATCACTATTCCTTGTCTTTATTTTTATGCATATAAAAAGAGAGTGGAGAGGAGAGGGCAGAAAAAACCCCTTGTAATTCAGGAACTATCTCAAGGATTATGTTAAAACAAGAGCCTCTAAGAAACTAAAAATACTTATTCAACCAAATCAAATACCTATCAGTAGCAGTATATTTCTAAAAAAATTTTCTCTCAATTCTGGTAGAAACCAGAAAGAGTAAAGAATGACACACTGACATTATGGGTACAAACCTATTTCTCTTTTCTGCAATTTCTCATCACATTTGAAAAACAAACAAAGTAGCAAACAATTCAATTTGAATAGCTTATACAAGATCAG
Source organism: Margarornis squamiger (assembly GCA_035222235.1). NCBI lineage: Eukaryota > Metazoa > Chordata > Aves > Passeriformes > Furnariidae > Margarornis > Margarornis squamiger. The sequence goes on along the minus strand of JAWWTY010000037.1, from coordinate 14,258,197 downwards.
TGATTTTGTACTTCTTACCCAAGTTTTGAAGAACCTGATCTCTTTCAAGCTGAGTGTCTCGAATTTTGTGTTGTAGCATCATTAGTTTCTCTTCATACTGTTTTTTCAGTGTTTGCAACCTGCGCTGGCTGTTCTCTAGCTCATCTATCAGTTTCTGCTTAATGGCTATTTCACAGGTGATATTTGCCAAGTCAGCTTGATAATTTTCTGAAATAAAAAGACTTCTGTTAAGGTAACAGCAAGGACCACAAGAATATAGATACTCCTTGCAATCTTAGAGTCATTTTCCACCATATAAGTTGTGCATAGGAGAATTCTACATAAATCGCAACATAGCAACAAAAACTCTCATCTGCAATTCATGTTAAAGTCTCTTTCTTATGCAATCTCAATCATAGAACTGAGAAACAGGTAGGGAAAGATATCCCACACTGGATCACAGTTGCCCCTATGTTGTAATTGCTCACACTTAAATTGCGATATCAGCAGTCTGTCCTTCCCCATACAAAAGGTTGCAAGACTTCAGCCATACCTCAGGGCTGGAGAGTAACTGTCATTCATAAACCCAGAAGATTACAAAAGGAAAATCTGACTTCTGGCAGACTCTAAAGGGAGACTTTCCCTTCTCTAGCTCTTAGAAAGATACAGCCAGGATTCTGAGAAGAGAGGAGCCATCTCAATCATGGAAGTAGAATGGTGAAGGAAATGAGAAAAGTAGGAGGAAAAAGCAAGGAAAAAGGACTAAAACACATGATAAATTCATAAAAGTTTAATTTCTTTAGCCAATGAGGTCCTTTTTTGTCTTAATATTATGTGCTCTAGAATAAAGACATTAGTTGAGGATCATTCTTTCTCAGGTTCCTGATAATAGTTTGTGTGACAAGAAGAAACCGACATTGGTTTGCCCATTGGGCCTGACTAACATGAGAGAATTGCTGATGATGCTGTTTCTGACTCTTATTACACAAGAAGGAGGAAGGCTTATGGACTTCCAGCCTTCCAAATAAAATTCTACCGTTTCCGAATTATCTGATAGGAGCTATCACCTTGGTGATTAGTCCTGAGACATAAAAATAATCCAGAACTTAAACCATACACTTTGGATATTTTAACCAAGGAAGAAATGTGTTATCGAACACCTGCTGGCCTGTGGTCAATTTTAAAGCCAATACAGAGACACTTGATCTGCTGTCTATTCCATGTTTTAGCACCATAACCAAAACAAGAATTCACTGGACATACAGTTCACAGAGAATTACGGGCAGTGGGTTGACTTGCCTACCAAAACCTGAGGTATGACAGATATTATCTGCAAAATTCTACAGAATATTGCACTGACATCACCTTTTTCATCAGAGTCAGAATCTGATTCATCTGAGCTTTCCACAACTTCCATGTCATCTTCATCTTCATCATCCTCCTCTTCTTCATCCTCATGATCACTTACTTCCTGAATTTCCTCCTAAAAACACATAAAGACATTGAAGCACACCCATGCTTTTCCATCTCCCAATCACTTGTGACTATCACTGTGAAGCTGCAGTATTCACCTGACCCACTGCTAATTTTCTTTCTATAACCTCGTAAATTTTTAAACAGACAATAAACAAATAAATCACACCGTTACAAATACTTACTGCCTCCAATTCATTATTCTCTCTCTCTGAAGTGCCTTTTTCATCTCTCTTCTCTTGCTCATTGTCTGTGTTATCCTCTTTAACACTAATAGAAGAGGCAGACAAAAGATGTTCACAAACTGAAATGACTTATGCTTCCCATCCCCCAAATCAATAAATTGTAATTCCAAATAAAAATGAAAACCAAAGTGTAGTTAGAAAAACATACAGGTGTTGGGCATGGGTAAAATACAACTTCCAAATTTCTGCAGACAATAAAATAATGTCCAATTAATCTTGGTTTGCAAAGTAATAGCAACAATATCACACTGGTCAGCATACTGCCCAACTGGGACAATTGGAATACCCATCTCCATACCCCACAGCAGTACTCATTTTGCATGGAAGTTGCAGTGTACCCAGAGCAGCTTTTACAAAACAAAGAAAGAACATTGTGTGCAAGTACAACATACATTACAGGTATCACTACACTCTCAAGCTAATAATAGAGCCTACTGTACCTAGAATGGACTGAAATTTTATATATAAACCTTAAATAATATCCTAATTTATCACACTATAACTAACTACTCTTTTGATCAGTTATCTACTTTGACATCAAGGGAATGCTCAAAATCGGCATTGACACAACAACAAAACGGGTTTACAGCAGGAGTTGTTTTGGGTTTGTTTTAAACCATTTTAAAGGTTCGGTGTATTAGCCATTAGGGCAAGTTCTAACATTTTTAAGTGCACACGTAAGATGTCACATGCAAATATAAAACAAAAAAAACAATGTCTGCAAATTATCACAGACCAGATGTCAGTCACTCTAGTGATACACATGCAAAACCCAAAGCTCCAATGGATGGGAAATTGTTACAGAATAGGGCTAGACACCATAAGGGGTAATAATGGAAAAATGTGGTTAGGATTGCATAATGTGGAATCCACCTCAACTAACTTCAGTTGCATAAAAGTTTGCCAAGCCATGTGCTATCACTGATCTGGGATGGTAACTAGAAATGTACATCTTCCTCCACTGACACCAAAAGGAGCTCAGACTCGAGGTCTAACTCTTGGACAAATGCAATACTTCATGCAGTGACAAAAAATATTCAGTAGATTTGAGACACTACAATTTGTCAAGTGACACTTTTAAAACCACCCTTAAAACAGCTTGAATTTTAAAAGTCCAGTTAAGTAACACAGTTCTTCAGTGTACACAGAAGATTTTTTGTTATATTACTTTTTAACCTGCTCAGTGTTAACTGATTCCTTCTGCCTCAATTATTACAGTGATGAGGTGACCATGCACAAGGCAGAAAGCTCTTGCTTGGACATCAGACAGCTGGGGACACTGGAATTAAAAAGCCTAACAAGATTCGTACACAAAAAACATGCCAAACAAGGAACACTGAGCCAGACAATCTCATTTCCACAGATTCTCATCTCCCTCAGCGCAGATCATGTTCTCTTTTATGCTGGTTATTAAGACTAAATCGTAGTGGATTTTAGCTGCAATTCTCATGCAGACTGAGGCAAACCCCCAGCTTCCCTTCCACTGGCAGACCACACAGAGATCACTACAGAGAATTTGTGCTCTGCCTAAGAAAGGGGAGAGACAGAAGGAAGGAGAGTCAGCAGCTCTCCAAGACAGAACTGTACTGCTTAATGTGTATGCTACTGATCTGTGGATTCTCATTGTCTGAATGAATTCAGTGGGGGAATTTTGGATCAAAGTAGACAGTAGAAAAATAAAAACTTTAGTTTCACTTTTAATCATGATATATTCCTCTTTATAGAGCCCTTGATTTAACTGTTCTCTATGAGTAACTACTTTATCTACTGGTCTGGCTCAAACTGAATGGAAGGAATGATCGAGACTTCAGTCACATGCTTTCAGAAACAAAAGAAGCAGACTTAACTGAGGTGTGAAGGTCCAAGGTGTTCTTGATCTCACATGCTAAAATTATCATTATTGTCATATACTGCTTGCTAGACATTTCATACCATATGTGCTACTCCACCTTCCTCGTGCCTTTCATTCCATACAGGCCATGCAAGAAAGAAATCTACTTAATTCTATAGGAATTCCCAAAGGCACCACCTCCCCACAAAACCTCGCTCAACACCGTGCAATCCCAGAGTCAACTTCAATTCCACAACAGAGGTTTCTTCCAGTTAAAACACTTGTTGAAAGTCGAAACACAAGAAAGAATTTTGAAAAGCCAAATTAACTACTCCTGAAGTACCTATGAATCTGCCCAACTTCTTTTCCTGTATGACAATCAGTTAATTGAAATGACAGGTAATTAAAAACCTGGGAAATATTCCAACCTTCTTTCTTCTTGACTGCTTTCCTCAAGTTTCTGTAGCCTTCAAAAGCACGAGGTACAGTATTGGAAGGCCAAGCCAATGAAGGACAAACCAGACAGTGAAAAGCAAAAGTGATAAGAAGGTAAAAAAATTATATATATGAGCTTGTGGAATTTAAAATGAAATTTTAAAAGATACCATCAAGAGACAACAAGTAGTAAAAGGGCAATACATCTTGCACAGTTGGAAAGTAAACAGAAAACAAAGATGCACTTGTAGGTTAGCTAATCTGCCACTGTCAATAACTGTCAATTCAAGTTATACTAAGGAAGAAGTTTTAGACAACATATTTCACTTTGAGAATTATTTCTAATAATGAATTAAAAAAAACCTCTTAATTTTAGAAAAAGCTTTCTCCTCTTTTGCCACTTAAAACTGGCAGTTTGGTAAAATACTGAAAATTGCAAATATGGCCATTGACCCAAAGTTATATATCCTCAGGAATATATCAGGAAAAAAAACAATGCATTAGTTTTATATATGTTGATAACATATTGTAACATAACATAGAAATAAGAAAATTTGAGGATTAATATTCTAAATAATATATTCTGAATATAATTTATACAAAAAGCTTCAAACTGCATTATTTCTTTGTTTGGGGTTTTGTTGTTTGTTTTTAAATAAAAAGTAGAAATCTGCAGTTTATTTTTCTGGGGGTTCAAAAAGTACATGCCAATCATTGCTTGTTATTTTTTAATAAATTAATAAAAAACATGCACCAGAAGCAATGACATGGATAAAATGTTAGTATTTCTCCCTGTACTTCTTCCTCTTGAACAAGTATGGATGTATCAGTAAAAAAAAAGTCTGCATGACTTATGTTAGCACAGAGATGGCTTAAAATTCATCAACTACTGAAATTCCTCACGTTCCCTTTCCAAGAAAGTTTTGAGCAAAAGTTTTTGCTTCCTTTACACCTTATACTGCCTGCCATTTTTCTGCAGTATCAGCTAGGAGCTAACACTTTGAACCTCATGTAATTTTAATCACTCATTTGTTTAATAAAGGTTAGGGAAGTTGAAGGACAACAGTCAAAAATGGTTAGCAGGTATGTAAGGCTGACTAACAACTGAAAGGAGTGTGGAAAGTTTGCTCTGGGGATTCTGATGAGTGGGTTACACTGTGGGACACTCCAATCAAACCAATTTTTCAGTAGGCAAAATGTTACTGCCATGTAAACTGTTTCTGATAACCTTTATGGCAGATGCTTATTAAAGGCTACAGATATGGAGCAATACACACCTGCTGCTCATTCAGAAACTGGCTCTTAGATCTTCAGGCTACCTCACAACAATTTAGGTAAGTTGCAAGTATTTAAAATTATGCACCTTTTATCGTACTGACCCATAACCAGGAAACAAAAGATCAAGAAAGATAGCAGATGGGGCAGAACTACTAGCTAGGCTTACCAATCCCATTTTAATAGAAAAATGCTAGTTAGGTAACTTTCAAAGAACAGCAACCCTAAAAAGAAATAGTACAGGAAAAGCAACTAAATGCCTGTAGAAGACAGAAGTAGAGCAAAGAACCCCTACCAAACTGCAGGGTAAATTTTCTCTGTGTGATACATTAACACACCCATTGCCAATTCCTGAAATTCCAACAGAATAAAAATTCACAGTGATATAACCTGAACACAGACTTTGTATTTCACTAATTGGATAGAAGCACTGTGCAGGTAACAAGCATGACAACATATAACCTAAGGAATTTTTCTCTCAACATATGCACCTCAGAAATTTATAATTATTTATTACAAAGAAGTCTGTAGATAGGCCAATAGATATATTCAAACCTTTGCACTTTGAAGACTATGATCCTATTCCACAGAACACAAGACCCACTTTAAGATGGAGGCTGGACCATCAAGATATCTTTTCCAAGTTGAATTTTTCTATAGTTCTCTAATTCTATACTGCCAGCACAGAAAACTGATTGCAAAAACAGCTTATGGTAATTAGCCAATACTTCTGGGTCAGACGACTTGACTATCCCATCTCAAGATTACCATCCTGGTGTGAGCATGTATGACCAGGCACAGAAACTTTTTCAGTAAAAACCCAAAAGAACAAACAAAATGAACAACCTTTTTTCTTAATACTCTATGTATAGTAAAACATTCAAGTGTTCTTTGAGGTTTTTATTAAATCATGACCTCCTATAGTACAAGATATTACTCAAGGTATCTAGTCACCTTTATCTAGACACAATCCTGTCTTCTGCCTAATATTCAGGTCCCAAACTAACAACTAACTCTCTATCTAAGCATGTAGTTAAATACATGCTTCATTTTAAAATGAGTTAAAACATACAAAATCAAATCTCTTTGTTCCTGCATTTATAGATACAGCTCATATTGAAGTGCTTGGCTGAAGAGAGGCCAGAACATTCTGCAGATCTTAATACTTCCCTCTTGCCCTCAAGTTCCTACAACCATGAGACAAAATTTATCAAAATCACCATAAAAGTGTAAGAGCTTCCTGAAAAATGGTATGCAAAGGAAGAATCTAATTGTTGTTAAAATGAGTCTTCTCTACAAGTATCAGACATTTGTGTGGTGAATGGATTTATAGATATAGGACCTCAAATCACTAATTCAGATCTACTTTATACCTGGACTGTATCTCCAGCTTATTCTGTTTTACTCTGAACTTGTACAAGTCTGAAGGACCATTACTAGAAAAAGTAATAGATTAGAAACATGGAAAACTTCGACTAAAGGGATGAGATTTCCAATGAAATCAAAGTCTCTGAGTACACAAACAAAGCCTTGTTGTATTAACTGCTGTCTGAACAGGCATTTATGTCAATGTCTATGAGGATTTTAGTAGATGAGAAGTTGGGCAGCAAATAACAGAAGCAGGATGTTGCAGAGCACTAGGAAAACTCAAAATAAAAACGTTCATAGAAGCAGAAGATAAAGCAAAAGAAGCCATTCCAAGAGCCACCAAAGAATTCGCAGCTATTCAGAATATCTTTCCTTCAGAAAGCTGTTCCAGCTTTGACAAAGTTTGAAAAAGTTTATGATTTTTTTTTAAACTTCTATTGAATTTCAAATGAATTTAAAAATATTTTAAAATATCAAAATTTATGGAGAGCACCTGTGCTTTTACCATTGTGCATAATTATACATAAAAATTCATTACAATAGAGACATTCATTCTACAAATACTGCATACTTCACTGGAAGGACAGATGCAAAAGAAAAACATCTACAACTTCAATGTGTAAAAGGGTTTGAAGGAACAGCATTTTATGTTTCAAACCCAGACAACAATAAGTAAATTTTAAAATCTCAATGGACAAAAAAAACTACCTCTTCACTAATAAGCAGAAAACAAATAGCATTATAATTTGTACACCACCTCTTTTTCTTTTTCCTTTCTTTTTTTTTCAGCTTTTCTAGATCTTTCTTGGCCATATCTAGAATTTCCATTGTCTCTTTCTCTGAAGAAAGCATAGAAGCAGAAAATGCTGATGGTCCACCAAAATATGTGGCTCTTGATGAAGCTCTTGACAAGTTGCGTCGAAGATTTTCGTTCACTGCTTCACTTTCTAATAATTTTGCTCTTAATAAAAAAAATAAAAAAATTCACCATGAATTACACGTATTGCCAATACATGAGATCTACACTCTTTAGCATCTGTAAGTCCAAAGCATTTCCTTCAGAATACATGAAAATATAAATGTCTGCATTGACACAGACATATGTGCAGATACATATCTGCATATGCTGTATGTATATACATGTTATATGAAAGCCACACAAAAGCTCTAACACTAGCTGGGGATAGGCCAGATAGATTTTTCACATGATACACATCCAAGAAATACATAAATAAATATACCTAAAATATTTAAGACGACATTTTAATTTAAAGTAGGGGGGTTTTAACATTAAATTACAAGTTATTTCTCAGTACTATCATTTATACACAAAGTTATAAAGTGATAAAAGAATTGTTCCAAGTTTTACTGCCCTTTGTGCAGCAATATTAAGCCACCATCGTTATTTAGGTAACATCTTAGTTTCGTTTCTGTTGTCAGTTTCATCTTTAGCATTTTACATTTGTGTGGCCAAGAGCAACACCAGATGGTCTTACGAGCTGAAGGACCACCCTCCTAAAGTAATCCCCACAATCCCCACACAGGAAAACAGCTGAAGCATTTGCTTGCTAACATTTCTGGTGGGGTTTTTTTTGGGGGGTGAGTAATAAAAATTTTTCAAATACATATTATGCAAATACCTGAGATCTTCAATTTCCTTGATGTAATTATGAATCATGTTGCTAATTTCTTCATTTCCTTCTCCTTTGAAAGGACAGAAAGAAAGAGGTAATGAATTGAAGAGCAAGATTAAGGAAGGACAGTAACAGTATAACTATCTGAATACAGCTACAAGGCACAAGGTACCAGCAAAGAGAAACAGTCACGTGGGTTGCACATTTAGATCTTATCTGATTTGTAAAATATCTTTCCTGCTTAAACTGAATTAAGTCTTTGGTTCCTCTGTCATATGATCACCGTGTGATTACCAGTAACATTTTCTGTTTCATTTGTTTGCTACATTACTGCATTTTAGCAGGGCATAAATCAAAAGTAACCTGACAAACAGTGCACAAAAAGAAAAGTCAGTTGGAAGTCAATTGGCTGATTATTCCATGAGGTGAAAAGCAAGCCAACATTCACACATCTTTGTCCAGGTCCCCATCCAAAGCAAAATATGTAAGTTCATATGAGGCTAAGCAGGTCCTACATTACTGATAGAAAGGCATCACTTCATTCCAAGGGATCCATGAAGCAAGAATATATAATGGATTAAAGTCCATGAACTTATGAAGCAGTTTATAGACATCACACCCACAGCATACCTGTTCTGGCCAGCACTTGGTTGGCCTGATCACTCATAAGCTGCGTTATTCTGGCTCTGAGTGCATCAATAGTCTCTTGCATTGCTTTAATTCTAACACGCAGGTTGTTGTTCTCTGTTTGCAGCATCGCGTTTTCATGAAACATGTCATTGATGCTTTCAACACCTTCTTCATCTATAATCCTTTTACCCTTTAAGAAAATAAAAATATTTTATTATCAGTAAAGGCTGACCTAGATGTGACAAAATTTTAACTTAGTAAAGGCAATCCACAGACTATCTGAAATTCCAAACAGATGATCATAGCAAAAAATAATCTTCTCTCATAAAGTTTAGAACACAGATAAACAAGTAATTTTCAAAACATTGGTGCCTGGCCAACACCTTAGCATTTGGGCCCTGTGTAACTCCATCTTAGTCTGAAATACAAGTTCTTGAAGAGGTTAAGAAATGAGAAGACAAATCTATCAAATCAGGATACTATCTCAAGAACAAAAAGGAGTATGACACCTTTTGGTAACATTTATTGCGAAAAACATAATTTGTTTAAAATTTCAGGAAGAAATGAACATTGAGTAGCATGAGTATTTTACTTACATAATTTAAGCGTCATTTTTAAAACACAAATGGTTTAGATGTCTAGTAAAATACAGAATAACTACATATTCACTTAACAAATCCATCTAAGTTGTGGTCATTTTTGCTTTGGAAGTGATTGCTTCTCATTGTTGAACTTGACAAGGTCAGTTTTTGCCTTTCAAAATGCAAATAGCAGGCAGCATCTGTTAACATCATTGGCATTTGTTAATGTATCTTTGGGGATATAATCTAAGTTTTCTAAAAATATCTGGTAATCACTGGAATTAGACATGTTGTTCACACCAAGGTTGGTATTAAAATGTTTTTAGTGTATGAAGCGGAAGCAGCCAACAGAAAAACAAGCTGTGAAATTATAAGCATTTTAAAGCAGAAAAAATTGTAAGAGGATAAACTTACTGTTTTGTATTCCATGAGTTCCATCTGTAGCCGTGCGATCTCGCTGCGCAAAGCATTTATTTGTTGACTAGCCCTGTCCTGATTAACCATCACCTTATTCTTGATGTTCCGTGCCCGATTGGCATACTTCAATGTGTTCAGAGTTTCCATGAAGTCTCGATCTGAAGGGCTCACACACGCTATCATGAGGGTTTGACTGGAAGTTAAGAAACTTAGGTCAGCATTCCACATCAAGAACAAAGAGAGTAGAGAGAAGCTAACAGTATTGAGGTAGAAGGTGAAACAAGAATAGCAGCTTCATAACATTTGTGAAAATATTTCTTGATCTAACTCACAGCAGACTGTGAACCACAAAGGTCAGTACTGTTACATCTTGTATGACCCCTAGCATAGTACAGGAGATACTAGATTATTAATTGTTCCACACATTTAACAACACGCAGAAAAAGACAGAATGAATGTATATACAGGTATCATTGAAAATGTTCTGGGGTAGCATTTGCTATCTGTACATTTGTGTTGATTTTGGATAGGATACAGTATTTTCTAAATAGTAGCTGGTATGGGCTCTGTTTTGGATTTGTGCTGAAAACACCCAATATGTGTCCTTAACACAGATATGTTTTAGTTACTGCCGAGCGGTTTCCAGAAATGTTTTTCAAATTACATTAACTTTGCCTGATCATACATAAACTGAGATTTAGGTACTTAAGATCAACCTAAATTCCTAGACAGTGATTTGGACCATGCAGCCATCAAGAATGCCTACTGTAATTCCTGAGGTGCCTACCTACTTCACCTGAAAGTTGTCCAAACGCTCATCATAGCTGTCCATGCATGCCTAGTGTTGCATGCATGCAACTATTGTCTGCCTCAGGTGGGACAAAAGCAGGAAAAAAGGCAAAACAATTTTTCATTCCCACCAACTAGTTTCATTATTCAATAGGTCCCTTCTCTCACTCCCTGGAGCATACACATTTCACATCAAATGAGAACAGCCTAGAGGGGTCAGAACCAGAATTCCAGCTGCAGATCACTCTGAAGGTGCATACATGGCCTAAATTTTCAAATGATAGGGCAAAACATCTGCATCTGATGGATTGAGTACACCCCTTCAGGCTTTAATTGTATGTCACAGCTTAAGTGGCTGAATTAGGAAGAGTACACTGTCTCCAGGGCAAAGCAGCACTATCTACATCAGGCAGACTGGATTTTGATCTTCACTTTCTTTAACTTTAGACTGTGACAAACAAATGAATCCCTGCAATCTTCTGTGAGGCAAACAATTACCTTCACCACACACACACACTGGGAAACCAAACTAGAGTAACTAGCCTGGGGCTAAAAACAATGTTCAGTTTCAGCAATTCTTCCTCAGCCCCCATGAATATCTTTGTGTCAGTTCTCTGAAGTTTGAGTTTGGTCCTCAAAATAAGAGTATGCATGATTAAGAACAAATTTTTAATTCTGATATGAGGAATAGTTCTGTTTCTGCTATATGTCCATCTTGAAAACTGAACAACCTGAACTCCACTTTCCAATTTGAATTGTATAACTGATTAGGGAAGGAGGAGGAAGAGGGGGACATTCAGAATGATGCCATTTATCTTCGCAAGCCACCATTACACAGGCTTGGGGCCCTGATTGCCTGGGGATGGTTGAACACCTGCATGCCCAAGGGGTGAGTGATTTTCTTATTTCACTTTGCTTGCACAGGTGACTTTTGTTTTACCTACTAAACTGTCTTTATCTCAAACCCTGAGTTTTCTCACTTTTTTTTCTCTTCCCCACCCCACCGAGGATAGCGAGGAAGTGTCTGTGCAGGGCTTGGCTGGCGGCCGGGGTTAAACTAAACTCTGTGTTTCCTCCTAAAGAACAGGAGAGGGAGCAGCGGAGCTGTCAGATGTGACAGTATTTTAGAGTCAAATAATACTTCCACAAAAGTGGTTTGAAAAAATGCTCAGTAGCTGGTGTGTTTGATATAAAATTTAGTGAAGCAGAGGAGCTATGCTCTTGCCTTCTGCTGATTTTTTCATAATTCTTGAGTTTCTCCCTCCCTTATGTACTTCTGATAATTCTAGCCTTATTTAACTTATTTTTGTATTTTACTCTGCTTTTCCTCATACTGAAGCACTTCAAGATGTTACTAAAGTTCTCTCTCTGATGACCAGAGCAACGATTTAAGAACTTTTTTCCACTTCTCCCTATTCCTTTGTGAATGCCCAGAAAACTTCCCACCCTTCTAAACATAGGAGCCTGGCACATTGAATCACATAAGAGTACTCCTCCACTAAAATACATTCCTCTATGGTCGCTCTTGTATTTGTACATGTTAACATTGCAAATACAAAAATTGTATTATTTTAATAAATTTGTTCGTGTTTTCTTAGATAAAGCCTTCAGAGACCAAAACTTCTCTTCATTGTATATGCAGAACATATACAGACAATACCAACAACCCTGGTGATACACTGGTTTGTTTTCATTTGGCCACAAACCAACATCAGGTAACTGGACAGATGCACCATAGCTTGAGATATATAGCCTTTAAAAAGATGGCAGTGCCAGTGGCAAGCTGACTCCAAGCTCCTGTGCAAGGCAGTCAGAGCAAACAATTCAGTGACATATAAAAAATACACACACAAAGCTCTAAATGAGAAACTCATCACAGCTTTAAAATATGCTATAAACAAAATTTACCATTTATACTATCTACAATCTAAAGATGTCTTCATAGAAAGAACTGTCTGGAAATCCTAACTTCTAAGTATGTTGAAGCTTCATAGCTACTAAAACTATAATAGCACTGAAAAGAACAAATAAAAATCCTCTTTAAAATTCTTTTCCCTGCATTGACAGCATTTTTGTCATGACAGTAGTTTATCTTCAGAACCTTCCACCAACAAAAACAGTGGCTATTTTTATTGTTGCTTAATGTTTATTTTACTTTCTGAAGATTATATACTCATTCATGCTCACTCACAATAAAATACATAGAATGTTGCAGTTTTCATACCTGTTTCCCCCAAGAGAGTCTTGAAGCAGCCTTGTAAGCTTGGAATCTCTGTATGGTACATGAGTTGCCTTCTTACTTTTATCTCCCAGTGCACTTATTACATTGCCAAGTGCCAGCTATAAAACACCAAATCATGTAATGTGGAAGTCAGAACCAGTTCCTGAGTAGTTTTATTTTAAAAACAATATAATCAGGGGTCAGCATATTGTGATAAACTGAATATACTCATGAAAGTTAACATCAAAGTATTTCTGAAGATTTTTACATTTTACAGTAGACATCTAGAAACTTTTGTGTTACAAACAGTGCATCAGATGACTTGGTACCTGCAAGTGCTAAGTGTTTAGCATGATTTGCATGCACTAGCTATTGATATCTCATGTCAGTCACAAACAAAGTTAGAAATACTTAATTTAACATTTACTTTTGATTATTAAAATTGATCTCTACTTCTAGCAGGGGCTACAGGCTCTTTAAAATTAATTTTATCTATCTGCTTTATGCCACATTTAGAATAAAATATGGGGCATTTATAGGACAATAAAAACCAAACAGAATTTACTACCTCTACAGATACAAAATAAAAAATGTCTGATGAAGACGTGAGTATTTAAGGTTTGACGTTATATAGTCCATGGCCATCCTCTTTCATTGCTAAAAGAGTCTAATTCATGTTTACAAACAAACTAACATTTGGCTGCAGAATTATTTTTCATGTGCAACTGCATGCACTGCAGTCATTTGCTAAACTGAAGAACATTGCTCCAGGTGGCGCTCCATACTGCCAGTTCTTGGACAGGGAATGGTGTGGCTGTGCCCAGCAGCTGGAGAACTGCACACACACCCCATGCTGTGGCTGCTTGCTTTTAAGGGCTTAAAGCACTCTCAGTCTGTTTCACAAAACTGAGGGCTAGACTTCACTGTATATTACAGGTTTGTGGTCATATATTAGTTTTATCACACTGATTTTCACCTTCATGAATTTTGTATCCTATTCATCAAGGATACCTCTGTCATCTAAATGCCCAAATTCCTGTTGGCTTTGTGCTTATGCTAATGACGAAATTGAACTGAATTCTCTTTCTCTTCCTTATAACATATATAATATTTTTTCTCTCTCTTCCATATAATATGCAGAATAACTACAGAAAATGAACATTGTCATGATGGCAAGAGAATCACTAAGGAAGTCCTAACTGCAGAATATCTCATTGGTACTGCACACCAGCTCACCAAAAAAAAGACATGTTTTCACATATAGACATATATTTTTGTGTCCTTAAAAGAGCCTCCACAAGCCAAGGAGCTCAAAACAAAAGCATAATACTACAATCTCCACTGATAATCACCAGCTTTACTTTTCAGTGCAGTTTAGTAAAACATTTATTACATTTAATAAAAAACCTATAGATAGCCAGTAAAAGACAAAAAAAAAGTTGTGCTATAAATTACAAGTTTTATTTCTACTTCAAAGTTTTGCCTAAGGTTGTTTTACACTGTGTTGTATATTTGTGTAGTCTTACTAGTCCACAGTTGATGGAAATGCCTTCTTTTGCCCTTTCTCCTGTAGCTCCTGTTCGCTTTAATCGTTCAGATCCCGCCAGATCAACAAAATGAAACTTGGCAGTAAGAGTTTCATATTCATTCATCTCAGAAGATTCAGATATTATCCGGTTATCAGTGGCATTATCCTGAAGTAAAGAAGAACCCATAAGGCTTGGTTAGATCTTTCATATTAACATTTGCAAAGTTCAATCAACAGTTAATTACAAGACTACCTCTTTGTCATAACCATCTCCTTATTCATTCTTTTATAAGAAAAACTAACTTACCATGGTGTCATGTAGAAAGCATATAATGAGTGTATGCTGGATTTGTAACATTCTCACAGCCCAAGCAACAAGTTTTATTAGGAATTTCTATCACAATAAGCCAGATTGTTCTGGGGTTTTTTTCATTTAAAAAAAAAACAAAACAAACAAATCAACCAACAATACCACAAAAAAAAACCAAAACCACCCAAACACAAACCCTCAGGTATTGTGTGGCAATGACCTTTAAGTCCTTGGTCAGCTAGGCCATAGCTCCCTTTGTTACTGCAAGGGGTAATGCAGGTGTCTGCAGACCAAACCATTCTCATGGTAGTTAAATATTTCATGTTTCTAAAGTGGCCTCCTTTTGTAGCCGTTATGAAAGAGAACAGGAATTGCACCACTTCCATAAGACCAGAAATCATCATTTCTGTTATTTTGATGTTCACACTGCTGGGATTACAATCTCATTCCCAGCCCTCAAAGTAAGGATTAATGCACCCTGTCACTCTCGTTTACTTAGCAAGTGAAATGTACATCCAGAAACTTCCAAGAAGCATGGATGGTGTGAACAGAGCCAAGGAGCAGCATGCCTGTGCACTGCAGCCCTGGCTGCCTGCCAGCAGTGGGCATCAGGACCCTGCAGAGGGGACACAGCCAAGGCTGTCATCCGAGAAGGAGAAACTGCGTTGCCCTAGTAACAAAGGTCTCCCAAAACTCTTGTCTACAGAAACTTGAGCTACATCTCCCCTGGCCACCCAATAATAGCTTGTATTAATTTAGATTCTAGGAGCGTTCAGAGGCCAACACCAGGTCTTATCCTCTAGTCTCCTAAAATCTACAGGGAAAGAAGACGGTGCTGTCTTCACAGATTAAGGATATAAAAATGCACAGCTTCACACGTTCAAATTATCTTGTATGGATCTTCCAAGAAGAGAAGAAAACAAAACAGTTTGACATAAGGCAGAAGGTGGCTACCTACTCCTCTAACACAAGCCTCTCTAAGAAAAAGGGGCAGAGCCAGGAAACAGTCCTGCAGGCAGCTCAGCTGGTGGGGAAGGCTGCAAGTGCGCCAGCAAAAGGTGACTGCTGTGCCAAGAGCCTGTGAGAACGAGGCTCCCAGATGACTTATCTCACTTTCCAGCAGACAGTTTTCAACAAAAACCTCCAAGCAGACAGTGTCACCACAAAGTGACTGAGGTGCCCTGTCTGGGCTCTGAGTGTGATTCCAGTCCCTCCAAAGTGAAAGCAGCTGACCACACCACCAGATCCACAGTTTCAGTGTAGAAAGCAGGAATAAGTGTTTTTAAAAGGTGTATAAAGAAGGTCTACGTACCACAAAGGACCAGAAAGGGACCCTCATTTTGCCTGCAAATGATTGTTTGTAGTATTAAAAAAAAAAAAAAAAAAAAAAAAAAGGCACCCCCACCAAGAACCACTGAAAATCCAACTGACTGTTGCACGTGCCCAACAATGTGATACCTATGGGTAAAACACTAGCCAGACATTATTTAATGTTTAAAAATTTTGTTACCTTTAAAATAAGCATATTAAGTCTCTATTAACAATCTATTTAAAATAACTACACTAAGCCTTGGAATGTAATGCTTTTCTACTTGTGCCTTATTGGATGTCATTAAAAAAATTAATCTGAAATATCCAAGCAGTTTCAGTTAGCTGACTGCAAGTTTAAACCCACTAGCGGCAAAGACACTTAAAAGTCCTTTCCCAATTAAAGACAAATTACATTTTAACTTTCTCACTTGTGTATGTCGCAACAAAATACTGAAGAAAACACTAGAGGAGAATGGACAGGTTCATGTAAGAGGCTGCAGTTTATGGTTGCCTCTGGCTAGAGGATGGTTACATATGCACAGATTAAATCAAATTATTATAATGCTTAGCAAATTCATCAAGCATTATGATGACTACAGCATCCTTACTAAGCACAATTCAAATAGCAGTGGCTGCCAGAATTATCCCCATTTTGAAAAATGGCTACTAAAGAGAAGTTTAATAACAGGAAAAATACATACAGCATTAAATGCAGGACAGACTCTGGTTTGACATAAGTGTATAGTAAAGATAGCATGTGACCGTGAGCTCTGAACATTCATCTGAGTGCTGGCAGTGGTTCGAGACAAAGCTCCCAACTTCAAGCACTGTATCATCTAGAAAACAGACAACAAGTACATTGCATTGCTTGCTGGTTAAAGCAAAAGTGTTCCTCTAACACTCACTGTTTTAGATATATAATTAGACATTTTCTCTTTGCTATGAATTCAGTTCCTACATGCCAAAAAAAGCAAAAAGAATCTTAAATAAGCAAAACAAAGTAGTCAAAGTATTTTCTGTGATTTCAGAAAGAATATCCTTATATCTTTGTATGCCTCTTTTTACTGTCCCCTGGTAGTAACATAGGTATCTTCACTCTCCTGTAGCAAAAAATGCATGACTTTTGTATCTCTTGTGTAAAAACATACAGCACAGTAACATTTGTATTAAGATGTGCCATGCATACAAACAGCAGTTTGTTTCACATCAGTCATAATGCAAAGTTTTTCTCTCAAAGTAACATATGTAAGATTTGGGAGATCAGATTTACACATGACCAAAATTCTCTCTCCCAGCAGAACTGTATTATTAAAAAAACCCTACTCCTAGCTTTAAATGAAAGTGGCATGCACTTTATATAAAACATTTATGACATTTAAGACTACAAAAATCAAGAAAATAGAACACTTAGCTAGGTTTCACACTTAAATTGTCCAAGAGGTAGATACTAGCAAGCATGACCTACATTTTTAACTGCTCATCAAAACATACACATTTTTTAAATGTACTTAGTATGCTACAGAGTAATTTATTTTCAATTATTACCTCTGATTCTCCATTCACAGTTCGGGTTGTAACACCCACTGTATAAATTCCTCCTGCTGAATCTTCATGTATTTTAATATTTGATTTTTTATTCTTTGCATCAATGTCTCGTGTGGTATCAAACAGATCAAGAATTTCTTCATTGTAAAGCTGAGGAGAAGAAAAAGGCAAAGAAAAGATATTTTAGGAAGGAATTTCTCCAAAGATTAACAAATCTGTGCACGGCACATACTGAAAGTCATAACAATCCAAATGTTCCTGTTTCCAAAAAAAGGATGCTGTGAAACACCAAAATTTACAAGAGCAACACATAACATAGCAGCTGCAAAGTAAGTGACCTGCTCAACTTTCTATTATGCCACCCACAGAAGATTGCCAGATCTGAGAGAAAATACTTTGGTGGGATGAGGGAAGGCATTTAATGCCAGTAGAACAAGAGCGGCAGTGGTTTCTGTGGTAGGCACCTGCTGGCTTCAGATCTGACCTTGGGCTTTTCTTTTGTTGATTCAGTTGACTGCACCCTCTTCCAAACACTTCCAACTCACTCCACTAGCTCTCCCCGCCATCACACCTTAATAATTCTATGTCTCTCTTCCATTTAGATAAACTCTTTGTGCCCTGGAAGGAATCTGATGTATAATGGTTTTTGTACAAACTGCTTCTTAAAAAACAATCAAGCAGCAGTCCAAAAATACTATGGCATGGCTTTTTGAGCAGGGTCTTCATAAGAATGTTCTGAGTTTTATAAAAGCTGTTTAGACCCAATTGAAGATATCAGGGGAGAAAACAAAGCACTATCCCAGTCTCTGCTGATGTACAGTGGAATATTTCCAGTGCCTTTAATTTAGTTATAACAATTCACTTCAGCAGGGCTCAGGCCAGACTAATTCAATTCCTGATCAAAAACCCCAGGTAAAAGTCAAAGAATCACCACAATAGATCTGCATTCACCCAAGGTACTTTCTCATACACTGAAAGTAAGTGACTTTCTCCTCTCACAAGCAAAAGTCATTCCTGAGAAGAAAAGGCTCAGCATTTGTGAATGTGATGTTTTTAATCCTTTACATATTAAAAAAGGAATTGTATTTAATTATTAGGCATAAATATTCTAAGCAGGAACCTTCTTACTAATGTTTTACCTTTATAAGTGCAAACAAACTAATGCCACAATTTAGAGGAGATCCTGATAATGCACCTGCAATTGCATGGGACTGCATATGCTGTTTTTTTAAAAAGCAGGAAAGCAAAGAGTTAAGGAAGGCAGACTGCAACAAGCTAAATTAAGGCAAGAAAGGAGCAAACAGAAGTCACTGTTCCCAACAGTTATCCAACTGCAGGACTTTTAAGTTATGCCAAAATACAATCTTGCTTCAACTTGTTCAATCACTAAATTACAGTTTATTCAATCTAGCTCTAAGGGTAGATAGGATGGGAGGAAGACACTTTCTGATACAAGACTAGTGTATAACACTTAACTAATCAGAAAAAGCTCTTTTTGGAAAAGCTCTAATTTAACCTCAGTAAAACAAAAAAAAAAATCTACTAACAAAAATGGCATTTTGTTGAGGGAGAAAATATTATATATATATTTATATCCTTTAACCTTTCTCTAAATTAGATAAACAAGATAGATTTCAGTATGCACATTTCATCTGAAATACATGGTAATGGCTGCAATGCTTTCCACCATTCTCCCCGTAACATTTAATTACTGCTCTGTATTTTGGGACTCAGACATATTTGTAATGTTATGTCAAAAATCACAATAAATTCAGAAGCCACACTGGTTACTACCCCTTACACTACTAATGTTGCAGCTGCGTAAGCAGAAGCAAAGCTGTGGCTCCCCAGTGCACAAACAGAGAGGAGAGAAGAGGAGAGCATTCCCACAGCACGTGGTCAACTCGACTCTCTCTAAGCAAACATTAGCCAGAGCAACAAAGAGTTTTGCTTAAGGCTAGCAGTGACAAACCTGTTCCAGTGCAAAACTAATGCCAGCTTGTTAATCTTTAAAACAGTTATAGGAGCATATGACTAAAGAACTTAGTTTACTCCAGCAGTAATAAAAACAATAGATTTTCTCTTGGGTAATATAAAAATGAGGGGTTTCCACAACCAAAGCAGATAAAGTTGTAAATACTGAACTAAGCAATACAAATATATACCTGCTCTTCCCTAATTTGATTCTTCCTGCCCACATGCCTCAAGTATCAGATTTTGCAGCTTTGTAGTGAATGTAAATATATTACACCCAAATCAATCAATTTAAAAAGTAGTTCCACAGTCAGAAGACACAGCATAAAACCTGCACCACTTAAACCAACAGCTGCTGCAGGTTGGAAAGATCACAGGTATTATGGGCTCTCTACCAGTAACTGTGTCTACAAGAAAACACAAGGGGAAGAGTTTTGCCACAGCATTGACAAGGGTTTCTCTGGGTCTAAGCAAAAAGGGAACATTGACACAGAAGCCCAATCCTAAAACAATGGGAATTGCAGAAAGAAGTATCTTCATGATAGGCTTCTTCTTAAGTGTAAGAAATACAAGTCTCCTGAACAGATTATGAAAGCTAAAGAAATCTATGGCAAAGTGACAAAAGCATGCAAAGCATGGTCACTGTTCAAAGCCACAAAGTACGGTTGAGGGGTTGTATATAGTTTCTTGCTTTAAGGTTTTGTAAAGAACTACATACAAGCAAGAGCAACAAGCCCTACAAACAAATGCACATGCTACAGAAAAAGATAAATTATGACTAACATAACTATTTCTGTGCTTCAAATTTTGCTATAAAGTATTAAAACAACTGGAATAAGATAAAAAAGCTCATTTTCATAAACTGAAGAGTTGAAGCAAATCCCATGAAACTTCCTTTTGAAATCTTGAAGATTAATTCAAAGCATCTTGTGAGAAAAAAATATGAAAGAAAAAAACCAGAAAAAATATTTAACTGGCTTTCTATAAAAGGCACATAAAGTTACACCCACATACACAGATCATATTTACCTCTAAGAACTGTGCATTCACTTTAAAATCTGGAGGTGGAAGTCCTTGTTTAATAGCACCTTGTTTTTTTTCTTCAATACACCTGAAAAGGTGCTTAACAGCACGTGATATAATGCCTTGCTCCTCTTCTGTTATGTTAACATCAAATCCAGTGCCCATGGTGTATGTTTTGCCAGCACCTGTCTAATTTGAAAAAGCAGTAGTCACTAGAACACTTCAATAGTATCAAATCATAACAGAAATGCAGTTTGTGAACATTAGTGCTAGATCAGTCTGTCATCTTTACAATATTAACACACACAACAACAGGTCATTTTGAAAAACAGATTAACAGTAGAATTTGGACAAACTCTGCTGTTTATCCACAGATCACATACAAGAAGGCAGAGACCAGTTCAATCTTTCATAACCTTTACCCTGGAAACTTCCCCTAAGCAGCTTTCATCTGCCTTGAGCTATTGTCTCTGAAGCCAAAATATAAGTTAATGTTTTCAACCAGGGCTGTTAATTAAAGAATATATTTTAGAGGTAGAAGCAATATTTGCAACTCTTTACTGAAGTAGATCAAATTACTCCCTTAATTAGGATGTCTGAACATCTCAGGTATTATATTCCCATTGTTCTCACTTTATACTGAGGAATCTTCACTAGGAAAATAATTTAATTAACTGTGAAGTATTATAGAAGACAAGGCAGTGCTGTGTTTTCACTTAAGTAGTGGGTCAAGTCTAAGACAAAGGTAGGATCATGCAGCTGAACATAATCTGCTAAACTGGATCTGCAAACTGCTTTGTTTCACTAGGATTAGACTTCACTTAACTAAATTGAGATGCAACATTTAACAGTGGTGAAATTCAGCATGCAAGACCAAATTTTATGCAACTAATTTCTAAAGGAATATTCAGAAGATAGTAACGCATTCTCTACATTGTGCTCAGCTTTGAGAAGTAAAATGCATGCCCAGTGTACTGAGAGGGTGTGTTCTCCATAGAAAGTTCTCTGACTTTGGGATCTGATCTCTACGTTTTGCCCACAAACAAACAATGTGGCCCAAAGTTCCCCAGGATCTGTTTTTAAAAAGCTCCTATTCCCAAAAATGTCTGAAAATGAAGAGAGTTGGAAAGTTGCTTAGAAAAGAATCTCAATACAACCCACCTCTTTATGTCAACTGATTAAGTCAATGATTTGTATTACTGCATTGAGGTGAATGTAGGAATTATATGAACTGATACTATTTTCAGTGTTGCTATTAATTTCAGATCTACTGTCTATATATATTCTGTGTTTTCATTGCCAGTTTACACAGAATCTGTACAAACTCCTAACACTCTCCTACAGGATAGCCCATTGAAAATAAATCCAAGATGCTAAAAACCAGATTCATCTGATCCAAAATTTCAGAGAAATCAGTTGCAAGAAGCTGTTTATTCCTAAATAAATGCCTTAAAATAAAATTGTAAAGCTTACCTGGCCATAAGCAAAGACAGTGGCATTATAACCTTCAAAGCAGCCTTCAATCAGCTTTTCTATACACTGTATATAGATCTCTTCTTGCTGCGAATCAATGTTAAAGACATAATCAAAAGTGAAGGCCTTATCTTTTCCCAAGAACACTTGAGGTTCACCAGGAGTGACAGATGTACAAATATGGCATCCTTCAATCTTCTCTTTGGCTAGCTGGGGTCTAATTCTGTTTTGGAAGAGATAAAAAGAATTATTAGAAACTCTTGTAATCAAAAAGCAGAATACAAAACCAATAAAAATAAGGGATGAGAAGAATTCCTTACTGGCTGAAAAAAAATCAGAATTTTTCACCAAGCCAGGAGGTTTCCAGTTGTCTGAGCCATAGTGCTAAGTCTATCAAAACCCCTGTCATAAAACTGCCCATGCAAATGACATTATCTTTTCTGAAGGTTCCCCTACTTCAAGTCGACAACCTGCCTAGAACTCTGAATGTTTCTGTATGTATACTATACATTACTGAAGAGTAACTTTCATAGGTTGTTTCAGACTTGGAAATCAAGCTTTCCAGTTATCTTTCTTCTTCACGCTCTCACTGTAAAACTAGTCATTTTCATTTTTACTTTTTTTTTTTAGATGCAAATTAAATAGCAATTTGGGAGCAAGGACCCACCAAAGCCTACACATTATCTCAAATGAAAGCATCCCTCCTACGAGAGCTATGACAGCACGGAGAAGGCTCACATTTCTTCTTTTCCTTTTTCAGGAAAGGAGCTTTGTCAAAGCCAGAACACTTCTGTGAAATGTTTGGTTTCAGTGAAGAAGCATACCTTCAGACAAAAGAAAAACAACAATATCTAATAACTTCTAAAAGTAAGAGTGTCTCATTCCTCATTATCTTCCAACTGAGGCAAATTTCAGCTTTTATTTCAGTTTGCTCAGTTTCTGACAAAATACTTTGTAGAATATAGCTACCTTTCGGTTTCACGATTAACTATCAAGAAGAAAACTCTGGCCAACATAACACATTATTCTAGCTGTAATTAACAATAATTGGTTTATAAAGTTACCTTTTTTTTTTTTTTAGTATTTCCAAGTTCTCAAAGCAGCACAAAAAACCTAAAATAAAAATCCCCCAGACAAACAAACAAAAAAACCCAAAACAAACACCCAAAACAAAACAAACCCCAAACACACAAAATCCCCATACACCACAACTGAGGTATGCAGTTTAAAAGGCAGGACAAGGAAGGCTATAATAAGAGTAATAAAACACAGCAGTACAGCTACGTACAAACAAAATCATGGAATATTTTATATAGATTCTCCAAAACTTCAAGTACCATGTTTACCTCAGCGTGGTACTTTCAGTTACACAGTATCAAAGATCTGTACAGAAAGTATACTTTAAAGGCACACACTTATATTCCACTGTTTAGGGTAGCTGTGCTGTCTTGAAGCAAATTCCCTGACACCTTTACTTATCACATGTTGGTTTGGATCACAGAGCAGTTTCAGTGTGCACAATTTACACCCCCTTCAGAGGAAACTAAGCCAAAGTGCTTGACTCCAAACACACAAAACTTGTTCCAAAATCTAATGGGAGCATAAGTGCCCAAAGCTACCTGCTGACCTACTGCGGCCATGCCAACTCTCACAGAGAGTGTCTCCAGCAACTCTGAGTGGACTGCCGCAGACTGATTCAAATTATATCACCACATACACACTTTAGATCAAGTTAGAAAGATCCTGCTTAAAAAAAAAAAAAAATAAAAAAAAAATCACACTGAGCATGATATGTGTACTTTTTATTGCAGATTTTGAATTTTTCATCCAGGGATGTGCCATGCTGTCAGAAGTATTTTTCAGATTTTTTTTATTCTAAGGGTTTCATTATATCCCAGCGTGTGACACTAGAGATTAACCATAATTTATTTGTAAGGTTTTCCACATATTAATTCCATTATGGAAAGTTCATTTGAGATCAGGAGGTACCACCCTTGTCAGCATATCCTCTAGTGTGGAGTGGAAATTAAGCAAACCTTTGAAAAATCATTAAAGGAAGGATTATATGATGTGTAAAATAAAATTTGCATTTAAAGACACAAAGTGTGTAATATAGAACACAGATTTTCTCTCTAATAACATCATTATCATAAGGGCTTTTTCCTTTAAATGAAATAAGAATGCTAAAAGTAATTCAGCATTTACATAACTCCTTCAGTAACAACCAACTTGATCCACCAGCACCTGTACCAATGAAACAAAATCTGATTAATATGTACAGAAGCTCGTAATACATTTACTTCCCTCTAAATTAAGGAACTTTTGGTAATAAAACAGCTTTTATTTCTAGGTAGAGAAAGTCTTCAAAGAAGAAATTAATCATATACCTTTTCTAAAAGTATTCTACACAACTGGAAAGTTGAGCACATAAAACATTGTAGCATGCTGTCTAAAACAATATTTAGAAAATGCCAAGTCGGGAGGTTATTCTGCTGTTTTCTTTGAATGCCATGAAGTCAGTCAGAGGGCAAGCTTCTTTTTCAGACTAAGCACTCTTATTCTTTCACTAATCCAGCGCAGACAGTATAAACGCCATCAATTGTCCTTACAAGAATGAACTCTGAGGGTTTTTAAAGCTCCAGAGGTATGTCATTGTTTTCCAGTGCAAGAAAACCAAGTAAGACCTTTTCCAAAAATCTAGATGGAAAACACATTTCCAAATCAAGTAAGCTTTTGTACATTCAAAAATCCCAATGTCCTCATGCTTCTGAAGGGCTTTTAGCACCAACTTGTAGAATGAAGTTGACAACTTTAAAAAAAAAAAAATAAATCTGCATATATTTTTATTCTATGCTTAAAAAAAATTAATTTTCTACACTGAGGAACAGATTCAATTACGACAGGTACAGAATAAAATTTCTTTCTCCTGCTAAGTAAAGGTTGAGAGTGACCACAGAGGAACAGCATGCCTAAAATATCAATGATTTGCATCATAATTATTACAGTGATGACAGGACTGTAAAGTGAGCAGTTTCGATGTCGCCCTGTAGAGACTTCCCATGAGAACCCTCCCAGCTAGGTCCCTGCCTTCCAGCCAGGCAGCACCACCCAGAGTTCTGCTGCTACAAAACCCTGCACAACAGCAAGCCCATACATATCAGCCCAACATAATCAGCCCACAGCAAGAAACCATTCCAGAGACCAGCTGAGCTGAAGGAAATCTGTGTCACTACTAGCCGCTTGTTACCGGCTCAGTCACTTGCCCTGCATTGTAACACAATATTCAGAGACCCAGCAGTGATGATGGTGTCATTCCTCCCTAACTTACCACTAAATCTGAAGGCAGTGCTAAGAGAAAAAGTAGCATTTCACCAGCATTTACGCAGCACAAAGGAAAAACAAAGCAAGACTCGACACATCAGGGAAGCTTCACCCCAAAGACAGACTCCCTTCTCATTCTGTGATTGCTCTTACACAATGTCCCACGTAGTTGGGAGGTAGTAACCAGAGTGAGATCATGGCTACATCATGTTTGAAAGACACCTTCCCCAGAAAAAGGATATGCAGACACAAGATCTCCATGACCCAGGTCTGCTCAAGGGATACTTCATGCTCTGAAATCTATATAGCTCTCTTGACTAGTTTAGCATCAAGCTAATGTAATGATCTTAATGACTAAGCAACAGATGCCTCCCCTTCAATCTGATTTCTGGCCACTTATGAACAGTGTGAGTGGATTACCTGACTATAGGAACATTTCTTCCTCCTCCAACCCTCACATCAATTGGGAAAGGGATTTTTTCCTTCTGCTCACAGCCAAGCCTTCTCCACTCTCATGTCTTAATGTGGTCACTTCTGTCAGCAAAGCAGGCAGCGCCCACGCTTTAAAAATGTGAGAGTTCACTTTGGTCATCTCTCCTTGCCCAGCCTGTAGTCTGGCAGTCTGCCACTGTGATTTTTCTCCAGAACCAATTTGACTTCACCCATTTTGTCTTCTGCATGGCCCCACCTCACCTGTTTTTCAGGCTACTCTCTTAATTATATATAATCAGGTGTTTTCTACCTATTTCCAATCACATCTGCTTAGATGTGGCAACTTCCCAAACATTTTGCTTTATATCTTTCCCTCTCCTCCTCTCCAAAGCATGAACACACCCAATTCTTGTTTACGTGTAGTTTGCAGCACCTCCAGGCCACACACATGAAACTTAATCCCCTAAATCTCTCCTGCCTCAGCACACTGGGACAAGTTGTCAAATTAGGGAGTGCTAAACCAGCCAGCGGTTGCACAGTAATGCACTGTATTGTACTGGAACTAATCCCTCAGTAGAACAGGCACAATGTCTCTGCTAAAAGTATTGTCAGCTAGAATAGACTCAGATAATATAGTTCAGGGACTACAACCATCATCAGGTCAATACCCTGTGTTATGCAAGACATCAGACTTCATAGAATTGATTCCTGTTTAAACTGGATAGTATCATATCTCTTTGAAAAGCATCCTATCTTAGTTTATTTTCAGGGATGAAAAGTTTTCGCAGTGATTTAAATGTATATTATGTTTTACTATCCAGATATATAAGGATATAGATATACATTCCTTTTCAGCTACTGAACAATTTTACCTCTGTGCCTGTTAATTTAAGAACCTATTATCTCATTTTACCCCAGCAATTTCCATCTGTGACCAAGTCATCCCTTAATCTCATTTCACACACTAAATGAGAGCAGTGGGTTTTTTTTAATTTTGCATCTCCATGTGAAGAACTGCAAATATTACTCTAACAAAAGCTAATAATCAAATGTTTACCATATGCCTTCTCAGCAACTCTACAGAGTAACAATAAGAACACAAGAACTTCTAAGAGTGATCTAAAAAGGGCAAAGCATCAAATTACTCTTGTTTTACAGAAAGAAAAGTGGAAAAAAATTAATCACAGGTTAAACTTTCAGATAGCAGTGACTATCCAGAAGTTGTGTGTTGGCAAGGAAAGATTACTCTGAAGTCCCATGTAGAGTTCTTTTTCATTAAAGAACTCCATGGGGAAAGGGCTGTTTTCACCTTGCTCAGAAAAGCATGAATTCAAATCACGTGTTGTGCTGAGCAGGAAGCAGGTTCACCTGTAAACCCAAGGCTCTCCAATACTTCTCTTTCTACACTAAGCCTATTAAATTTCACACAAGTAAGTTTAAGTTTCACGTGTAGGTATATGAAATATTAAATCCAGAAGCACCTAATAAAATATTTAGTGAAGCACAGCAGGCAATATAAACTAGGAAACAAACACTGGCCAAAACCAGAATAAAACACTTTTCTGATCTTACTTCAGCATCAGAATTCCTTCACTTTTTTATTCCATTTCATTTAAGCTCATCAAATCACTCCCATTAAACTCCCTTCACAGCAAGGAAGGAGTAAAGAAAGCTAAAAAGAATTCATCTCAAAGACACCTGATATACATAAGTTTTTCAGTATTTTTGCTAGCACACACTAGAATCTTGCTCTATAATTAGCAGCACCTTCAAATGACACAGTGATAGCATCTGAATGCAACAACCTTTAAAGATACAAAAAGGTCTGGTGTATGAAAAATTCCAGGTTTACCTCTTGTTAACACATCAAAAAGGGTGCAGGAACAAATCTCTAGGCTCCCACCAGCAACTATCACCCAAGAGAGCTTCTGTACAGTGGTATCACTTAACAGTACAGTTCCATATTAATGGTATCAATCACACATACTGGTATCAAGATGTAAAAAGGACATGCAATTACAGATATACAAGCTGATCACACGAGACGTGGCTCAGCAGCTTAGAGGTGGCAACTGGCCACCCAGCCCATCAAGCCTTTCCCCCTCTGCCGCGGATGAGCTCCCACCCCGGACCTGCTGCTTCCCCTGCAAGAGGCGGGGCACACGCCAGTCACCCAGCCAGGGACACCAGCACTACCTTGCTGCAGCTGTAACTCAATCACTCTTACATAAGATTTGGGCACCGCTCCCAACAGTGTTTGTCTAAAGCTGCCATGGTCTAGACTGAGCTCAGCACTGCCAGCAGGTGTGTGTGCCCAGAGCCCATAGAAGACAGGCAGAGTCCAGGCATTACCCAGCCTAAACTTACCCCTCTTGGCAAGCACAAGGGAGGATGTTTTGCACATGTACTAATGCTTGCCTTTAGACACCAAGAAACTTTAAAGTATATCAAGTAGGTATCTTGATACAAGTTTGGCAACACCAGAGGATAAAACTTCCTGGATAGGTCTCAGACATAAAAAATGCAGCAAGGACAATGGTAAAAGCTTAAGCAGAATCTACATGGTCCAGATTTTACTCCAAAGTCCTATTAAGTTACCTACAAAAAAGTATAGCATCCCTTCAAACTATGTGTAACCATTAAACATGACCATTACGCCTTAAGTTAAAAAATCCAGCAAAATCAGGCATTGAATTACCAAATGGGCTCCAAAATATTAAATTTTCAATAGCCAACTTATTTTACTGCAAACAAAAAAAAATTTCCTATTCAAAAATATACACACAGAATATTTTATTTCAGTGCCACAGACTGTCGCTTCTAGTTTGTACTTAACAAGAAGACAGCAAATGGAAAATTGGAATTAAATTAAATTGAGGAAATCTACCACTGTCGTAATTAGATTTATCCAGTTCTCCTCCTCCATGTTCAAACTCTATCTCTTCAGCTATTTTTTTTTATTTTTACAGGCAAGTTTAATTTCATAAAACAATTACCCTTTTCAGTAGCTTGTGTCTGGTCAGCTCATCTACCCATTAGCTGTTCATGCTGGACATGAGATTCACAGTGCCAGGGTGAGGCAGTTCTGCAGGCTGCTGCTTTCACTTGGTTCCCGAAGTGCCATACAATAGCTGAGTCTCTGAGCAGCCATTACAGTTAGCCAGGACACAGTTTAGCAGTATGATTTCAGATGAATTCTTGTGCAATTCTGTAACAGCCTAGCAGGCTGTGCAACACAGATGGCATCCTCACACTGACAGGCACAGTCCTGTGCTTTTGCCAAGAAAATGCAAAAGGAAAACATGCAGGCCCGCTCTCTCACAGAATTCCTACTGTCCAGCCTGCTCCCTTCCTCATACCACCTCCCACAGGAGGGCTAACAGATCCTCCAGTAGATCTAGACAACCTCCAACATCTTTCTTGATAACATGAATGAATGCTTTCATCCACAGCTCTTTCATGTGGTTTTTCATGGACTAATTTACTCTCCAGTGAGCAAAGAAATCCACAGCTTTTGAGAACAATTTGACTTTTGAGAGAAAGAGAGAAGGGAGAACTGTGTTGCAGGATTTTTACTGGCCTTGATTATTTGTAGTTCAAGACAAGGTCATCTGTGATGGAAAAGCAGCACTACCATAAGCTTCCACGTGCCTGCCAAGCACAGAACTGGAACACCTCCAAATCCAAGTGCAGTTCGAGTAGAACTAAATAGAAGTGTCTTTCCCAATACCAAAGGCAAACAGATTTTTTTAAAAATTGTTCTACTGTGCTACTTGCCTTAGTTTTCTTACCAACATTATTGTTATATGTCTCACCACTCTCAAAAAGCTAGAAGATAAATAATAACACAATATCTTAGACAAAATGAGATCTAAATAAATGGAGCAAAGTATAATTTCTGAACTAAGACAAAGTACTTATTATTTATGTGTAAGAAATGAAACAAGAAGTTAGACCCTCCTAAAAATAAAGATTTAAATTAATTTAATTTCATACC
Source organism: Margarornis squamiger (assembly GCA_035222235.1). Classification (NCBI taxonomy): domain Eukaryota; kingdom Metazoa; phylum Chordata; class Aves; order Passeriformes; family Furnariidae; genus Margarornis; species Margarornis squamiger. The sequence continues at coordinate 14,228,405 of JAWWTY010000037.1, read as the reverse complement.
ATATAGGAATGCAGGTACACCTGCATTGTGCAATGAAGTGGCAGAACAGAGACCTCAGTCACAGCAATCACGGGTTAAAAATGCTTCAGTGCTGAAAGGGTCAAACACACTCTGGGGCTGACAAGGACTGCAGACACCGGGTCTCCCTGTAGCTAATTAGCCTCAAGCAACTGTCTCTCCCCATCAGGGAGCGTGAACAAGTAATTTTAGAGAGTAAGAAGCATAACCAAGTATTTCTGGTGCGCAGTGGAACACATTGCTCAGCTGTACTACCAGTGTGATCAGCATCAGCTCAAGGTCTGGACACCTTGTACAGAATATGTGGACATACACTGAAAAAACCAAGTCACTCACTGGCTACTTCTCCTTTAAGGATTATCCCTGACAATATAATCCCTGAGAATCTTTGTCACCTTTAAAAAAAGAGAACAGAAAGGAATTCCAAAAGGTGCTAGCTCGTTTTAGCTTTTATTTTGAGAGGTAGTTTCTAGTCTTAGAAAGCCCTATGCACACTTCCAGCCTTTCATCTGCTTACACTGCACTTCTGGGCATCACCTCAGCTGATAGAACAGCAGAGACATCCCAAACACCTGGTTCAGACATGAACAACAGGTTTCTTCCCCAGGTGGTCCGGAAACCTCTAACATCTCCAACAGCCTTCTGAGCCAACACAGGAAATATACAACCAAGGGAAACTGCAACCAAAAAATTCACCACAAGGAAGCAGAGACATCTCTGGCTCTGGGTTTGGATGACTGCTCCAAGTCACTAAAGTTGTACTTTAGCAGAGGGTTCAAAAAGTCTGCAATTTGATGGCTGTGCTCTGGATATATTTACATACCAAGACCAATATCCAAAAAGCAAATGAAGGACAGAAGGACTGCCTTAAACTGCGCATTAAATCTGCCTCTCTTGCATGAGTGCACTTGCTTTTTGTACATTAAAGGTTTCTACCGATAAATATGTTTTAGCTTTTATGACTAATAAGCTCATGCATAGAAATAAGAAACATCATCTTCATCTCACTCGTGGTGTTTCATATCAATCACCAGCACTAACAATAATGAAGACTAGTACAGACTACTATTATGAAAAATTTATGGCAATATTACCTGACAGTTACACCACTTATAGGACTGTAGAGATCACAAATTCAAAAGAAAAGGGGAAAGAAAGGTCTTTTGCTGTGGACGCAGACCAGTGTCTACAACTACTGTGCTCATGGATAAGTATTAAGCCAGCAAGCTTATCTTTCTGGGGGTAAGGATTCATGAAGAAAGCAACTCTATATACAAAAGAAAGAGCATGGCACCCTATATTCCTTTTGAAAATTACAGAGGTTTTTTCCTCCAAAACGTCACTTTAGCACAAAAGTTAGCAGCATTCATCATTCCTGCTCTGGGGTGCGTAGTTCTAAGGAGAGGCTGAGTCATGCTGCTTACCCGAGCCTGGTATTAATTATGTAACAAGGGCAGTACCAGGAAAAGGAATACACTTTCTGTAGCAGCTTTCTGCTTTGACTGAATGCTTAACAGAGTTTAAATGTGCTAAACAAATACCATTAGAAGTAGTTTAGGACGAAAAAAAGAATCAAAAGAAAGTTTAAGGAAGGCTTGTTAAAGAGAGCACAGCTCAGAAGCCTAGTAGTATGAGTCATGATAACAAGTGCTGCCAGTATCTTAGAGACAGACACTTTGCTTCCAGAAATTTTAGTGTCAGAATTCAGCTGACAAAGTAATGCACTGTCAAAAGTAATATGGTGAATACAGGCTATCCAACCACCAAAACACTGTAGTCACTGCTGCTTTACCAAGCTGCAGAATAACATTCATTTAGGTGCAAGGGAAAAGAAAGGGAAGGAACAACAACAAACCACAAAACCACAGTCTGAGTACCTCCAAACATAAATTCAGTCACATTTAGACTTCAGGGATTTTAAGGTAATTTAGGTACTTCTTGTAAGCCAGGGACCAATCAGCCCAACACATCTAAACACACCAAGCCCATGAAAAGTACATCACTCAAGAAAAATGTGGCTGGTGTCAACTCTTTTCATAAAGCACACTTGTAACTACTATTTAATTACCAGAGTCAAACTTTACTAAAAACACAATTTTGTGAGGCAGTTGGTTTAAAAAACACATTGCCAGCAGCATCATTACACCAACAAATGACCTAATAATGCTCATGTAGCATTTTCAATTAAAGGCACAGAAATGACAGTGGCTTTCTGGTTTAAAAGCTGAACACTCCTACTTGTACGCCCTCATAAAAAAAAAAAAAAAGTTTTATTTATTTATTATGCAATTAAGTGAAATATTTCAAGAATAAGTACATACGTTCAGGAACTTCCTCATATTACAACTTACAAAGGCCTTTAAGAAATCAATAAGTACCACAAATATATTCAGAAATAAGCAAAAAAACCAATGTTTATTCACTACAGAAGAATGTTTTTTGAATAGGAGTGAAAAACTGATGTAATGCAACATTATACAGATGACCAAAAAAACTGTCACTCATGCCAGCACTAGGCTTCATTCAATTTCTTCCTCTTCAGTGAAATGTGTCTGTTCCAAAAGTTCACTTTCTCCAAATTGCCTAATTTTTAAAAATAGGTACTCTATTATTTTTAAACAAAATTAAGAGTTTCCTGTGTCTGCAGCAAAGACTAACTCAATTATTGCCTCTCTTACCCAGATTTCCCTTTCTTTTTTAAACACCCACACATATTCACTTATGGTCCCAGGTCTTAGAGCTATAGCCCAGAAATCACTATATGTTCACACCAAGACTACTGGAACTCTGAAAATTGTTTTTGTTTCTTTCCACTCCATACACAAACTTTATCTTCCCAGTTATATATTCTCAAGTTTAGGGCAGTTGATTGCTTTACAGCTCTGAGCCACAGCTCCAACAATTACATTTCACCAACTCAAAACAAACATAAAGTTACCAACATACTTATTATAGGTAAAGCAACAAGCCACTTCCCAAGTAATTACAGTTAAATGATACAACAAAAGAACAGGAGGGTCAGGTCAGTTTAAAAAATTGCAAGCTGTCATTAATCATTACTGAAATGACTGCTCACCTAACACCACTAAAATAACCAGAGACTTCACAATGGGACAAGACAGCTAAAAAACAGTGTTTCAGTAATCTGCTCTGAATAGTGCCTTCACTCTGTTAATTTTCAGTGCAACATTCTTCAAACAAAAAGCACTGTATGAGTTTTCTGTCACTCCTTGTTAAAAAACAAAAACAACACAAAAAACCACGTTGTATCCATAACACCCGATACACCAAGTTCCAAAGCAAACTGCAGAAAATTTCTTCATATTTATTGTTGACTGTTTCTAATGAACAGAAGTTGCTCTGTTTCGAAACAGAAGGTAGGCTGTTCAAGCAGTGACTGAAAGCTTTGAGCTGGCAAATCCCAACTCTGGAGTAAGGAAAAATAACCCACTTGCTTTATTTAGTACTGTCTGTTTTTAAACTTGCAAACCAGAAAGGAACAATATTATCCACCTTCTTCAGTCCTTCTGGTTCAGCTACACACTATTATATATCTTAAAAAAGACTTTTAATTATTTTCTTCATGTCTATTCATTCTATTTGCAAGGCTCTACATCAGCAGCAACAGCATCAAACTCCAAAGACAATTTTTCCATCTTTCTGTTCCTATGCAGTGACACTGTATTCAGCTGCACTCTGAAGGCTCAACCACCTTGCTGCTTTTTGTTGGCTTTAGAAGAAAACCTCAAAAAGTTAACTAAAAGTCAGGACAACTCAGAAAACTATGCTAAAAATTCAGTAGGTAGCATTTTCCCACACTGAGCCATGCTCCAAACTGATTGCTCAGTAGGATGCCAAATGCTCTTTTGCTGAAAGCAAGCATTTCTGGCAAATATAAACTGATAGTCCCCAAACTCTCTTGTACCCCTCCTCCATTCTTCAATCCCCACTGCAGCTGACAAGTTTACAAGTCTCTTGGTATTGATTCTAAAAACACTCTCCATGAAGTTTCAACCAGGTGCAAAGCCTGGGTTATCTAGAGGCCATAACCTTTCGCTCAGCTAACTGCAGGCTGACTTTCAGATGTGGTAGAAAGGGGACAGGAAAAAAAAATTGTTAGAGAATATTTGGCATTTATATGGAATACCAGTGGAAAGCACAAATAAATGGAGCTTAAGCACCACAAGAAGTCTAAAGAACAGGACTTCTAACAGTTGACTGGTGAAATAAGTTTTGAGTTGGTACTGCTATATCAGGGCCTTATTCAACATTGTCTGTGCAAGAAATCCACTGGAAACATGGAACCTCACAGGAGGTTTCCACTCACAGATTCACTTGCCAAAGCTAGCAGAAAGAGACTCCACTGCAGCAACATTTGCAGCAAAGGCTGAGCTGGCGCCATTTCACATGCTCAGCCTTTCATCCAGTCCAGACTTACATGACACTACACACAGGGGACTGTGTAAGTGCAGGGTAGTAACTTCTCATATTCAAATATCTTCAATTACACACCTCCACTTCTCACAGGAGAACACATCTGCAGCACACATAGATGTATTACCCTGAAGAAAGGTAAGAAACCACCACAAACAAAAGCTTTTTTAATAAAAAAGTTCTGGCAGAAAACTGAGAATTGGATTGAAATGAAGAGCTAATATGTGCCTAAAAGTGGATCCTGCATAGAAAAGAACTTTCTGGCTGATAAACCATAAGTTTTCTCTAAACATTTTCATATTTTACTAGACATATTAATAACTGGAATATTTCAATTCTCTTATTTGTTTGATCTAGGAAAAGATACCTGTCTACACTGGACCAAAAAACCTGCAGCCACTATGCCTTCTTCCACATTGCCTAAGGTATTAAATTTCCCCACTGCCACCAGAGAAGAACATCCTGTATGTAAAGATGGAAAAATATATTAGACAATGCCTTAAGTCAAAGAAAACATTAAAAAACTGATTGACTGATGCTTAACCTGACCGCAGTTACAGATGTGATGCTTCAATATTACTTGTACTAGTTTTTCATTAAACTATTCAGCTAACTTATTGACTACTATACCAAATATATCACTGGAGATTTTAACCTAACAAAGTGAAAGACCATGCTTTGCTACCTCATCAGGAAAGTATGGGCTGATTTCATATTCTTCATTTTTGATAATATATAAAATAGAAAAGGTTGTTTGATTTTCTAACAGTTTAGCTTCCACTCCAGGGCAGGTAGAAATTCCTTCTTCTCTAGACTAAACAAATTGAGTGCAGAAATACAGTCATTCTCCTGGTTTAATTGCTACTGGCATGCAGATCTCACTGCATTAGCAAGCCTACAGTTTGGAATTACCACTAATATTAATACCAGTACATTTCACCAAAATTTTAGCTCCAGGACAGAGCATGTGCAGGAAATAAGAGCACCCTCGTAATGCACCACAATGTAAACTGACAAGTGCACAGGACTCGTGGCATATACTCTGAATAAAATCTAGAAAGAACTAGCTACTTCCTTGCTACTTTCAGCTCCCTTTAAAAAGCATTATCTATGCTGGTCTAAGAGCAAGGCTAAGCACCTTCTACTTCATGTCCTAGCTCTAGGCTTCATTTTTCATTAGTGCTCAGGTTCCCTGACTAGATTACAAATCTAACCAGAACTCCAAAACAAACAAAAATCATGCAGCAGAGTAGCTCACACAAATTAAATGCAAGTGTCTCCATTTTACATCACAGGCATGGGAGACTGACTCCATTTCTGGAACAGTCCTTCTCTGCTGTGTGCAGTTGCTGGCCTGGGCACTGCCCTGCCAGTCTCCCTCAGTGCCAGCGCACACAAAGCAGCAACACCTGATCCTGGGATCATTTCTGTCTGCTGAACGCTCGGCTGCAGCTCCTTGGGGACATAGAGAAAAGTCTGTCCTGACAAGCTTCTTCAGGGTCAAAACCCATTTCTTTGTCTTGACTCAATTAAATCAGCTCTTCTTGGCACCTATTACTTCTAAATCCGGCATTTCCCAGCTGCTCTCAGAAATCATCAATGCAAATCAGTTGTGGTTTGTCTGCATCAGAGTATTCATATATAAACTGTTTCAAATTGCCTTAGAAATTTGAGCTTATGGTAACTGTTTATAGATAAGGACTACAGTAAAACCAGCTGAGATGGCTACAGTCCCTACCACAAAATTTATAAGTAAGTATCTCAATTCTCAGATCACTTAACATCAAACAAGAGAAGAGCTCCTTTGGCTTAAATGAGATCAGACCTAACAGGACAGAGCATGAAGGGAGGTGCACACAAGGTTTTCCAGGAGCTAAGAAGGAACTTCACTGGGAAATGGAAAGCTATGAGTTCACACAAAATAATGGCATAATCGTAGTGCCTCAAGGCCAGGGAGGATATTACCCTAAGGCTTATATAAAGGTTTCAGAGGGGGTCACAAATTTATTAAAAACTATGGACAAAAATATCTATACATTAGTCCATAACTTTAAGGCTGTTTCAGGCAGTTTTCCTCACCAGCACCATGAGGCCAGATGACTGGATGTTAGCACAAGCTACAAATTCAGCATCACCAACTGCTACGAACCAGGCAGCTGCCTCCCCCACCTACACTGACTTCCACCCCATGGCTACGCTCCGCTTCAGCCACATGCTGCTCTTACAGTAAACTTAAATTAAAAAAAAAGGAAAAACATCATTCAGCAACAACAAAGCTCTAGTGTTTTGGCCAACCTTGTTTCCACTTAAAGAATTTTCTTTAGCACTACAGACAACATTTGGGGCATGGAGAGAAGAGGTACAAGACTATTTATTGCCACATATGCTAAGGTAATACATTTAGAAAGAAAAAGTTTGAATATTGAGACAAAACTCCTTAAACTAACTCGTGTTCTAAAGAAATTGCTGGCAAGTATTAAACAAGGTCTTAAAAGGGTATTAGTAGATCAATATCTTTTTTCCCTAGAAGTTCCAAATTTCTCCAAAACAGGTTACTTCTATTTTTTTCCTAAGAGAGTCTGCTTTTACAATTTCAGTGTCAAAGGTAAAGAGAGAAAAAACTCTTCATTGTTTTAAATTTTAATATTTTACTAAGTCATGCTATAGAAAATATTAATTGTATGATTTAAGTGCACCACTGAATCTGAAGAAAGGCTAAGGCAAGGAAGATAGCAATAAAGGCTCTTTCAGCTCTTAAAAAAATCTTTTTTAAATAAAATCCTGTGAGGGTTGGAGGTTTATAAGGGGTTTTTTTGTTGTTTGTTTGTTTGTTTTGTTGGGGTTTTTTTAAAGAAACATGACAGCTAAGCAGATAGCACCACCTTAATATACTCCCAGGAAAGTTTTTTTTCTCCCTGGTTTCAGCTATAGACTTTGCTTGTCCATGCCCTATCAACTGACTTTTGTTTACACAGAAATACAGAACTCTGTCATCAAATGAAGTGCAACTGCAATGCAGCCCTTACCCTTACGTAAGCCTTATCACATGAATAATTAGCAAGGCCCATAGGAAACTACAAATAGCTTATTTCCAAACTCTGCTTCCCAGAGTTAACCATTTCTAGACCACTGAGTAAAGAATCAGTGGTTGAAGAATGGGAACAAGACAAACAAACTGTAAGTGAGCAAGATTGCAGACAGGAAGCAGAATTACCTAGCACAAATGAAAGGAGACCAGGGCTGATTTCACTTCAGTTACAATCATGTTTATAACTAAATAGATAATTGGATTCCAAATCAAATCCAGCTGACCGGTGTTACACAATATGTCAGATCAGTGTCAGAATTGATAAAAAAAATGTACACAATCTCTTGTGTTTTTCCTATATTACCCATTACAATCTTAATCTGGAGCTACTACATAGTTTTCAGTTCAGACTAACAAGACTTCAGCCCTCTGTTCCCAGGCAGCCATTGCAAAGCATTAAGTTGTTTAATCTGCAGCAGCACTGTTGGCAGAGGGGTCTGCAACGACAGCAAAAATGAAGTAACACAAAGACCCAGCAGCTGAAAAATAGTCCAGCGGTGACACTCCACCTAAAATTGCTGACAGAAGAAACTGCTAGCTTCAGTATCTCTAGCAATTCTTGCTGGCACCATGGCTTTTTTTTTCTCTAAAAAAAAAAAAAAAAGGCAAACAAAACCCCATCACACCACACTAAAATCTGATACCTGTAGTCCTTTGTTACCTATCCTAGCTAACAACTTAAATTAAACTAGGACTCAAGAAAAAAAAAAAAGTTTTTCATTTTTAAAAGGCACTACATGCCACATAAGAGAGGTCCTTGTTTAGCTCTTCTCAGACTTTTGCATCGTCACAAGCACACTGAACTGAGCAAGTCCAACATGCAATGCACGTAATAAGGATATTCAGAAAGACTTACGGATTATAAAACAAGGAAAAAAATCTCTGGATGTTCTTGAACTCTTCAGACTTCAATTAAAACTGAAAAGTCCATGGTGCTACACCCTCTTGTCACCCCTACCTAGCTGTGGTGGAAGAAAGGGAGAGTTTTGAATGTCCATTTCTTTTGGAAACAAAATTTTTCAGCTATTTCCAAAGCATTTGAAGATATACCAAACCTTTGTGCCCCAATTGTACCTAGATCAATAAATAAGAGGAATCTCCCCATGAGGTCATTGTTACTCCAACACCAGAGCTGACCCTGTAAACAGCAGCAGATGTCCAAGTCTTCATAGCTCAACCCTGTACCAAAGAACAATACCTAAAACAAATCACACAGATTATTTGATTACTTCCAATCTTGGAAGTGAGGGGGCCAGTGTGCCCTAACCAGGCATTCACCGACACTGACAGAAGCAAGGACACGTGTATAAAGTATATGGCAACACCCACCCTGACACATAGTAGTATATCCAGAGGATTCCCAGTACTGGTAACAGCTGCAGCAGAGAGAAACCCCTTGGACATGAAAGTATCTCCTACATTTTTTTATTATTTTTATTACCAGAATTGAAAAATATGATGCCAATTCAAGTAACTTATGAGCAAAGGAGAGGACCTCTCACACACATTTCTTTTGCTGGAGTGACCATCCCCCTCACTACCAAGGAGGTGGCAAAACAGGATAGCAATTATCACTACAACAATGCAGTACATGACAAGCATTCCACCCCACCGGATATTCCTTGGATGGACATATATCCTTTCACAAAAGAAGTTTAATCTTAAGGTGAAAACTGCATGTATAAATTATAGAATACACACATAAGAGCAGTCAGTTGTCCAGCTAGACCACAATTAGTCATATTTCTTTGACATATCTGATAAAGTTTGAAAGTCAGTAACATTTCCTAGCTACAATCTGAGAAATCAAAAGCATGTCAGTTCAAGAGATATAGGTATGAGCTCTGAAGCACTTTATTCAGTCTACCAATACATTCCTCTCTTTTAAAAAGATTGAACTTCAACCAGATAACTCTTAAAGATACTAGGCAGACTTCCAACAAGGCAAACCAAGCTAAATGTTAACTTTGCTCGGTGCTCCACATACATTCTAGGAATACACAAATATAAAGAACTAAATCAAGTTAAAAAATCCATTTTTCATACACAAGACAAAACCAGATAATGCACATATTATAATTAATTTCCACAGAGTCACAAAAAACCACTCCAAGGTAAGTAACTGATGCTTTGGGTTGTATTCACAAGATTATCACATGCTTCATGTGACAAACCTCTGACTATTGTACGCATTTCTTTCTGCCATACAAAGGACACTGTCTGAACAAGCCAGAAGAACTGAAAGAATGAAACATGAACAGCCACAGTGGGGGACAGGGAAAGAGATGAGATTATCCTACAAGATGGCTGAGGAGAGCACAGCTGAAAAGCAAAGAAACAGTGAACAGTGATAAAGATTAATTATTCCTACTAGTCAGCTTGGTCAAAATAATAAGTAAACTTAAATTGTGGTAGAGAAAGTGCAGGCAGAAGGTGAGCAGCACATATTCCTGCTGGGAGAAGAGGGAAGAAAAAAACTTATCAATAACTGAATCACACTCCAAAAGCCCTCACAGCAGCAATATCACTTTTATCATTAAATAGTCCTCAAAACAGGTAAGGGAGGGTCATATGAGGGGAACGTACAGACTTTAAAACAGAAGGGCTATAGAAACCACACAAGTAAACAAAAGCCTCCAGTATGCTTACAACACATTACCTCCTAGTAGCAGCCATATCACCAGCACCACTGGATGACCGTCAGTCCCCAAAGAATCTCCTCTATCATCTTCAGAACTTATCTCACCTTTCCAACACACCACAGGCATGGAGCTCTTCAGTATCTTGCTGGCTTTTAGGCCTTGTCTGCTCTCTTCTGATACAGAAGAGAAGACTACAAAGATGACAGGCCCAAGCTCCTTTCTGAGGCTCATACTGGTAGGACAAGAGGCACAGGTCATAAAACAAAGAAAGAGATTTCCCATCTTGGCATAAGGAAAAAAAATAGACCAACAAATATTAGGACAGTCAAGTATTGGTTGCCCAAAGACACTGAGGAATTTCAATCCTCAGAGGTTTTTCCAAAATCTAACTTGATAGAGCCTTGTGAAACCTCACCTGAATTTAGTTTTGGCCCTGCTTTGAGTGGGAGGTTGGATCAGATGACCTCCTGAGGTCCCTTCAAACTTGAATTAATCTAAGTTTATCCTTCCAAATCTGTAAGGCTTTAGTGTTCATGTGGACATTGTCACACCTCTGTGAACACATTCTGACATTTGAATGGGATCACTCAATTGTGCTGAATTCAGGTCCCAGCACTCAACATGAAGCTTCACAGAATTACAGACAACTGGGAAAGCCAGAGTTTATTTACCCACTCTACCTTTCTGGACCAAGGTACTATCAACTGGATCCAAAACGTTCCTGGCAGTTATCACTTTGAACTGTTTTAAAAAGTCTACTATATAGGCAATTCCCCATCTCCACAGACTAATCATTTCAGGACACCCATCCTTATAACAGAAAAATATTTTCTTCCTTTTCTTACTGAAATTTAAATCTACTACCTTTTATCTACTTCACCCTGAACATGAAGAACATTGTATTCTCTTCCACTCTGTATTTGACTCTAGGTGTTTCAAAACATGTCTCTTACGGATCTTCCCTCCTCATATCTCACTATGGAACTGGTAACATTTTCTAGACAGTCATTTCCCTTCTCTTTTCAATTCCCCTCAGTCCACATTTTTCTCGACCAGCAGGACCCAAAACCTAACACTAGACATCAGTAGTACTGAACAAAGGGTATGGATTTCTTTGCACCCTATGTAAAGACTTCAGTTTCTAAATACACTAATTTTCCTCTTTTTCTACAATACAGAACTATTGTTTCATGCTTAATATTTCCACACTGTTCATAATCACTTCAACACTAGCCTACAGCAGCAGCACAGAGTGTGCCAGCCCTCTTGTTTTCAGTCAAGTAGCAACCAAGATGTAGGTCAACACCATTTTATGCAAGTTTTCTCTTTCCAAAGAGGCATCTCTGCACTCAGTAGTCATGAGAGTTCAAAATCAACAGAAGCACTGGCCTGGTATGGGCTGCACCTGATTTTAGGGCTGCAAGCACAGAACAAAGCACTTTCATCTGAAGCTCTCAGCTGTAGAATGTTTCTTGGAGGTCTTTTCCAGCCTTGAAAATTCTATGATTCCTCTTCAGGGCCTACCAAGGCTTTATTTGTTGACATTTAGAGAAGAAGAAAAAGTCCACCTGTTCCTAAAAGCTTTGCTACCAATAATGAAACAGATCTACAGCTATATCTCAAAATGCAGAGCCAAGACAGTGGGGTTGACCAGCCAGTGTAGATCACTTTGAGGACCTTGTGAAAAAGAAAAAGAAATAAAGAAAACAGACTAAAAAAAGACACCCACAAAACAAAACAAAACCAACGAACCAACCAACCAAAAAACACACACAAAAACCAAAGTAACCGAACAAAAAAATCCACCACACCACAACAACAATCCGAACATAATCCTAAAGACTGAAGTTTAGTACAAAAAAGAGGACATTTAATTATACTGAAGTTTACATCTCAAATAGATTACTTGCAAATACCAGTTCAGTGCTATCTCATTTTTAGAGCTTATTGAACATGAATCCATTGTGGCTGTACTCAAAGTTCTGCAAATGAAGATCAGATTGGCAATTTTATTGTTCCTGAGCGATGGGCTGAGTGATCAGATTAGACAGAAGCATAAGTTGCACTCTAAGTGACAGAGATTGAACAGGTGGCCTTCTCTCTGATCTACTGCCTCTTCAAACACGAGTAGAATCCTTCTCTTTTTGACCACATCTAGAAAATCTACATTAAGATATTTAGTTGCCCTTAACCCAACATGAAAATATTTTTCTGGTCTTTAATGCATTTCAAACAGTTTGCTCATAAACACACCAACCTTTCCCAAATATGCCAGTAATTTACGTACACAATATAATTTTAACTAAGAAAATACAGATGTTTAGATGGTATCAACATGCCTAGACTGCAAAGTAATGTGGTATAGATAATACTTCCTAAGGAAAAATTCAAAGGCATCACATTACAGAGTCTAAAAATAATGATTTCACATGTACTTAAAACTAAAGATCAGACTTCAAAAAGAAAGTATTTGAGACTAGGGAGTGAAACAAACCTTACCTGGACAACTTATGCAGAGTGACAGCTAAAGTAATGTTTACTTAGCAGGTTAAAAAAAAAAAATTAAGTGGTCAGCTATTTCCTGCAGATCAAAGTGTCTGGTAGAGGCATAATTTTTTTCCTCTTCACAGAAACACATGATGGGGAAAGGGAGAAACACAGCCATATATAGAATTTTTAATTGTGAGACTTTTTATAGAAGGCAATGACTAACTCAGGTGTTTTAGTAGCACTTGCTTTTTTCATGATATTACATCATGTATTATTTATACCATAAGTATTTACTTTGATGCCACGTCTTTGGCCTGAGAACCTTATGACATAATTCTAAGATGACAACATGCAAAGTGTCAGCGGAACATGGGGAGACAAAAGCAGAAAAAGAATTTTAAAAGAAGACAAAAACTCATTACCTATTCTCATATTCTCTAAGGGTGGAGATGGGGACATAAGAGATTGTGTCCTATTGCAGAATGAATCAGAAATTAAGAGAGAGGCACTACTGCAGCTGGCAAATCAATACCACTGAGAGAGAGAGAGATTAACGACTCTAAGACCTTGGGATAACGAGCTACGTGGAACAACAGAAAAGGTCTTGGGACTCATCTCCAAATTAGTCCCATGCTAAGGGGAAGAAATGTCCAACAAAATGAATGCTAAGGATTACGGACTTGGAAAAAGTTAATTAGATAAGTAACGTCTTAATTTTCAGTATTTTGAATAAATTATATAAAAACATATCTCACTTAAGTCACCCTACCTTCCTATCACTTTATTTCAAAAAGTGTGGCACGCAACGTGTTACTAAATGCTTCAAATGACCCCTGATAAGCCACTTTCTACATTCTACACAATCCTAAGGGCTATACTATACATGGGACATTTCTTAGCAATCCTGCTGGTGATCCCAAGAATTATGCAAGACTATATTTCATATTTTGCAATCTATTTCTAGCAGATGCTCTTTTCTTTTGTGTTTTAACCTATCACTAATTTGTCTAACTTTTTAAGCAACACTACTAACAAGTACCACACTTAATACAGCCTCTTATCTACGGCTATGTGGCTTTTCAGCTTAATATGTCCCCTTAAATTTGTCTTAGCAGTATTAAGCAAAAGACAACTAACATGATTAGAAATGGAAGGAAAAAACAGTCAATTAAAAAATTCACAGCTTAAAAACAATAACCAAGTGGCTGGACAATTGACTCAAGATGTGGAATACCTTTTTCTAAGGCCCCAGACAGGATTAGACTCAGTAAACAGAAAAGCCTGTTTGATCAAATTCTTCCATTATCAAAAGGGAACATAGCAGAAAAAAATAAGTGTCAGACTTTGAGATGTCTCACAAAAGGGAAACATTTTCTGTCTAGTCCTGTTATTGATAATGTTCCACGTGTTCAGCTCTGGTAGTTGAATGATAATGCCATAGCATCCTACAGTCCTCTAACTCTTACTCACCTTGAAAATACTGTTTTATTCATGTTTTTAAAGAATCAATTATGCTAAACAGACAGGAGAGGGAAGATAAGCATCCACAGCATACAAGAGAAAAAATTTCAAGAAATCTGAAGTATTTAAAAGCTAGTATGGAAAAATTATATTAAATCTAAAATGTCCTGCAAAAAGTTAGATATTTGCTAACCAACTGAACTATGCAGAGTTCCTATAGCAGCATGAATGCAAGAACCACCAGAGAGACACTAAGACTTACCAGACAACAAATCCTTTAATCCATTTTTAAGTCTAACAATGGAAGTGCACTATTCAACTTGAATGCATATAAATTGCTGTGTATAGTAGAACAATCATATCATAACCTTTTACTAAGGTCTTGTTGCTCTCAGTTTTTTGTGTTGAAGCTCCAAAGTAAACAGGCTGAAGGGATAAGTCATTCATTTTCATTATGTAGACTTAAAGACATAAAGATGCTTAAAAGGTGCATTGTCCCAAAGAGCAAGTCAGCTGATTTTAAAAGAAAAAAGTTCTTTACACAAAAATTTGTTTTTCTGGCAGTGGCCAACCTTAAAACTGCTGAGGATAATAACTAGAATAAAGTACCAGATGGTACTCGCTCCTTATTTCCATTCAGAGTCTCTTTAGGACATATTTTATGCTAATCAATCATAAGCTGTGAACAAGCAATTTTTCACATTTAAAATACCTATTGAACTTCCTACCTATTGCTTCTCTATGCATCAAACTCACTGTGACACTGACCTTAAAATCTTTTCACTATTCTCCATTTTTATCTTGGTGCTATAGTAAACACATCAAACAAGACCATTTTTGAAAAATAAGGCAGCATTTCTCCCCTTAGTTACACAGAAGCAGATATATTTCACCAAAGAAAAGTCAAAACAAACACTGAGAACTACAAAAAAACACAAGGAAGGATAGGAAGAAAATGAACAAAGGTTTAAAACAATTTAAGAAGAGAAAAGAACACAAGCAAATAAAAAGGCACAGCTCATGTAGTTACTCTTGCTAGACTTGCTCAGATCTGGTTTGATTTCTAATTAAACTTTCTTGTTCACCAGTTCAAATGACACTTAACTTCCTGCAAGTATTTTACATGGAAATAATATTAGCATAACAAAAAAAATTCTCTGCTCTGGCAGCCACAGATACGGCAGGATACTGAATATTTTCCTAAAAAAAACCAAAAAACCCCACAAAGAAACCCACCTAAAATGCCTTTATTTACCCAACAGTAATCAGGCAACAGAACATGAAAGTGAGAATTCCAGCAGCCATCTCTAAGTGGGCAACAAAGGCAATCTATAAAACACTTAGAGCAAATGAAGGGAAAGCAGAGGGAGGGAGCAAGGCTCCCTTGATCCCAAGCACAAGAGTCATTTAACTACTAGAGAAGAATTTACAGAAGTCACACAGTAAACCTGAAAATGTGAAGCCTTGAATTCAAAAATAAAAGCATGTCTAGACCAACAATATAAATCCTAACTTTTCATAGATCATAAGTAGCAAAGACAACACCATTAAATGGAAATTGGTGACTAACTCAATGGATTTTCAGAGCAAAGTAAACACCCAAGTCTTCTACAAACTTTGGGAAGTGACAAGTTAAAAATATAATTCATCCACAAGCATGAACAGACCACCCGTGTACACCACTCATTGCTTTTTCTTCTTCCTAAATTCAAGACACTCCTCTTTTGGCAAGGAATGCACAGCTTTAAGGGAAAGGCCCAAGTAGGATTTCTTTCCCCTTCAAAGAATGAGTTTGTGTTTACAACATGAGTGGTGGAAAGGGAAGTTTATTTCCTAGAAAGCAAGATCACAGATTTCAGCCTGCCCCAAGCAATATCAGTAACGGATGATCAAGCCAGATATTATGAAACCAGAATTAGTTCAGCAGCAGATGGTGCCGTGTCTTTTTTTCAGCTAAAATGCAAAACATAGGGATGGGGTAAAGTTTCAGTGAAGGACAAGGGAATGTTTGTTTAAGTCAGGGAGCAAAGAAAAACATGAAAACTAACAAAAAGATATGCAACACCAGCTTTCCAAAAGCAAGATCTCTTTTGTAGTTTTCTGTTAACACTCTGTGCAAAAAATTTATTTTCCAATCCCTTACTATTTAATGCTGTTTATAATATTTTTTTGTCTTTGATGGGGCATTCCTGCATACTTACAGACTGCTGAACTTCATTAACACGGTTACTTTGAGATATTTTCAAAAAAAATCTGTCATAGCTTCACATAATTACAGATGGGTAGTAATTACTGTCTGTGAAAAAGAAAAGTTTTGTTCATTTTAAGGAGGCAATGGACTGTACTGTAGTGTACTATTGTTGCTTAGCTAGTTACAGAATGATTTAGAGAATGTTTAGCACTGTATGGGAAGCACGAAATTAGTATCTCTGACTTCCAGAGCTTATAATATACACCAGAGCACACATGTTCATTCATCTGACATTTGAGGATCCATTCATGGTGGGAAACTTAAACACAGCTGTAACTGCAGAACAGCAGCCGAAAAAAGAAAATCAATCTCAGATGCCATCGAAGTGCTTCAAAACACACCTGTCAAAAAAAGACAAGTCCCTTCCACTCAGCTGCTTCTTTCCTAGTGTATTTAACAGTAGCTGGATCTAGCACATAGGAACACAGCTTCAGTATAAAAGCTATTAGAAGAACATGCTTAAAAAGAAGACCACAAAAGATGAAAAGGTAGAGGGAGGCATGACAACAACAAACAGCCAATTCCATAGGGGAACAAAAAACCCCACAAAGAAAGTAGCAAAGGAGGAAAAAAAAAAAACAAACTACCCAAGGCATCCAACAGATCAGACAGTTCAAGAGCTGGGGGTATGAAAAGAAATCCAGCATTCGCATAATAAAGCTTTGCAGTGGAAAGCTAAGATTACAAGCAATGAACATAACCCATTTGCCTAATCAAAAGTCAACACAGTGTCCTTATGTTATGCCACAATCAGCTTGATTAGTTTCAAAAATCTCCATTCCTAAATTGAACTAGTAATCCATATGTTTTTCTAGCATACTTCATCTCCCTTTTGGAATACCAGAGACAAGAAGCTGGATGGTTTTAATTTATCAGCTGCACTTGTTACTGTTATTGAAAAAGTTTACCCATAGTTCCATTACATTTTGCACACAATTTCCATACTTGGCAAACATCAACATTTCACCTTTGTGAAGCAGAGTGCCAACACCCAGGGTGGGTATGAAAAGGGAACTTTTTAGACAACTCAAGGCAGACCTGGGTGTCCTACACAAGTGAGGACAGTAGCAACACTCCCCTTTCTTGGTTGAGGGATGAAACACAAAGCAGACGTCAGTCACAAGAGATGAAGCAGTAGCAGCAAGGTACTCCTGCTAAAGTAGGGAAGAAGGCACACATACGCAGACAAACCAAGGATAATGAAAAGTGGAAATTTTCAAGACTGTTCTTTACTGATGTCAATTAAACAAACCCAATTATAAAATACCATCCCCTACAACTTGTGTCGCCCTTAGTTCTTTGTGTTCTGCCCATTAACACAGTTTCAACTGGGCTCCATCTTTCACAGGAACATGCCCAATGCCAAAGCTCTTCGGGCTGATCAACTGGCACTCCACAACCTTTAATGTCCACTCCACCTGAGGTGTCACCCAAGCCTGTCAAAATAATCACCTCTCAACTACTGGTCAGCTTCCACAGCTATTCGTCTTTTCACATCGCACTTCATTATTTTTTCTTCTATTTTAACACAGCATCTCAAATAAATCAACACTGAAGCTTATCAGCACCTCCACTGACTCAGAGTGGATCAAGACCATCATTTGTCTTTGCAGGACTAGATGTTTCCTTCAATGTTCTACATTGCATTTTGGATCCTGTTATGGAGAAGACATAACAGACATCCTTTTATGCATTATCAGATAGTAGTCCACGGTGCAAAAGTTCCCTTGTTCTGCATGTATCCAAGGGACTGAAGTCCAACTTTCTTGTCTATTTAGATCATCACTGCTAGGACATCCTAAGCCCATGGCTCCAAGCCCACATGGAGCAAGGATAGGCACTAACTGTTGGAGCCATTTCGATTCCTATGACGAAGCTCAGGTCTGGTTGGTAGAAAGGTAAAAGCAAATGCACCTCTGACTGCAGTGACCCCATCCAGTCCCATCCTCAGGTCATATGACTCTAAAACACAGTAAGGCGCATAGACCACTGGATGTTGGGGATCTAAATCTTAGGTGAGAACTTCATCTACCCAACATGCCAGCAGTCTACATGCTGCATTTTGACTGTGGACACCACTAAAGTGGCAAGAATTAGAAACTATAATCTACATCCCTTTGTGAACTTGAAACAGTTGCCTATTATGTTGATACCATTTCACAGCCGCCTTCTCAAAAGTTACTCTTCATATGCTGAAAAGACACTTACAAAAACAAGACAGCAATTTTAGATTTACAAAAAGGATATCGTTTCACATGTGAAAGAAAACCGTCATCTGATTAGATAAGTATCATGGGGGCTCTCCTAATTGTATCTGAAAACAGACATTACACAATCTCAGAGTTCTTTGTTGAAGTTGCACACCATCATCAAAACTAAGTCCACAAGTCTTTCAGTGGTGGGTGACAATAAAGAAAGAAATGGTCTCTTAATTGGGGAATTTAACATTAGTTACTGGATTATCTGCCAAACTATTTTCAGCTTTCATGCTTCACTAAACCGGAATATTTAGCTCATCAGTCACAAACCCATTATTACACTGAAGAAAATGGGGAGCAATTAGCATACAAGATGATAGCTTAAAGGTGGTGCTAATTGGAAAGAATGAAGTATTTTTGAATCCTGTTGTATACAATTAGGAGAGATAAGCAGGTTCTGGAAAAACAATTTGCTAAACAATCTCAGTGATGTCTATTCTATAACCTATGTTTAAAGCTTAAATTCATCTTCGCACTAAGCTCAGTGCAATATGCCTTTGCAGTATCTTGCAACCACGGGGGTTGCAAACTAAAAGCTGGTCCAGCTGTAGAGCAAGCCTTGTTTAAGAAGCATACATACAAAACACAACGACTAATTCATCACAACACTGGAGATCATCACTGAACTAAGCTGAAGTTGCCAGAAAGAACTGAAGAAGAACAAAACCAACAAGGAAACATAATGTAATATTCATAATGCACGGTACAGCATGGCACCAATACATAGTGAGTTGCAAAATGAGTTGAATTAGAGGACTGTACAAAACACACAAATAGAAATAAAAGAAAACCATCTACAAAGAGCTACTGGTGGGAAAAAAATAACTGCACATGCTTTTGTTCATGACTGCTAAATAGAGAGGGAAAAATCTTGTGCGTGAATAATCTGCCAAGAGGAAGAAAGCAGACAGGAGGAAAGATGCAATTCTTCATTACTAGTGAAATGCACTCAGACACAAGATGTTAGTTAGACAATTATAGAACAGAAATATACCTTATAACATTAGGGATTTGTTGTCAGGAGTTACAGCTGGGTGATTTTAATTCACTTTTATAAATTCTTTGCTATATATTATTTCTAATCTATTCATCACACACCTACAACTATAAACATATTTCTACCAGTAGGTTTTATTTCATTCCAGACTGCAACAAACCTTTATATTTGTAAATTAACTTCTACATCACTATTGCTTTTGGCTCAGAACATATTTACTATTTTCTTCAAATAACAGAGCAGTCTGTAAAGCTGTAACACGCCCTGTTTTTAGGATCACACCTATCTCATATTTTCCTCTTTAAAAATACAACCTAATTATGCTTTGGAATAATACCTCCCTTACATTATGTGAAAAATGCTTCAACAGATAACACTCACAAAAGCATCTCTCTCCATAGAAAATGCTACTGCAATCAGACTTGGATGAACAACTGCAGCATACACCCCATGTTATCATGCAGGGGTGGTGTTTCTCTGTTTACTGAAAATGTTATTGCACCGTTCCCCCTACATGTACATACCAACAATAGCATGCAGTAACATCACTTATGTCTCCATCCTTGGGGAAAGAAAACCAAACAACAAAAAACCAAAAACTAAAACACCACCCTTTTCATCTTCCTGAACGACCCTTGAAGTCTCTAAGGTAAGATGTATGAAATGGTTCCAAAGACCCACTGGAAGCAACAGACCTTCCCCTAAAGTCTGATTTCTTCTGGTATAATACTCCAAGTGTGCCAGAATGTAACAAAGAAACTTTTTTAAAGTAAAGAAATAAATCAACATTCAGCATAACAATTAAACCTCAAATATTTACATACATATACATAAACAGGCCTAGATATATACACACATATATATTTCTCCTCATCTTTGGATCATGTAAAGACATCTTGAAAATTAAGGCATCCATGGGCTAATCTGGAAGTTCTTCAAACGATAAAATAGCATAGAAAAACCGAGAAGAGCCAAGAGTTCACTGACGAACAGCAGATTTTTATCTCTGATTAAAGAGCAATTTGAATTAACTGATGTTTTAAAATTATTTAAGCTCCCCTCCCATTATGACTTCTACATATACCTATTCCTCTGTACTGTGAGCAGCCTTATGGGAGTCCATCCCTCTGGTATGTGAGGTTAGACACAGTCTCCGCGAGATAAAATCCTTTATCCTTCTAAAAATACCAGTCGGCCGCGATCCACTCTCGCAAAGCCCCGTGATGCAAGCGGCATCGCTGAAACCCAGGGGCTGCCCTGCTCCCATGAGTAAGCACTGGCAGCACCGGGCTATAATTAGGCGGAATATTTTTAGGGTCAGCGCTCAAAATTAGAGAGAAATCACCGAGAAAGACCTCAGAACGGTGGGCTTCGCCCTCCCGCCCTGTTTCCCGCAGCTGCGAGGAAAGGGAGGCTCAGCAGGAGGGATGGCGAGGCGACCCTCAGTCTGCCTGCAGGGAAGATGTGCCTCGCCCCTGCCGCTCCGCCGCGGCGACACGGACACACGGACACACGGGGACACACGGATACACGGGGACGGGGACACAGGGACACACGGATACACGGACACGGGGACACGGGGACACGGATACGGACACACGGACACCCGTGGGGCCCGCCCGCAGCCCCGGCCCTCACCTGCCCCCGACCCGCAGCCCCGGCCCTCACCTGCCCCCGACCCGCAGCCCCGGCCCTCACCTGACCGCCACCCGCACGGAGCTCTCGTCCTGTCCCGGTGCCGACATGGTGCGGGCGCGGCCGGGAGCGCCGCGGAGGAGGTGCGGGCACCGCTGCAGCCGCCCCTCACCTCCTCCTCCCGCTCCGCCGCCGCTCTCCAGCCATCTTAGGGCACTGAATGAATAGGTGCGAGCCGCGGCACCGCGGGGCGGTTCGCGCCGCTCCTCCTCCTCCTCCTCCTCCTCCTCCTGCTGCTGCCGCTCCCGCCCCGCTCCGGCCCGGCCCCGCAGCCCCGAGGCGGGGAGCGCTGTCACTCACTCACCCGCCCGCCCGGGCCAGGCCGCGGCAGCCGCACTGCGGCAGGGCCCGCCCGGGGGCACCGGGCACACACGGGCACACACGGGAACCCGGGAACCGGGCACACACGGGGACAGGGCACACGCGGGGACCGGGTGTGGGCAGGAGCCACCGCCGCGGGGAAACCGGGCACAGCCCCGCACGCACACCTGTTAACGCGGACACGCGCCCCTCGCATGTGCCCACACACACACACAGAGACACAGACACACACACAGACACAGACAGACAGACAGACACATACAGACACAGACACACACACACACAGACACACACACAGACACAGACACACAGACAGACACATACAGACACAGACACACACACACACAGACACACACACACACAGACACACACACAGACACACACACAGACACACAGACACAGACACACAGACACACACACAGACACACACACAGAGACACACACAGACACACAGACACAGACACACAGACACACAGACACACACACAGACACACACACACAGACACACACACAGACACACACACACACACACAGACACACACACAGACACCCACACACAGACACACACACAGACACACACACAGAGACACACACACAGACACAGACACACACACACAGACACACACACAGACACACAGACACAGACACACACAGACACACACACAGACAGATGCACACACAGAGACACGCACACACACACACACACAGAGACAGACATGCACACATGCACACACACGCCAAGATGCATGCACACACACATGCACACACAAACACAAGCGTGCACACACATGCACACACAAATGCGCACACGCACGCACACACAAACGCACACACACACACACACGCACACAAACACACACCCACGCGCGTGCACACACACACGCACACACACACACGCCGGGCACTTGCCCCCACACGCGCACGGCTCCCTTCGTACCTGCCCTCGCACACAGGTGTGAGTGCACGCAGCGCCGTTCATGGGGCCAGGGTCAGGCCCACCTGTTCCCCCACACGGACCCACGGGTGGCACCACAGGGACACACGGGTGGCACCACATGGACATACGGGTGACTCCGCACAGACACACACGTGGCGCCACATGGGTGACTCCACACAGACACATGGGTGGCACCGCACGGACACACGCATGACACCACACAGGTGACATTGCATGGGCACACACGTGGCACCACACAGGTGACACTGCACGGACACACACGTAGCACCACATGGACACACGGGTGACACCACACAAACAGCTCATCCCCGCACAGCTCCCCACTCGCGCGGGCAGCACGCGTGGCTCTGGCACACGCAGCCCTTCAAGGGCTCCGCACGCAGCTTTTGAGGCCTCCTTCGTGGGGAAGAGGAGCTTTACCCCCCTGCCAGGGCTGGGTCGTTTGCCCTTCCACGTATTTCCCTCTACGGAGCAGGGATGAGATACCCTCGTTCCTCCTCATCCCTGCCCTTGCCCTCTGTGCCCGGCAGGACCTCCTGCCCGCGGGAGCACACATCTCTCCCACCCTGGCGGCTGTCCTGGCTGGGTGGTTTGCCCGAGCAGCTCCAGCCAGGCATCGCTGTTCTCAGTTCGCTAATGAAATGCCTGGGTTTTAGCTGGAAACTGAGTGGGCGGATGGCACTAATTTTTGATGCAAATAGTATCCCTGCCAGGAAACAAGCCCGGTTATTTTGCCCAAAACAATTCACATTCCTAAGGAAGATTTTCCATCAGAATAGGCCCGGGTTTGAATTTGTAATGATATGCTAAAAACCTTGCAGTTCAAGTTGTTTTGCTTCTGATAGTGCAGGTTGTTCACGCCCAGGCCCCAGCCTCTGTCACAGATGGGCAGGTGAGGTCTCCCCAATCCGGCCTCCAACCATGCCCCTGAATCTTTCAAAAGTCTCTTGTTCTCAGCAGAAATCTCCTGTATTATTGTTACTCTGCATGTTTCTCATAGTTATTTTCTCTGTATTTTCTATTTTTCTCTATTTACTTAGAAGTTTTATTGTTTCTAGAAAATGGCCTGCCTGGAAGTTGCTGCACAAAATGATGGTCTGCTTTCTTCTGAATTGCACAGCACCAGCATACAAATCTCCCAACAGCATGTGAAAATACGGGGGGCCTTAAGCCACATACCATATTGCTGAGGTATGTTGAGATAATATTTATCCGAAAGACAGAAAAATGGAGATACAGATAGTTCAGTCAGAAATCACTGAGGGAATCTTGTACAGGCAGAGCAGACTACATTTCCCATGGCTTCTCAGCTCATTATTCTCTATGTAATGCCATAGGCCAGATGGTTTGGTTCACTTTTTGCCACAATGTTTTATGGAATGGGCAAGATAGATAAAGAAAAAAGCTCCTGCAGGTGAATTGTGTTGGCATGCATACTAAATAGCCTCAAAATGAAAGTGGCAGAGGTCTCATAGTTCAGAGCATTTCCAGCTGGAGGAAACTGAACTCTCGTGACTGTTTCTTACATCTGCGGGTATTGTATTAAAAATACCTGCAGCCCACCCACAGTGAGTGGAATCCTGTGGCATAATTAGGTTCTCACAACTTATGTACACCAGACTTACAAATCAAGCTAACAATAAAACTTCAACAACCATGGAAAAGATCACTATTTCTTATCCAAAAGTATCCAGTGCAATTTTTTTCAGCTGACACAGTTACAAGGTTAATGTAATAAGCATGCTCAAGCCAAATTTGTACCTTGGCAGCATCCTCCTGCATTTGTTTCACAGACCATCTTTTTCTGGATGGGCCCCAGTACATCAAAGCTTATCCACATCATGCTGCCCATGCCCATAAAATCCTGCTAAGTCAGTGCCTCCAGTTCACCATGTGAACTGTGCTGAAAACTCGGTGGGGAGTAGCAGCCGAAAGATGATCAGACCCAGGATCATACTGTAGACCTTTTCAGGGCTATTTATCTTTTGTCTCCTATGTGTCCTTAGACATTTACTTCTGCCTGACTACATCCAGCCCTCTCTCTTCCACACTGAAAATGAAGTAGCAGATTAAAAAGTTTGGCAGAAGTCCTCCTGAGCTTAATGTTAGGTACATGGGTGGGTTGGTATTCACAGATTTGAAACCTTAATGACAAAGATTTGTTATCCACATTGGGGTTAAACAAGAAGTCATAAATTTTGGTACTATAGTAAAACTATTCTATTCTGTTCTAAATTATGGTTATTTCAATCCTACAGGATTACACACTTATTTTCAGTATTAAATATTTCACTCCAATTCCAGACTCTCCTGAAATTGATATAGCAAGTGACATTTAGCTTATTGCCATGTTGTATGCAAATTGCCTGACTTGAGTCCATTCAGATGTAAAGCACGTAAAAGACATATGTTCTATTTCTTTGACAGCAGATTTTTCTCTGGGTTCCCCATTTCCTGAAAGCATAAAACCCTTCTGTCACAAGGAGCTTTCATTTTGGTTTTTCCCATCTTGACCAATGTAAACAAGCAGTGTGCTGTACTGTTAACTTGGCTGCACCAGGAAACTTAAAACTCCTGCTTTTCCTTTCTTATAATGTGGATTACCTCTGCCTTCCAACATCCTATCCGTCTCCTTGATTGATTAACTTGAATAAATAAGGGCACAATAGCTCCCTTTTATTCATTGTCCAAGTACGTAGCTAAACTGCCAATGTCTTGTTTATCTTTATATAGAGCAGTATAAGCTAAATGGTAACATTTCCAGATTTGTCCAATCTCCCAGCTAATTAATGTCATTTTTCTAAAGGTCCCCTCTCCTCATATTCCTCAGTCAGCCTGCCTATAGGTAGGACCTGCAGTAGAGCACCCTGTCTCTCCTGGGGCTCCAACACCACAGGTACCAAACACCTCTGGTCACCTCCTGATCAGCTGCAGATGTTTACAGAGAGGGGACAAACTACAAGGCAGGGAAGCAGGGAGGGAGTTCACAGTTCTGGTCCCCTCTCTGTGCTTAGACAAGGACTGCTAAGAACATCCCTCCCTGGCAGCTGGCCCTGGTGATGTCTGTTACACTTTCACCGCCTCCATTCTCCTGCCATATGACTCAGCATCATGAGCTTCATTCACTGGGCAACCAAACAAAAACCTGCGTTTGGAAGGGTGAATGCTCTGACTGACATGCACATGCACACTGCACAGATGGTGAAGCTGCCCATAGAGCTCCTTTAAGCATCAGAAGCTGCCTAAAATCACTGAGCTGTACACAACCTGAATGAGCCAAATGGACTCCACTTGGGAGTCAGAGCCCTGTGCTTTGACCTGTGCATGATTGCAGATAAGTTGTACTGGCAGTGCCTATGCTGTACTAGTTGGTTTTGAAATATCTAATTAAAATAGACCACTTAAAATAGAAGAGACCTCACTTCAAATTTTTTAACTGTGATAATTTGCCAGTGCTAAATAAGCCAATTTATTCAAAGATTTGACTTGTTAGTTGCTTGTTTCTTTGACGTGTTGTACATGTCATTTAGTGTGGACAAGATTCTGTTGAGTAACGGAGGTGACATGGTTCCATCAAGACAGTCAATAATAAATGAATCACTAATTTCTGATTAATCTGTGTGAACTAGACTAATTGCACTATGACTGGTAGAAGGCTTCAAGAAAAATTATTAGGTTTTGTCAAGATAGGCATCTGACCTGGGCACATACCCACCATTATGGAAGGCAGATATTCTTTCAGAAACAGACAGTGGAACATGAAATATGCAACAAAGAATAATACTGATGTCTTGTTCTGAAGGTCATTAAATCTCATTGCCTACATAGTTCATGCTGTTTTATCAAATTCACACACACAACATAATCAGCTAGCATACCATCTCATTAGTGACTATAGTTTTCTTGAATGTATATATTAAATAAACTCTTTTTAGCCACATACAAGCCACAATTTATTCAGTGAATTTTGGAATGACATACCATGAAACCTAAATGTATATGCAAATATGATATATTATATAATAGAAGGAGGAAAACTTTATATAGTAGTCATTCATATGATAGTTTGAAAAATGTAGGTATTTTGGCTCATGTAATTGACCACAGATTTTCTCTATAGCTTTTTGCTTGTCCACATGTGATAACTCCTTGTATTCCAGTATCTTCTGACACGGAAAAGGTAATTGGACTCCTATGCAATTGGGTTTCATGAGCTGTTG
Organism: Margarornis squamiger; assembly: GCA_035222235.1. NCBI lineage: Eukaryota > Metazoa > Chordata > Aves > Passeriformes > Furnariidae > Margarornis > Margarornis squamiger. Next base: position 14,201,572 of record JAWWTY010000037.1, on the reverse strand, counting down.
CTGATGGAAATTAAGTCAGCAACTTTCATGCATCAGCAATAATCACTCTATCTAATAAACATTAATGTATACAGTGCTTCCAGGTTTCTACTTGGCAGTGAAACTTCTGTTTGCATTTTCTGTATGATGCCTTGGGCTTACAAGAACCTTAGGCTTTTCCACTGTCATCTTTTAAAAGATCTTCACTACAAACAAAAATAAACTTACAAAAACTGTTACATCTTGATTTTTTAAGCAACTTTCTAGAAGCAGTTTTTTTCTTCTCTGACTAGCTTCTCATTTCAAACTGCAGGTCTTGGAAAGCAGTCAAGACTAAAAAGACATTTCAAATGCTTTCCAGTCTCTTCCCATCACTCACTGAGTCTTTTGATTAAATAACAATGAGGAAAGAAAAGTGATAAGCCACTCTAAACTGGCAGGCTCAAATGTGCAACGGGGGAACCTCTGCTTCCAATAACTGTGGAATAGAAAGCAAGCTTCTGAAGGAAATTAACACTTGGCTCATGATAGTATGGGGGGAAGTAACCTCAAAGTTGAGAAGGAAAAAAGAAGTGCAAGGTGATGTTTATGTAATCAGAATAACACCAGATAAGGAAAGGAAACAGACTGGTTTAGTACAGATATGTGTGGAGAGAAGAAGGTAGTGAAACCAGAAAGGAGAGGGTGGAGAAGAAAGAGGGATCTCTGGAGTCAAAGCCAAACAAGGGCTCTGCAGGGTTGTTTCTGGAGCTGATCAGCACAAAGGGAAAAGCAGCATCAGACACCTCTGAGGTGGGAAGAAAGGAGGTGGGTTTTTTCCATCCATCTTCCAGATAATGAGTGAACTGTAGAGCAGAAAATATAATTGAAAGAAACACATGATAAAGGGATCATATCTGGAGCCAAGTAGAATATTCAATATGAATAGAGCTGCTAGCTATACCATTACACTTTATGAAGAAAGAAAGAATTTTGTTACGTACTAGTGCTTTTTACTCACAAAAATTTTACTGTGTTAACTATATCATTGTTAACAAAGCAGCACCATTTTCTTCTGCTCCTGACAGCCCAGACTGGTTGTGTGATATGACAAAAATGTGCTTATACCCATACATTTATTCATCTTTCTTCTGAGCCCAAGGACTGGTGTAGTTTGTACAACTATAACTGCTGCTGTGTGCACTAAGATGGTTGTATCAGGGTAAATATTTTGATATGATTATACACATTGTATTATATCCCACGTAATGCACATACACATTAGATCCCCACTGAAAAAGCACTGCTAGACTAAAAGAAAACACATGAAAGAGAACAGGGCTAAAACACATCTCTGTGGAAAACTTCTATGTGATCTTGAACAGACTCATGACTCAAATCAGTGGATATCACTAAGGATTAACATGCCTTTTATGTCCCTGTTTTAAGGATTTGTTGGGTAACTGAAAGTTGTGATCAACTGTTTTGCAGTAAAATCTTGCAAATTCACCCTAGCAACTTCAGGTATTAAAGGAAGAATCTGAATAATGGAGATGAGGGAAAAAAGATCAGAAAGTAGCCTTTACAATAATGCATTTTAGTTTAATCAATTATGATAACACTATTCAGAAGAGTATGAAGAAGAAATTAACTCAAGTCTTAGGAGGTTAGTTACAAGACCTTACTGGATTTTTGGGTTGTTAAAAATTTTCTGAGATTAGCCAGGTCCTGTAGTTTTTTGCAAGGGACTTAAACCTGTGGGTTTAAGTCAGAGTCTTGTGCTTCTGAACCTGATCCTTGGCCCTGATTCACTAATGCCGTGAAATAAATCCAGCATGGTCAGGATGGCTGTTATGCTTTCTTCATGTTATTGCAAAAGACTAGAAAATATCTTCAAAGTACCAGAGTAGCAGCCAGCTGTTTCACAGATCTCAACTGAAGCTTGTACAGCTCTTTCCCTTTCTTGTATGGAGAAACTGAGGCAAGAAGGACACGTGAATCACAGATGCCTGTAGAAGAAATGGTTGTCAAAAACAGTATTAGGGCTGACTCTTGTGCCTGTGCAAACACTATTAGACCACACCTTAATGAGATGAATTATTAATACAAAAGCTGCACGGGAAATTAATTTCTGCTGCCTCTCACCCAAACCAGCTGCTCAGACTTGAATGTGTCACAGTTGCACAACACAAATTTTGCCTTAAGGATACAGTTACCCAACACGATAGATTTTTCATAGTGTCCCTCCCAACAGTATCCTCATCCTTCCCCTGTCCTTCCACCCCATCACCACCATGATTTCAATTTTCAAGCCTTGTGGAGGCAACTGAGTGATGGGAGTCCTGTATGTGTATAGTGAGCACAGACAACATTAGCTGTTGCAGGACAGCATCCTCTGGGCAGCTTCCTTTGGGCAGCCTTGCCAATCTGCCCTACATAAGAGAGAAAAAAATTACATCAAAGCCCTAGCACATTCCAGATGAAATGAATGTTAAGTTCCCCATCTCTGGTAAAATACTCAGATGAAGTTAGTTCCAGTAAGGAAAATTTCTGTTTCCATACAGAACCTGCTAATAACTACTAGCTGAGGTTAGTTGCTGACCAGTTCTTTGATTACGCTGTGTAAACACCTTATTTTCTTGTGCTGTTCTCTCAGGCTTCCTCCCACTTCTCTACATATTTATTAGACATGCTATGCCTAAGACCTAGATGATGAGCTCTTTGGCTTAGAGCTTGTTGTACAATTTTTTACAATGAAGTCCTATTTCCTAATTGGCATCCTTAGGCATTACCACAATAAAAACAATAAATAGTAATAACAAAAAAGTAAGGATGGAAGGTGGGTGAGGACATGACTAATTATCTAGACAATACTTGGACCACAAGCCATGGGTAGCATGGGATCTTGGGGAGCAGCAAGTGGGTGGAGAGTCATCTGAACAACAGAGGGCTGGGCGGGTAAAGAATAGGTCTTGCAAGACAAAACTGAGCACCCTTATTTTGATAGTATCATGGAATTTATAAATTAAGGGATGACAGCTGTAGATTAAGCATGGCACAGGTTGCTTTACTTTCTATGTGTGTGCAACCTGGCTTGGCACTGTCACACAGACTCATGAAAAAAGAATGGTTAGTTGAAATGGTGATATAACAAGCTGGGAGATGTGAGAAGCAGAAGTTCCCAAACAAGGTTTGCAGAAGGACCACATGTTGCACCATGGCAGCAGCAGCCAGGGCTGCAGTCCCAAGCTCTGGAGCAGCTGTAAGCCTTGCCTGCCCTTCCCATGAGAGAACATGTGCTTCCATCTCTGGGCTGGGCTACATGAAGGTGCAGAAAAGGTATTCACTTATCCAGGTAGCAATCATGGTCAAACAACCATTCCTCACCTTCTCCTGGAAAAATGCAACAAACTGAGCCTTGTTTTCCTTAATATTTATTAGAATTCATTTTTGTACCACTTACTCTGTGTGTATCACTTGGAAACACTTAGGCTAAAGGATGATGCTCACAGCAGTGACAGGCTGAATCTTATTTAAATTTATATTTATGGACAGGGAGCATTTATATAGTTGCTCCTGAAATGAAAGAGCACTTCTTTGCACAGCAGGCAATAACTTCCAGAATTCGTTGCCACAGGAGGCTAGGAAAGCAGGCTATTAGCAGGCATAAAAAGGGATTAAACAAGATTTGTGAACAATGCCTCTATTAAGAGATAATAAAAGGAACAGGCAGTTCTAACGTCTGTGAGCTTAGGAGACTGGACCAGAGGAAGAGGCCAGGTACACGTGCTCTCCCTGAACATCATATCCTATTGCCACTCCTCAGGCTTTGCTATCTGGATCTTCCTTCCCTGTCTCAGTCAATGTTGTGCTGGGAGAGTGGGGGACATTGAAGGCTCTGCTGGGTTCTTCAAAACCTGTGGCTCAACCAGGGCACATGGCCAGCATCCATGCAGCTACCCCAGTGCCATCATGGGCAGCAATAGCACCTGTAGAACTTTCCTTAATGCTCTGATGAGTTAAGCCCTGAGTGGTGCTGCTCTCACCAAAGAGACCAGTAACCAGCATGGTGTTGCTGAAAAGAAATTATAAAGAACTGGCTTTCACAAACCATTCACTGAGGCTCAGAAGAATATAGGTGTAGGAAACAAAAAATTCTGATGATACAGCATGAGTTCAATAATTGTTTGGGATAGCACCAAAGGGGCTCACTCTCCAAAAAGTGAGTGAAAACAGATACTCCTTAATTTCAGGGGTGACACTGAAAGGAAGAGTGGATGTCAAACTAGCCATGACTTTGTAGCTGTCTTTTTTTTCCAGCTGAAGGCTCCAATTCCACTTAATTACTCCTTCTGTGTACTTCTACTTCCTTTCTCTGGACTCTTCCAGCTCTGGTACCTCCTGCCTGAAATGAGGAGATTGGACTGGAGCTGCACTCAAGATTAGGCTGTACCATGGATTATTCCCATAACACAAGAATGTTATCTTTTTTTCCCAGTTCTTTTGCAAGTCCTGAGATTATGTTTGTCTGTTTAACTGGCACTGAGCTGACATTTGTTATCCATCACCTAACATCTTCTTCCTATATGGTAATAATGACTTTTTTTTTTGTTTTGTTTTCCCTGTAAAATGAACAACCACTTTTTCCTCTGCCTTTGTACTCTGAATTTCATTCACCACTTGTTATCACTGAGTCATTCTGTATTAGGAGATTCTTCTAGATCTTTTCATAACTATTAAAGTTATTTTTGCATTGTCTGGCTTTTCATGGAAAATGTAGATCTTAATAAATATTCTTACAAGGCTCTGCTAATCAAAGCCTTGATTATTTGAGGATGTTTATAGGGAAATAGCAGGAACGAGGAAGACCTGTAATATGTGATAGACTGATACAAGGGAAAAGACTTAAAATAACTACTTGTGTGTATGTATGTGCGCATCCCTGGCTAAATAATTGCCACAGAGCACATAACTAAAGAACAGAAATATATGGAGGGAAGGAATGAAGAGTGACTTATGGTGGAACACTGTGATTGAGAATACAAAAGCAAAGAGAATCTCAGGAATAAATTTCATTCAAGTGGCCTATGTACATACCCAAGCAAATTTCTTTTGGGAAGCAAGATATCTGTTGCCACTGGGACACTGCAAATAGTAATGGTAAAAAAAGGACCAGGAGCAACAGCAGTGAACACTCACAGAAATGTACTGCATGATCTTATTTATATCTCTGGGCTTAGGAATTATGACTTATCAACACAAGAAAGGACTCTTGTTTGCTTTATGCTTTTGTTTTTGAGTTTTGTATTCTTTGAGTGAAGTCCTACTGTAACAAATGGGGCAGTGTCATGAAAAAATACATTTCCTTCACAACCATTGAATAGTAATTTAGTACAGAAAAGAGCACCACCTAGTGCTAAATGCTATTTGTTGATGCTGAGGTGTCTCAATATACTCTTACCTTCTGGATGTCTTGATCTCAGTGTTTTCCTGCAGTTTATCCATCCAGAGAGGAATTAATCCTTAGCACCAATGAGCATCCCGACTCCTGATAAGAGCAGCTGGTTCATCAAGAGCTCAACATCTCTCAGAATTTTGTGCACATTAAGGTAATGCCTTAGGCACCTAGTTAACATAATTATGGTTATTTGTCTGATTCATTCAGGCCAGATTCTACTACCCTTACTCACTCAGCGGGGTTATGCGCTCCACAGATAAGACTCCCTGCTTTCACTCAAGTGAAAATTAATCAACACGTACAGGATAGGCTTAAGAAACCAGAAGACCAGACTTCTAACACTTGCACTTATAAAAGTAGGAGATTCATTATATTTACTGTATGATCCCACATTCACATCAAATTTTCAAGCTTTTCTTAGAGACGTGAAAGCTATACACCGTTTTGTTTGTTTGCCTGTTGTGTTTTTGTTTGTTTGGTTTGTTTGATTGAGGTTTGTTTAGTTGGTTGGTTTTAGTTAAAATATCCAGGAGACAGGTCTTCAAAAGCCCATTGCTTTATGTAAGAGTGGCCTTCATTATCATGATGATAGATCATATGTAACCTTAATTATTTTTTCAGTATTTGTGGTTAAAATCCACTCTTGTTGGCTTTGTTTTCTTCTGGTTATCAAACATTATGTTAGTGTTCCTATTTTTGGTCTTCAAGGCCTTCCACTTTGTATCACAGCATTGAGTTTTTTGTCATAATGCAATTAAAGTTTCAAAAGAAGGCAAGAAACAGGTAAATCAACTTGGAATGAGTCTGCATCAGCTATCATTATGTATTATTTAAATAGCTCCAGACTTGAAGATACATGTAGTATTGGTTAATTAATTTACATATTTACATATGGATGTCTGTAGTGAAATGTCATTTACAATGTTCTATTTCATTTAAATTTGTGATCTTCAGTGACCCCGTGCTACTATGGCTATATTAAATTTCTGTAATAATGGAATTATTCCTTCTCCCCTTGAAATTTCAGCATTTACCACCATTTCAACAGGAAGATGATGAAACTCAGCTATTCAAATTCCTTCCATAACCTCTGATTTGCAAAACATAGTTTAGCCCACAGAGCTTTTTATTTCTGCCCTTTTTAGACCTTCGACACACACAGAGCACAGGCCATTGAATAAGGGTAGTACAAAGTGTGAGTACTCACGAAATATCCTTGGTGCCTGTGTGTGATATGTGATTCATGTGCATTAATATATAGAAGACCATGTGTCTGCAGGGCTTTAATTCCCTTAAAGCTACAGGAGTGCACACCAGTGCCAGTGCCAGTGTAGCTGCAAAGGCTGCCGTCTGGGCACTGCTGGTGCTCACCTCTGCTACAGATATGGCAGGATCATTCCTGGCTCCTGTTGAGCCTCCATGGACACCAACATGATTCAGGACATCTGTAACCATGCTGGGCCTCCCTCCTACTGGGCAGGTCTCACCTTTTATTGGCAGAGAAGGAAAACTGCTCTGTATCTTCTGCGCTCTGGATCTTGGGATTTCGAGTCTCATCTGCACCATGTGCACAGACCTCAGCAGGCGAAGGGGCTTTCTCCTCCCAGTCTTTTGAAAATACTTGTGTACTAGCATATGAAAGACACACTTTTAATATCAACATCCCATGGTTCTGAAGTAAAAACATTATAGTGCATGGATACATCTGATCATGGATACATAAGACTTACACCTGTAGCTGTTTGCATCAGTTTCTGGTTCATGGGAACCACCAGCCTGGTATGCTGTGTCATATTCTAAGGATGCAGTGCTCCCTCTGGAAGTACACACCCAAGATATGCAAAGGGACTCCCAGGAGCTGATCCTGCAATGATACAGGAGCTGTGCAGAGCTGAACATCCACAGGTGGGCTGGGGCTTGCTGAAGACACCATCCTGCCCTGCTGTGTCCAAGAAACACCAATGCCCATGGCTGCACTGTGGGTCACCAGTGGATGTCATCAGGGCTCTTTAAGGGACATAATGTTAAAATGAGATCATAATATAAAATACTTTGGAAAGGGCTGGCATTGTTTTTGCATCTTTTCTGTAGTAACAACTGTGGAGAGCATGGGAGAGTCTGTAGGGAGTGTTATCTCATTGCACGTGGGTTTAATTCTGTCACCCTACTCAGCATCTATTCATAGCTACACTAGTGATGCTGTAATTAACTAATTAGTAGGGGCTAATTGTTAAAAATATGGTATTGCAACTACAGGGAATTAAATAGCATGTGTACTTCTAACTGGGAGAGTTATGAGTTCATGCTTTTTCTCCTCAGGAAACAAACAAACCCCTACGAAATAAAACCAAACCCACCAATTTAAAGCAAATTTATACTTTGCTTTGAGTAAACCAGGAACAATAAGAGACTCTGGCAACTGCAAAAAGTTCAGGTTTATGTCCTCATGGAAGGAGAAGAGTGTGTCACCATATGTTAATGACACCCAGAAGTAGGTAAGATCCTGCTGTCACCAAGGGCCTGATGTTATGCCCTCCCCAGACTGGCACCTTGACTTTTTGTTTTAGAAGGAAGCCAAGGTCACCAATCCTACCCTTCAAACTGAGTGGTGCTGGACTCCCTTTACACCAGTGCAAGGAGAGGGCAAACCCTGTTGTGCTGGGCCTGGCAGCTGTTCAAGCCTCCTTCCCCTGCTTGTTGCACACACCAAACCAGACACGTTGCCAGGGTCTAGAGTAGCAAGCCCCCACCTCTTAAAAATTATGCCTGTTTTAGTGCCAGTTTGGGAGGGTTGGTTTTCCCCTGGGGACCTCTTTCTTTTCCCACAACTTGAGAGCATGCCCACTGCCAGGAAAGTTCAGCAAAGGTGGGGCTTGTTGCAGGCAAGAAGCTGGAATCCAGCTGTGCTGTGATGATATCTTTTGGAGAAGCAAACAAATGGCATCTATTTAAAAAAATGTTACAGACCAAAGATTTTTTTCCCCAGACTGTCTATTTGTTCCTAGTTATGGTTTTGTTCTCTGTTTTCAGCGAGCATATAATTACCATGAATTATATAGCAGAACAGGGTGTGTATAAGGCACACCTTGAGCAAGCAGGTTCTCATTGGCTTGAGCAATGGCTTGAGAGGTGCTGTTTCCCAAGAGTAGCTTCCAAACCCACAGTCTGGGAGGCCTTTGCACAAAACTGTTTTGGTTTAGAACTTTAAAAAGTGACATATTGTACCTCCTGCAATGACAGGGCACTCTGTAGCTCTTGGATTAACTAACCATAGCCCCTCCTTATAGCAAACATGAAAACATTAAAGATCACAGATTAGAATTATATTAATACAGATACAGACATTCACTGTCAATCATTTTTAACATGTCTAATAAATCCTTCTTTTCATGTTTGAGCAGGGTAAAGTACACATCTAGCAGATTGAGAGCAATCACCATATTTCAGTTTAGTCCTAAGATTATTTATAGAATCATAGAAAGGTTTGGGTTGGAAGGGACCTTAAAGATGATCTATTCCAACCCTCCTACCATGGGCAGGGACATATTCCACTAGATCAGGTTGCTCAGGGCCTCATCTTGCCTGGCCTTGAGCACTCCCAGGGCACCAAGATGAGACTGACTGATCCTGAAGTCAGGACTTTCTTTTTCCCCCTTTTAAAAATGAGGATTATGTTTTTCATTTTCCAGTCAGTGATAACTTTACTAGACTGTTACAACTTCTCAGATATGGTGGATATTGGTTTACCACTTCCTCCACCAGTTCCCTCAGGACCCACAGATGCATCTTATCGGGTCGCATGGACTTGTGCACTTTCAGATGACCTTAGATTGTCTCAAACCTGATCTTCTCCTCCACTGGGCAGTTCTTCATTCTCCCAGTCCCTGTGACTTCCTCTTTGTTAGGATGTACCACTCCTGAGCTTGGAGGAAGTGACCCTTGAATATTAACCATCTTTCTTGATCCCTTTTCCCTCCAGAGTTTCGTTCTATGGCACTCTCTCAACTAGACCCTTGAATAGGCCAAAGTCTGCTCTGCTGAAGTCCAGGTTATTGAGCTTGCTGTGCACCCTCTCCACTGCCCCAAGGATCTCAAACTCCTCCATTTCATGGTCACTACAGCCCAGGCTTCCCTTGAGCTTCACATTCTCCACCAGCCCCTCCTTGTTGGCTAGAACAAGGTCCAGCACAGCACCCTTCTTTTTTGGCTCCTCTGTCACTTGGAGAAGTTAATATGAAAGCATTCCAGGGATCTCCTGGATTGCTTATGGTCTGCTGTGTTGTCCCTTCAACAGACATCAGGGAGGCTGAAGTTCCCCATGAAGATCAGGGCTTCTGAGTGTGAGAACAGTCCTATCTACCTGTAGAGGACCTCATGTACTCAGTCTTCATGGCCAGGTAGCTGTTGCAGACCCCCACTATAATGTCACCTGTCCCTGCCTTCCCTTCAGTCCTGACCCATAAGCTCCTGGTTGGCTCCTCTCTCAACCCCAGACAGAGCTCCATGCACTCCAGTTGGTCATTGACATAGAGGGTGACACCCCCTCCTTGTCTCCCCATCTGTATCCTTCCATTCCAGCCACAGGAGCCATCCCAGGACATAAGATCACAGCCCTGAAGGCATGTGCACATCTCTAACTCCTTGTTTATCCCCCATGCTCTGTGCACTTGCATAGAGAGGCAGTGAAGTTAGGTCCACAGTGAAGCTGTCTTAAGGGCTGGAGTGACTGGAATTTCTTTGTACTTTCCTTCAGGTGCTCTCCTGCTAACCTGTGATTCCTCTGCAGGCTCTGGGCATCTCCTGCTGTCCCTAGTAGGGGACATCAAAGTGATAGAACTGGAAAGGACTGAGGTTCCCCTCCCCTGGCACCTTTACTTTAAAGCCCTCTTCACCATCTGGGCAAGCCCATGACCAAAGATACTCTTCCCCTTCTCTGACAGATGGACCCCATCAGCTCCCAGTAGTCCAGGTTTCTCAAAATAGGACCTGTGGTCTAAGCAACCAAACCCCTAGCTGTGGCCCCAGGCCTGTAATCGTTTGTTGAGTCATCAGGTTCAACTGGCCCTTTCAATGTCCTTCCCTTTGACCAGGAGAACTAACAAAAAATAACTGCTCCAGAGTCCCTTACTGCCTCTCCCAGGACTCTGTAATCCTTCCTGACCCTCCTGTTACAACAGTAACTTGATACTGCTGTTACTCATTCGGATACAGAAGCCTTTCATGAAGGCATCCTTAGGGCTTCAACATGTAAGGTGATTTAAAAGTGATGACACTATCAAAAACTAAAGTGAAGAGCAAATCATTGCCCTGCATGCGTGCAGGTTGATGGAGCTCACTTGCCTGGAAATCAGTGCTGCTGCTCAAGCCAAAAGAAGGGGTAACTGATTATCATTATAGGTACAGGACTAAAATGTTGATATTTATTCTTCCTATTCACTTATTTCTACATAAACCAGTTCAGTCTAATTCCCCAGTGAGGTTGATAGAGCAGTGATTCAGAAATTGTTCTGGGAACTTGTTATGGATACTATTCGTGCTCCTCACTGACAAAGCAAAATGCAGTAAATCCAACCTGCTACCTAAGCAGCGGTGAGCTTAGGTGGTAGATGGGGGCAGCAGGACACAAAGAAGTCCCAGTGCTGTATACAGAGAATTTCTAGTGCTCTGAATTACTCTATTTACCTGGTGAAACAGTGACCACATTTTACTGCTTGGCAAGCTGTGGGACAAAGTCCTACCTTGCTTCTCTTTTTGCTCAAGCGTGAAGTACATGATGTACAGGCAGGCCAGGAAACATGTCCAACTAATCTGTGACATCCCTGCCACAAGGTACCCTCAGACCAAAATCCAGTGATACTTAGAAGACACCAAAATCTTTTTGTGTCCTTGGCAAGGTGCTCCTTGATTGTTCAGCAGGTGAGTGGTGCTGGAGGACTGTACTTTTCTGTGCACAGTGATAATTACCAGCGATAAATAAACCCTTCACATACCAAAGTCCAAGCCATGTTATGAATAACTGGGGTTACAGCAAACTAACCCCATGGGCAAATTATTACATAATTGTCCACTATGGATATATGTCTGTACAGCTTCTGAACTGTCCTTCAAATTAAACTAAACCACTCAAACGTGGATCAAATTGATTGTGGCAGCTCATTCACCTGACAAACTCTCTTGGGACCCACAGAAAGTTTGGTCTGAACTTGAATAAAAACCAAAGGATCTGATATAACACTATTTTTAAGAGACAATTCCTACCCCGCCTTAGCCAGGCAGCAATGTGTGCAGCCACGCCATTAGAAAAACAGGATTTGTCATTAAAGCCTTTGTGCTGCCTTTTTCTTCTAACCCCTAAGTCAGGAGGCAACAAGGATAATCATTGAGCTGTGCCTAAAGCCTATAAGCTTGGAATCCACCTACAGACTAATACAACTCAATAGTCATCACTATCTAATTCACCATTCAGTCTTTAGTATAACTGCATGTATTTCTCTAGAATGCTTGATCAAGCATCCTTAATTATACAGGCTTTTCTGTCTATTTACTAACTGAATGACTACTCACAGTATTTCTTTTAACCTGTGTATCATGTTCTTTGAAATGAATCTGAACTTTAACCTGTGTTACTGTCATCTGCCACATGCTGAGCTATCTACTATTACCCAATATGTTTTTGGGTAGCAAATACTGTGATTTTTGTACTATGATACAATCCCCTTTTTAACTACACATAAAATCTTGTGAAATCTTTTCTGGGAGAACTGAAATTTTCCTGTCTTGGCTCAGTTCAAAGGTATACACACAAAAGAAAAGTAAAAAAATCTTTTTTGTTTGTTTTGTTAGGTGACATAAAGACAAGACACTCTAAAATTTGGAGTTGTGCTATATCTTTTCATTTTATCAAGAATTTCAAAGATGTGATTTTTTTTATAAAGCCCAAACTCCTGCACACCCATAGTTATAAAAGAGTAAAATCCCTCCAGTTCAATAGGAAAGTATCCAGCACTCATATTCACAAAGAAAATAGGAAAATTTAAATTAGCCATATGCTGAAGGATCACAAATCAGAAACACTAAGATAACAACAATCCAGTATTTGTTGTTTTGCAAAATTATCACTATTTTTAAGCAAAGCTGCTTAAGGTGTGGCATTAGCAAACATGAAACCTTGCTCCATTCTTCTTCATGTAAGCATTAGAAATGTTTGAACTCTGCCATTGGAAACAGATTGTGCAAACCATCCCCAGCACATAGAACCTAGTTTTGAAGCATGAAGAAACAGGTTTTGAATCACCAAGGAAATGGTACTGAAATATCTCTAGGTAAGAACAGGCGGGGAAACATTTCATCACATTCCATAACTCACAGGTCCAGCTGTTTGTGGCACGTGTCGCAGCACTCCTCAGGAAACCTATTTTCCACGTTTAGTTACACAACATGTGGCATGCCTTGACAGCCATATCAAAGCAGCATCTACTGGATGCAGAGGAAAAACTATGCAGAAAAGGCACAAACATCATAAAACTTTGCCCACATATTTCCCAGGCTGCAGCAACCAGCAGGTTAGGAACATTCCAATCTTGCCATCATGTTCAGGACACACTTGATAAGCATCAGGAAACATACCTAACGATGTGCATGGGTGTAAGTTGGTGCTGGCAACATTGAGTGGTGCTGCATCCACATGAGGCATAGCAATAGCTTTTATAAATCTTGATTACAGTGGAAATAAAGAGTAGCTTGACATCCATGCAAGCTAGTTGGTGAGCCACCAACAGCCTTCATGCACTGCCTTGTGTCCCACCCACACAACAGTTCAGCTCTTCTCCTATCCTGGGCCCAGAGTCCTCTCCTCAGGGTGATGATGTGGGCACTTGTGCCAGCATATGCCACACACAAAGCACTAGGTGGCCCTTGCAGTCTGTCCCTGGGCCCCACACGCTCACCACATTTATCTCTGGACCCAGTGAGTGGTCTGGAACTGGTGCCTTCCAACATGGCAGGAGGAGGCTGGAAGTGCTGGTGTTCAGACAGAGAAGCTATAACAGGCCAGAAGGGCATTCCTGTGGTTATGGCTGGATGTGGCCAGAGGTTCCCGAAGGCATCTGGTGTCCCATAAGGACCAGAGGTTTAAAGATGTTCTATAAAGGGCTTAAAAAGCAGCATGTAAATTTTCTTTGGCCCAAATAATGCTGGCTAACATCCTGTGGTTCAGGGGTTGAAGGGAGCCTGGCTCTAATGATTTGCTAAAAGTAGGCAGCAACTCTCTTCTCTGTGGGCAGGCTCTTCTGGAGTGGAAATGAGGGCTCTTTGTAGTGGAAAGAGTAGTTTTCCAGCTGCTCCACCTTACCCTGTCAGATGGTGAGGGATGGGTCCCTGGCTGGCAGTCCCATCCCACTGCTCTGGCTGTGGAGTGGCTCCTTCGTCTCATTCTTTGTTGACTACATGGCAGCCCTTGCACAATTCCTGGAACTACTGCCAGGCATCTCTGTTTCGTGAACACCCCCAGAGCTCTTATGTACTCAGTTTGAAGCAGACTTCAAAGATTCACTGCTTCTAGTCTTCAAAAGAAAGTCGCTGCTGCCCCCAGAGGGGAAGCATTTTCTGGCTTCCCTCCTCCCTGGCTTTCCCTTTCCTCCACCAAACTGCTTGCTTTTCTCTCCTCTGAAGTGCAGCTGTCCTTTCAGCCTCCGAGCCTTTAACCCCACCTCATCAGCATAGATAGGACTAATGTATTTCTCCTTCCCCACTCGTTTCCACCACGTCAGGGGCCTTTGGCAGAGAGGCAAGGTGCATTGGCAAGGTGTGTTCATGCAGAAGCCCTGCAGGACACCCCAGTGTTGTTGCTGCCTCTGCCCCACTCCTTCACCGGGGCCAGGAAGACATGGTGTTTGGGGAAGTCAGGCTGACAGCTCTGTTTGCAATACAGAACAAACGCCTGAGCTGGAACAGATCAGGAGAACTAAGCTATTTTCTCAACAAAGCCAGTTCTCACCCTTTTTATCACAGATCTCTTAACAGTTGGATATCCCCCTGCCCTGGGAATTCCAGTTCCATGAAGGTAAGTAAAGGATAAAAACACACAGAATTTTTTTTTTTAAATAAAATAAATAAAAAGCTATTTCCAGCTTCATGGCCAGAGAATAAAGCCTGAAAATATGAACCACAGACAAAGCCAAATGCAAAATGGTGCCATGGGTGTGTGTGCTGGGTAGGTACTGCCAGTGCTGTGTGGCTCCCTGTCCTGGGGACCTTCACCAGCACCTCCTCTAGGGAAAGTAGCCCAGGGTGTAAACAGTTGTGCTCAAAGTTCAGTGAATAAACAGAAGTACAAGCATAAGAGGAAAAAAACCTAGTTTTCCAAAATATGTGACACTCCCCTACCCCACCTTATTTTCACCATGGAAGGACAGAGTTGGGAGCATGTCCGTCTGTCTGCTGTCTTCAAATTCTGTCAAACAGGCAAACAGCGTCAGTGATCCTTGCAGTGGAAACCTGTCTGGAAGTAAGCTCTGACGGTCTCAGATCTGCTCCCTCTGCAAGCCTTTCTGGGTTAACCTCTTCAAAGTGCAGGAGGGACACACCATCTGCTGGCTGGATCAGAGGAAGAGGGAATGAGATTTAATTAAGATGATTTTGCCCTCCAGTCAGGTTGTTTAAAAATTTATTTCAGTTCTCCTACCCCCTCCATTAAACTAGCAAGCTAGAGGGAGCAATGCACCCTGAAATATTGATTCTGTCTCTCAGATGGCAGTGACCTACATTTGCATGATGCCCAGGACTATTGCTGTCCCACCACTCCGCACACTGGAGGAATGATTAAGGTGCTGGTTTGGATTAGAGGCAGAGTTTGACATTAATCCTTTAATTTCTTTTAAATGCACCATGATTCATTATCTCAGGCAGGATCCTATATCAGGTGCATTAAGAAAGCTTTGTGAGAGGCAAGCTGAAGTTGTTTGATCAAAGCTATGCCCTAGGCAACATGAGAGCACTTCCCAGCCTACTAAAGCTGGTTTCTGTAAAGGCAGACAGCACCGGTTTGAGTGCTGGAACTGACTAGAAGAAAACTTAGATGTGTTTCATTTTTTCCCCCAATATTTTTTCCCTCCAGCTTTTCAGTCATGTCAGTTCTACCCAACAAGGAATAACTAAAGGCCAAATTCAATTCATCTTTGATTTGCACCTGCAAAGCTTACGTCATCCTCACTGAAGGCTTGCTAAGTGTGGCAGATGAGTATTCAGCTAGAAAAACATCAGCCTGGCAGAGATAAAGTCATGAAACTCTTGGGAAATGCTGTGGTTGCTGAGCCCTGCCCATTGCAGTGCTGCTCAGGATGCAGATCTGCTCCAATTAAGTAATGCAGCATGCAAATTATGGGGAAAAAAATTTGGGAAGGAATTTAGGATCTGTGAATAATTTTGACTTCAACTCTCACCAGTTACATATTCCATGGTGTATTGCATAGTCAGTCAGTCCCAAGAACAGCTGAGCACCTTAAAATTATATTCATACAAAACAAACCCTTAAGTGCCCTCATACTGTTAGGGGTTATGAATACAGACACTATTTTATGTGTTGTGCCTGAAAGAAGTGGCAATTTCTTAGCCTACTGATAGCAAAAGGAGTTGTATGTGTCATCAGTGGAACTTGCTCGCTATCAATAATCTTTACAGGAAATTACTGTGAAGGGAGCAAGCCTGGCTCAGGAGCAAAGCTACACTGATAGGAGACTGCAAACGCAGCAGTAATGTGGGTTCTTCCAAGTTCCTCTCTAATAATCTAATCAGTGTCATTAAGGAAACCTTTTAAGAACAGCTCGGGATGCCTGGTGACTCTAAGCTTCATGGTCCAAACATTTGTTTTGTTTAGTTTCCCTGACATGCCCCCTGTTTCACCAGCAACAAATTTGGCTACACTGCTCGATGTGGTGTTCAACTCAGCAATCATGTTTCTTTCCTGCCAGAAGCCCACCAGACTGCAGTTCTAGCAGCACTTTCGAACAGGGTTCCCAGGGTTCCATTACACATGGAACAGGAAATTTGAGCCTGTAAGTCTGCACACAAAAGCTGGTGTATTTGTGCCTGAATCTGGTGCTTGACCAACTGCAGGAGAAACTAATTGAGGCAAATGAAGCGAGACATCGCTGATGGAGAGCTCTTCCAGGTCTGGAGTATTCCTGAATGCTTATGGGAGTGCATTTCTAGTGAAACTCCTACCCCCTAAGCTCTCCACGGCAGGCTACAGAGCAGTGTTCTCACACAAGCCACTGTGGGTAAGGATTCATCTTCAAGTGCAACAAAGCAAATAGTTTCTGCTCACACACGCCTCATTCTTCAGGAGAGCATGTAGCCATGCCTCTTCTGCCTCCACCCACAAGAAATCAAAAAAAACTTGAAAAGGTTGTGACAGTCAGATAGGATTAAAGCACAAAACCAAATAGATTATGGCCAGTCTAAGACCTGTTTGGGCAGGTGGGTGCAGACAGCAGAGGTCTTCTGCCCGTGCTCTGGACTGGCATTGCAGGAGCCTGCTTTGATCTGGAGGCAGGCCAGTGCTGCATTCCATGCAGCCCAGCATCGTGTTTCACCTGGCAGTGGGCAATGCAGGGCAGCTCCTGTGGGAAGAAGCAAGTGCCTTTCAGGGTGGGCAATTCTGACTAAATGTGCTTTCACGGGTGCCAGGGCAGGGCAGTTCAGGTCTGTCTGTACTTCCTCCAATGCAGGGAAAGAGCTGGAGAGACTTGTCCTTCGTGGCTCCAGGTCTTCAGTCCTTCCCTCCCAGTCTCACAGTAGCTTTTCTGTGCAGCAGAGCTCAGCAGGCTGGCAGTGTTGTCCAGGGAAGCACAGGGTGCTGCAGTGCTGTTGACTTCAGCAGCACTGGAGTTCCCACTTTTCTGCTGGCCAGGAGGGACTAGTTTGGCACTGCTTAGTACAAGCCATAGATGCCATCATACAATGCCCTGTGCCAAACAGGCACTTTCTGCCAAAGTATCCCAGCACCCATCCAAAGTAAAACCTGTCCTGGCTTCATCACAGTCTGATGAAGCTTCTGCATCTCCTTTATGACTCTTGCAGCAGCATAAGGCTCTGAATTAGCAAGGTAAACACACATCTCCTTGCAAAGCTTGAAATAAACTGAACCGAAAAGCCTGGAACATGGCCTCATGGCAGGCTAGGCAGGTGTTTGGTGATACAGCCCTACACTGTCCTAGGTAAGAGCATGCTTTGCCCATCTGATCTGATTTGTCATTGAGGTGCTCCTCAATGACAAACTCCCCTGGAGTTTGACTCCCTGGAAACTTTGACTCTCCCAGAAACTTTGACAGGCAGAATAGGAGTTAAAGTCAAGAGAGTGAGCAGATTGTTTTTGAGGAAACAATCCTTGGCTGCAGGGGAGGGGGTTGGAAAAGCCGGAGCCCATGCCAGTGCAATAACCTTGGGTTTCCCAGGGGCATTCAGAGGGGCAGAGGAGCAGGCACATTGGTGATGTCCCAAAGGGACACAGCTCTGTCCTTGCCCAGTGTCAGAGCAGGGCTAGCAGTTCACAGGAAACTGACAAAGCCAGAGCACATTGAGTAAGGCAACATCTAGCAGGCCCATGTTTTAGAAACAGACATTTTTTAATATCTTTAAAACTAATGTTGCCACTGTGTTTTTCTTCTGGTTGTTAATTAAACTCTCTGTCAGACAGAAGCAGTTTTCAGCCCGGGACTTGAAAGACAAACTGAACCTCTCTTCAGAAGTCCCTGGAAATAAGTCCTTACAAAGGAAATACAGTCATTCTCCCAGGCTGCATTGCCTTGCCTCCACTTTCATCTTGGCATGAAATACATCAATCACTCTTTTTTTCACCCATAATAATGCAAGCAAGAGTCTAATAAACATAATCCTCATCCTCTGAGGCTCAGCAATGATCCATATGGCACATACATAAGGGAAAATTAGTGATTAGACAGGAGTGGAATTCTCTGTAACATGATTACAGTACAAAAGACTGCAACAGCACTTCCTTGTATGCTCATTTTGCACTATCAATGAAATGGGGATTTTCAGAATTTTGCTTCTGTGACTGCCACTTCATACTGGTTACAAAGGGATTTTGGTCGAATAGCAGAGCTCAGACAAGGCATTTTATTATTTAAGAATGGATTATATTTATGGGTTACCTAGAAATACTCCAAAGGACATTGTGAAAGGCAATTGTGTGTCTCTGATGAAAATTGTGGGCTAGGATTAAAAGAGTATTATTTGTTTTTCAGAAGTATGAGCTGTGTAACTTTTAAACCACCCTGGCTTTGCAGGTATAAAGTGATGCTGGGAAGTTTGCTCAGTGCAAGAATATCTCATTATTGTGAGCATATATCTAAGCAGAGCCCAGCTTTACCACGGCCAGCTGTGCCTTAGTAGCTCGCATTAGTACCTTGTCAGCTCCCACTTTAGTTGTGCAGACTCTATGTCTTAAGACTTTTCCTAAGTGTTTGCAGACTGTCTATAAATAACCAGATGCATTTGACACCACTCCCTCTCTTCCACCACCTGCCATCAAAGGCACCGGCACCCAATGTCTCAGCGCTGCACCGATCCCAGTGGGGACAGAAAGGGGACCAAAAGGGTGGGAAGGAAGACTTAGAGCAACCCATATAATAGAGATCTCCAAACACACTAGCACAAGAAACACCAGCTGATCAAGAAATACCTCATAAACTTGATGCATTTATAGCACAGTGGGACTATAATTGATGAGAAGAACATTTTAACTGAAACAAGAATATTGGAATTATTGAGTGCAAATTCTGAGTACTTTAAATATTAAATAGGTTGAGTTTGCTTCAATATCTTGCTTATCGTTTAAGGTAAGAATAATTTCTAATTCCCAAAGACCCAAATATTTATGAAAAGCATTATGAATCTGATTTATTTGAAATGCAGCTCTAAAAACAATTATGAACTGTTTCAAAGACATTTCAATCTAAATAATGCTTTTTATGATTCTTTAATGCTAAAATTGAACAATAAATGAACATTTTTCTTTTGTTATTTGTATTATCCTATAAATGCTGTGTCAGAGACAGCTTGTTTCTGTGTTTGATGACAAGAGAAGAAAAGTAATGCGCTATTGCACCATTACATTATGTCCAAGACAGGTTTCATTACTCTGTTTTTCCAACATCTGGCTCCTCCCATGGGCTCTCTTGGACTGGTTTTTCCCAGACCTCATTCCAGCCTAGTTTCTCACTGGGGGCTCAGCCCCAGGACCCAGCTGGCTTCTCAGCCCTGCATCAGCCACCATCACAACCTCTTTCTCCCTTTTTTAATTACCTGTTTAAAAACAGATTGTTCAGACACATCAAACTTGCATTGAGTGGGTGCAGTACTTTTGAAATGTCACTGTTACCCTCTCATAAATGGTCTCACTTGCATGAGCTTAAAGAAACTAATTTAAAAAACACAAAGCAGGTGCTGCAGAATGAGCCATAATCAGAAATAAGCCACAGAGAGACAGTGTAAGATGTTCTTCCAGATATTCCCCATTTACAAGAAAATTTCACCTGTGGGAAGTCTTTGAACATTTTTGCTCCGAATATTTCCAGAGTCCTTATATTGTCCCATAATACAAGTTTTGCTGTTCTCACTCCTCTGGGAATACTTAACCTTTCAGCAGAGGTTCAGGACTACAGCGCTTCATTTCAAACACATGCCACCCGTCCTCTGATGGCCTGATCAGAAAGCAGGAATGCTCTATAAGGAGTGGACACCAAGACATTTCTTGTTGAAAAAAAAAAAAGTGAAACAAGTGCAACCTGAGCTTTAGCTCAGGTCCCCACTGCAGTAAAGCCTGTCTCCTCCTGGTCTGATTTATGTGGCCCAGTGTGGTCCCACAGCCCACCCACAGACGCCCAAAAGCGCATTTCTCATGGCTCCTGTCCTGGACTCTGCTCTCTGCCAGCCTCTCTCTCCCAGTGGGTGCAGTTGCTGGAAAGGAGGCATGGAGGACTGGCCTTCAGTCACCTGTAAGAATCCAGTTCTCAAGTGACCGCCATCACCACTGGCTCCTCAGATGCAGAATCCAGGTCCTGTACCACCATGCAGTACCTCACCACCACCTGCCACACAGCTGGGAAGGGGCTAAACACCAGCCAGTTCTGTCAAGGCAGCTGAGGAGTCAAACAATGTCCTCATACTCCCCAAGAAAAAAACTTTCCCCTTTGCTAGGCCATTGTGGGCACTTGTTAATATTTGTGACATTGATGCTTTATGCATAACTATATCTTACAAAAACCACAGTAATAACCTTTGGGAGTGATGCTGCTGAGGACACATGATGTGGCACTACTGACAAGGTCCTCTGGCTCACTGCTTGGTGCCCAGTCCCCTTGCGGAACACCCCAGCAAGGGGTGGCAGCTCTTGTCACCTTCCTGTCATCAATGAGGTACACACTGAAGAGGATGGGCACGAGACATGAGAAGCCTCACCGCAGCCTTTGACGCCAGCCTGATCTAGGAACACTTCTTTTAACTTGAAAACATGCAACATCCACCCCAAGCTTTCCTGCTCCATCACAGAAATGAGGGATGAGAAAAGACTCGCAGAGCACATGCAGGTAGGGCCTGACTGCTTTGTGAGTGACTCATAAGAACACTGCAAACTCAAAGTAAATGCAACATGATTTATTCGGGGTTGGAATAAATTACAACTGTTAAGCATATTTTATTGCTTTATAAATTGTCTGCTCTTAAAAGGCATTAATATCAAACATAAACAAAACAAAGACACATTCAATTAGCAGTTCAATTCTCTTACGCTTCATGAACAACTCAGTAGGGGGATTTCTTTATATAATTGGCTCATAAATTTGACTTTGACATGCACTGTCACCATTCAGACATATTGAGGGGACTGTAGATGTGTTCATTTGCTTTAGGATGTAATTTTTTAATGCAATTTTCTCTAAAATATCCCAATGATTACCCAGTCCTTCATTCCCTACTCAAGTACAAATCCCACTGCTTTCAAAGAAGTCCTTTAAAAGATATGCAGAAGGAGAGCTTCCAAGTCCAAACCAGGAATGAGTCTGGTCCCAAAACTGAGCGAAAAACAAACTCCTTCCATGTTAAAACACAAAAATTCCACACACAAAAAATGTGTCCTCCCATTCTGAAGGACTTTTCAAAAAAATCCCTGCATTATCTGAATTAATTGATGTGGAGAATTTCTATTTTTATTGTACAGTTACTCCCTGCCTGAGGCTGGTATGAATTTTGCTCAGCACCTGTACTCCTCCAGGATGCAGACCCAGGCAAGTGCGGTCTGCCCTGAGCCCTGGGGGCTGAGAGGGTGCTCAGGGAGGCCAGGTGTGCTCAGCACTGTGCAGTGTCCACCCCTGCACACACAGATGCTGTGACACAATGAGCTGGATCTGGCTAGCTCCAGCTAGACATGAAGGCAGAAAGAAGACCAAAACATCACTTCCTCAGCCTCCTGGGAGGTCACAGCTCCTGAACGCCAGAAAGGGAAAGAACATTGATAAGCAGCTCTCACTTCAGCACAAAAAAGCTTCCACCTGTCCTGCTCTGACCCTCTTGCACTCCAAGGGCCGTGTGCTCCCCATGCCTCAGCTCCTGAACAATCTCCCTGAGTTATTCCTGAGTAGGGAGCATGCATCTCTGCTCAGCTGGGTCTGAAGCAGCACAAAATGAGCTGGCCTATGCCCTGTAACACTCTCCAGAAACAGAAATGGAGACTCCAGTCTCAACTAGCCCTTGGAACAACCAAGAAAGTTCGCAGAAAGTATCTCCAGGGCAGATTCCCTTCCTGCCACAAAACTAGCATTAAAAATAATGAGCCACCAGTACAGAAAATCCTTCTAAAGCGGGCTCAGTATCATTCAGAAAGTTCCTATTAAGGGAAGTGTTTCTTCTCATACCAGCCTCTAATGTTCTTGCCATGTCTACAAGAATGTGAACAGCTGAGTGAGATGCTAGAATATTTTACACTACATTACTGAGTGGGAATGGTTAAGTCTATTACTGGATCCAAGAAATACATGTCAAATTTCAAAGAAAATATTATTACATCGATCCTGGTGTATTTCAGTTTTCATCAAAATTTCATCAGTAACATATATATGTTTTGTATGTTTTTATGCATAATCTCATTTAAAAAAACAGCAAACAAACTTTTTTTCTACTAAACATGGTTTCCTCAGAAGATGTTTGCTTTGTGCCATGAGGGTTGGCCAGCTTTGATCTCTGTGAGCAGATTTCAGGTGCTGCACTTGTCCGTAACAGCTCCCAGCAAGTCAAGGGCCAGGGCAGAGCTTTGGAGCTTTTGGCAGAGCTCTGGAGCTGTACTAAACTGGGCCAATTCTTCAGCAATTTTCAGTGTCCTACTCATCCAGCAAGTGGACAAATCCTGGTTTAGCTCCCAGCCACATCTTAAAGTGCTTAATGGAGGGGTGGGGAACAGTAATGCCCCTTCCTCCACCTCAAGTCTTGCCTTGGGAGAGCCTTGTGGAAAGGTGGCTTTGTGGCTGTTTTGTGCTAGCAGGATACACTGCAGCTGGGACAAGGGCATCTGTGTGATGTGTGCCTGATTCACGACATCTCAGAGGAACATAACTCAAAAATGTGCAAGCTTTTCACTCTCATCAGTCATCTCATTTATGCTCACTGAGAACAGATTCTTGGCTGACTTCTTTTTTCCCTTAGCAGTTCTGAATGTTGCTTTGAAGATGAGAAGGGGGAAAGCTCGCCTTCAGGGAGAGGGACAAGCAGAGACACTTGCAAATTAAAACGCGTGCACATGTCAGCCACCACAGCCGTGACCTCCAGTCTGTAAAGCTTTACAACACAACTTCTTATCTTGAACCTAAATTTCTCAGCCCTTCCAAAGGTTCCCAAGAGCATTCCTTCTTATGTCAGTGGGATGTCTCACAGGGCTCTACAGCAAAAACTAATGAAAGGAACAAACTGCTGTCACCAGGATAAGTTACAGGGTTACATTCAAGCCACAGATTCTGGAGGGAGCAGACTTATTCCATTTTCTGGTGAAAGTGCCATACCAAGCAGCAAGTCAAGCCCAGTGTGAGAAGGAATAGGAGCTAATAAATAGTGCACTGGACTAGGATTTGGCAGAGGGAGTTCATTCACCTTCCCCCTTGAAGTAATCAGAAAAAGGAAATAGTTTCTATTAACTTCAGGGTGCTCAAACATTTCCATCTCAGCAAATGTTCCTAAAATATTTCTCCTCTTCAGCAGTGCTTAACAGCTTATGCACTGCCTGTCTCAGACTGAGAACAACAGACATAAATCTTATAAGGAATCACACTTCTGGAAAAAAACCCAAACAACAAACTTCAGGACCACTACATCTTGGCTAAGGCTCATTCATCCATCTGCAACACCTCTTTCCCCATCTGATCTTCACTCCTGAACTGCCCATGTGCCATGCACCTGCAGTCAGAGAGAGCCGGAGCTCTTAAATACACTCACATCTTTATTTCTAATTCTCCAGGTTTTGCCTTCAGCAAGGCACTCAGGCCAGCACTGTCTCAGGGAGTTCTGTTAAAGAACGCGACTGACTGGGGACCGTGTTCCTACTGAACTCAAAAGCAGATGTGACAATCAGTGAATACATCTGAAAGCAAAGCTGTTAACCAGTGCATTCGTTCACAGGGAGGGCAGTGTTCAGCCACTCCACCAAAATATGGCAGGCATATTAATTAGTGGTTACAAAATGCTCTAACTTTTCACAGACCTTTATAAATGCTGAGCATTTTAACAGGCAGGACAGCCATGCCTGAGAATTCAGTGTGTTGTTAAAAACTGGCATTTCCTTCTCGGACAGTCCTTCCCATCACAAAGTGTCTCATGGAACAAACAGGTGTCTATATTGTGATTATACCAGTGGAGGAACTGGGTCAGAGATGGATGCCAGCTGGATCAGACCCATGGAGCAGACGAATGATTTAGTCAAGCAAAAACTAAGTCACCTGATGCCAGGCCCAGTGCTCCATCCACATCACCAGAGGTTACTGAATAAGGGATATAAATAATCCCCCCAAGGAACTGATGTATCATGAAGGGCAAGGAGCCTCTGAAGCTATGAGCAGTGGCATAAAGTACGGCCCAAGTATATTACATATTTAGCTCTATCCCTGCTTCTCTGTCACAGGGGCAGTGGGTTGCTCGGACAGCTGTCTTCTGGTTAGCCTATTATGTTATTTCCCATGAAAATGCAGGTAAAAGTGTGTATATGATTCAGTAGTAGAACAGAAGTCTTCTTTTACATGGGCTGAGAGAATGTTTCTTATACCCAAACGAGATTTTTGCATGCATCTGCATACTCACCCAGATACTGCCTCTGCCGTGCTCCATGCCTGAGTTTCATGCCCGGTTGCTCTGCGTAGCAGGCATATCATATGCACACAGTAACCTGGTACAAGAGCACATTCTGCAGGCCAAGTTTCAGGCAAAAATTCACCTACAAAACCTAAGTGTGCTGGTCGTTTCTTGCAGTGAATCGGGCTTTCACTAGGAATTAACATAAGCTGCAATGACTAATCTTATACTCTGTGCACTTGCTTATTTTCTTTTCACAGTTCAACCACTTTCTTCCTTAATTCTAAAACGCTAAAGTCTTACATAGCATTCAGAGCATTCTTTTCTGTTGGCTGTGTTTTGCTATGCTCTAAGCCTCTATCACAATGCATGCAAAGGATAATGGCTGAATTTGTAATGCTTTTAACTAAAAAAATACTTTTAAAAACATAAAACATAAATTATTTATTCCTCTTTGTCCATTGTTTTAAGCACTGAGTCTTCTCCCAGGATTTTACACAGTTCATTCAGTCTCTGCTGCATTTTAGGAATTCCTGCAAGTTGGGATTCCAGTCTCTGTTTTTCCTCACTCAGTGATAAACGGATAGCGGTGTCCAACTGCTCGAAACGCCAGCCGCCCTGTCCGTCAAACTGCAGCAAGTGAGTGTGGTACTTCCTGCAGCAGAAATTAAAACATTAGTTATGGCTCAGGGAACAGAGGGTTCATTTTTGCACACAAATTTGGATGTCTGTGTCTCTTCTCAATGGTGCCTCTCAGGAATTGGAGAGTTGGCCAGTCCTGGATCACTCTTGCGTGTGGGATTTGGCTATTTCAAAGCCTGTCACTGGGGCCTCCCTAGGCCTTCTAGTGAAGTTCAGTGGGAGGGTGCCAGCTCTGAGCTCTCAGCACTGCCATGGGCTCCCAGCTGGGGCAGTCACTGCCCACATGGCTGGGCTCCTGAGGCCCTCACCTGTAGGGATGCTGGCTGGAGTGGGCAGCAGGGCCCTGGAGGGTCCCCTCATGGTCTGCTGTCCCTGGCCAAGGTGGGGGCCTCCCTCCTGGAAATGCTGTCCCTGGCTACAGTTGCCTTCACTGATACTCCATCAGATGCCTTTTTCTCTGGCAGATTGAACAGCAGCAACAGACAAGGTTCGCGTCTCCCTCAAGAATGCTAGTCCCAGTTTATTTTATTTACCCTGCTTTCTGAGAGAAGTCTTATGTCCTTAGCAGAAAATACAGTGAGGCAGGCACAGTGTGCCTGATGCTACTGATAAAACTTGAGTTTGTTCAAATTACACCTCCATTTGTTCCCTGCGTCTTCTAAGGATGGCTAAAGGTAACTTCAGTCTTAAAACATGGTTTGATTTGCAAGGGACCAAAATAAAAAAGTCTGTGTAGGAGTCATAGATCTTTCAGTGAGTATCAGGGTGTGTGCAATGAAAATATTCAAAAGTGTACGTGTGGAGTTTGTCAAGACCTGACAAGACATTTTTCAGGAGGTGCAAGAGGAAGAGCAGAGAGTTCAGAGCTGCAGGTATGACTGTGTAATTTATCACTATAAATTATAGGAGATGAGATGCATCGTAAAACACTGATTTATAAATCCCATCCAGGGAATGTGACAGTTTAATAAACTCAATGGCATATGGGACATGGGACACAAAAGAGATTCATCTCCAGACTTACATTCACCCCTAACTGCATATTATTCTTTGTGACCCAAAATGCTTAATCTATCCCTCTAATTTTCCCTCACCAAAGCCCAAAAAATCAACAAGCTAAGAGCTGATTGAGATGTCCAGTGTCTGTGGTTTAGGAAAGTTTTAATTGCTATTTTGATTAAAAGAGCAAATATTTCCTGGTATAATTTTTAGGAGAAGAAAACAGCATGTGAACACTTTTTTTTTCTCTGCAGTGCAGTCCCTCTGGAAGCATACCCAAGCTATAGGTATTTGATGCTTATTTCTAAATTTCAGCATTTCTGTTTACTTCTCCAGAACCAAAAAAATCACCAGATTTCTGATTTCTGATCATTTCAGTAATACTGTGAAGGTTACAAGAGCAATCCCAAGCCTTTCTGAATATCACTCATACTCGGAAACAAGAAATGTTGGTAGGAAAATGAACTCTAAAGATCTTTCTCCAAAGGTCTTATGTATAACTTCCTCTCATTATCATTTACGGCTGAGATGCTCTCAAATATCTGTTTTCTTGAGAAGTGGTTTTAAAATAATGCCAAACTTCAAAAAAATCAGTCAATATTATTTTTCTTTAGAAGTGTAATTTAAATTATTTTAAAACCAGAAGTCTATGGGAACATTTTTTTCTACCAGAATCCTAATTTTTTCTTAACATTTAGGTCCTGATCCAACAAAAACCATTTCCACTGTCACCATCTACACAGAGGAAGGAGGAATGCTGGGGAAACTGTTCTTTTTCAGAGAAGTAGACACTGATACAATTTCTTTCCTTTGAGGTAACACACTGTTAATGGATTTTTTGGTCATCAGGTTGAAAAAAGCAAGCAGTCTGACAGTAGGATCTAGGAGTTCAGGACAAATAGCCTCTGCTAAAGTTAGCTTACACCCCCTTGGTCTCATTTTGCCCTTTAAAGTATTTAGTTGTTTTATGTATTAACTCCATTTATTTCCTTTGAGGGACTCTTTCATACTTAGTACTCCTTCCACTAGAATGATGTTTCCCAGAATTCTAATATTTCTTATTTTAATAGATGATCAAATTTTGAAAGCTCACAAATGCTGCAGATAGAGAATACAAACTGAAGTTAAAACCCAGATGTATTACTCCTATGGAAGAACAAAAAATAGTTTAACCACTTGTCGTGTTTCCCATCTTCTCCCTGCACTGGTAAACTTCCCTGGGATACCTCATGTATCTTGTCACTGTTACAGAATAACCTGGTGACATCTGTTGTGGTTGTAGTGTAGTCTTACTAACTGCCTCTTAGACACCTGCATGTTAGTAACTGAAACACGTTAAAAAATGTAAGAGGAATGAATAAATAAGTTACAAAGAATGAAAAAAAAAATCAATGCTAAATTAATTTACATCACTATAGCTGCAGATGAGTTATCTTAGAAAGTGCAGTAGATATTGATTAAACAATTGCCCAAGTAGAAAGAACACAGGCAAATCCACTTCCTGTCAAAAAGCAAAGACCATGATAAAACCCTGAACATACTTACCAAAGAGAAGGTCTGTGTGTTATGGAAAGTAGGGATATCCCAGCAGCTTTTGCAGCTTGGAATATCTTTCCTTCAACATCAATGCTTACAGCACTGGTACATTCATCCAGCAATGCATATTTCGGCCTTTCAAAAGCAGATAAAGAACATTACTTTTCTAGGTTTTGGACTGTATTCCCATGTTTAATTGAATGTTTAATTGAAACAACAACAGAAAAGAGAGAGTTATTTTTACCAGACAGCTGTCTCTCATTTACAGCTGGAGGCTGGTTAGCAACAGCATAAAGTTTCCATGCATTATTCAGGTGCAGAGACAACTTCCAGGAAAAATGGTGTTTATTTCCTGGTCCACCTGAGTATAAATGATCTAACTTCTATGTTCTAGTTTGACCTAGTGTTATTTTGTCCTAACAGCAAGTCGTGCAGTAGCTACAGCCAACTCACAAGCTTTCTATCCACTGCCATGTATGGACTGGGCTGTCTTTGTCTGCGTGCAGTCTCCAAAACCAAAAGGTTTTGGAACTTGGCTATCAAACTCCAAGAGCTTCTGCAACAGTCCATCAGATTTCTGCAACATTTGTAGGAGGGAAGATGTTTGTGCCTGAGATGTTAAAGAAAGGAATATCTGGAAAAGATAATGCTATGTTGCTTAAGAAGCATTGCCCAAACTAAAGGCAGAGCTTGTATAAATGACCAACAAGGTTTAGGGAGATCCTATGCAACCATCTGGCAGTGTTGCATATTGCAGATGCAGATTCTACTCTACTATTGCTCAAACTGCAACAGGAAACCTGCAAAACATTTTGTCATTTTCAAACGCTACTTAAGGAATGAATTGTAACACTTACTTGTGGTAAAACATCCGTGCCATACCCATCCTTTGCTTTTCTCCTCCTGATAAGACATCTTTCCAGTCCATGATGGCATCCCAACCTTTTTAAAAAAATGCAAATAAAATGAGTCAGGACAATGTAAGTTTACGAAGGAAATGCAGCTTCACTTGCAACATCTCTGCAATCTGTAATTAAAATCACAACGAGCATTTCCACTGCAGCAGAGACACCTCAGGGTTCTGAATCACATCTTATGAAGTACCTCAGTGCCTTTCCACTGGCAATCAACCGGAAAAATGTCCCTCGTGTCCTGTCAATTTTGAAAGTGGAATTCAACTGTTTTGGTCATGTAGATATAGTCAAAAATCTTTACTTACCATCTCTTTGAAAAAACTCTTTGGCCTGTAACTAATATTTTTATTCTTTTTGTTTCATGGAAAAATTTCCTATTTTTTCTTGAAAGTTATGAGTGGAAATGTAAAAACAAATTAAAATAACTGAAGTGGAAAAAACAAAAGGCAGTGCTGGACTGCATTCACTACTGTAGGCAAAGAAAACTGTCAGCAAACTCAAAAGAAGCACAGCTGTAGATGTAGGGATGCATCTGTGTGCACAGACAAGCAGCAAAACTGCATACAGACAGGAGGGAAAGTACTGTTCTATACACATTTCCCACTACCTTGATCCACAACTGCTCTAACAGGGGGTATCCTTATTTATTATTCTGCATGGCCTCTAAGTGATTTCTTTATCACTTTCAGATATATGCAAAGGGAGCATGAGGCCTTTTATCTGCAATCTTACAGCAGACTGGGCTTCTCTGAGTACTCTGGCATGATTCATTCTCACTAATGAAAAACTTCAAATAACAAACAACCCTACTGAAAATAAGTTTTCAGTCAAACAATCCAGATGGATTGAGTAGCAAAATAAATGAGTTTTGAAAAGGGAGAGTGTGGATGTAGCAAAAATCTGATAAGACACTTCTCTCAACAGATCATCTATTCATGACACAAGCAGCTGGAGCAGGGCTGAGAGAAAAAGAGAACATTTTTCCAAATCAGCCCAGAAACACTATAACTAAAAAGTTAAAAGCCCTTTTCTGCCACTGCCAAACTGAAAATAAACATTTGCCAGAAAAGACTATAAATAAGATAAAGCAAGGAGGGTAGGCTGTGTCATTTCTGGTACCTAAACAAAGGTGAGACAAGTGGGACTTACGAAGGTGCAGGAGGCTGGGGACTGTTCTACCTGTGCTTGGTGCTACACCAGGGTCTGGCAGGACTGAACAAAGCCTCAGGGGAGCATCTGATGAGGGACTGTAAGACCAAAATCAGGAATTGATAATTTCAGACTAAATTTCAAGAATCTTCTCCACATAAAATTGGAAAATATAATGTAATTATTTTTTTAATAAATATGTATATGGTTAGATTTAAAAACCAGGCATGCACACATAAGAAAAACATCACCTTTAGTGATCCTATAGTTTTTCCCTATTTTCTTTCCATTCTTGTTTAAAGATCTTGGTTGGTATCTTCTCAGGGGCACACACAGTGCTTTCTATCAGCAGAGTCCAGGCAAAGATGGAGTCGTGTAGCGATTCACTGAATCACCATTTGGATATACTCTGGTAAAGGGAACAGATACACAGAGGCTGCCATTGCTGAGCAGTCCCGGTTATGGGACCTCACAGAGAGCTGGAGTGCTCTTCCACCGACACCTTCAGCTTCCAAAAAACACTCTCCATTTTGGCAAAGGGTTCTAGCAAGGGGTGGGAACAGTCCTTCATGAAAACTACAGAAACAACTACACTTCTGAAGACAAGATTCAAGCTGCTGCTTATGTTCTGTTATTTTTAAGGTGAGAATATAGACAAGCTCCAGGGAACTGGATCTGAGCTAGGGTGTGGGTGCATGTGCATGTGTGCACATGTGCCTGGGGAAGCAGTGGCTGTATTCATACAGTCTCTTCCTGATCAGCTGGTTTATAAAGGCTTATTAAAAGATAAAAAGGGAAAAAAGTTCAAGAAGAATCACAGAATACACTGAATTGGAAGGGGACCCCAA
The DNA here is from genome assembly GCA_035222235.1 of Margarornis squamiger. NCBI lineage: Eukaryota > Metazoa > Chordata > Aves > Passeriformes > Furnariidae > Margarornis > Margarornis squamiger. The sequence continues at coordinate 14,170,724 of JAWWTY010000037.1, read as the reverse complement.
GGATCACCGAGTCCAATTCTTAGCTCTGCACAGGACCATCCTCAAGAGTCAGACCACGTGCCTTAAGAGTACATGGTGTGGCATGAAGAAGCATCCTCTTGTCAGGAAAATCATTCTATTATTTTCTCTACAGATGTAAGATTTAGCCTTTGTTTACCAGGATAGAATGGTCATCTCTATGGTCACTTCAACTTACATTCTAACTGAACATAAAATGTACGCCTTGTCTCTTCCTGCCTAGCTCACTCCCTGGACTTTTCTATTTCACCCCTGGAATGCCTCAAGCAACAGCTAAGGAAGGATGCATTTTTATACTACTCCTTTTAAAAATTATTTTCTAATGTCTGAACAATTTCCTCTGAACACTTAGGCATTGTAAGTCATAGTAAACTGACTCCCCACTGTGCACAAACAATAGTGCACTACTTGTCTCCTGTTTCTTCCTGCTGACATGGCCAGTGAAGGTCATGAGTGTTCTGGAAATATCAGCCAAGTCAGTGGCTTAGGTCACCCATAGCTACATCAACTTCACAAATGAAGAAACGAAATGGCTCGCCCATGAACACAGCACAAATATTTAAGTAGGTGCAAACACAACTGTGGCTTTCAGAGTCCAAATTCCTTGCCCAGCTTCTTGTTACAAATAGCCTTGATGTAGATGTGATGAACATTGGATGTCATAGAAATGCCTTTTGCAGCCAGTAAGACAAAGAGCATGTATAATGTGCTGGGGCACAGTAACAGCAATAGAAGTACCTATAGCTGTCAGCAGAAACCAGTGATAGCCTCATGATAGCAGCATTTCATTGTCCTGCATGGCTTCTTTTGTAATTCCTTTAATCTCAGTTTTCTGAAGGAAAACACAAGCTGTATCTGGCAACAGAAAGAAGTTTACACCTGGGGTCTGTAGCCCTCTGTATCCTTCATCCTTGTCAATCCAAGGATTTTATGCAAGACAGAGAATTCAGCTGTCAGAAAAAGATATGCTTAAAAATTCCCTTCTCCAGATTTACATTGCAATGCCCCTTATCAGACACGGACTGGAGCTTTACGTGACAGAAGAAAGGCTAGCACAGCAGACCACAGCCACAGAGTCCACCCCTCCAGAGTTTCTGGGCTTGGAAGCCTCTTGCACAGCATATGTTCCTGTGCCCTTTTCTAAATGAAAGCGAGCTCAGGCACTTTGCAGGATGAATATGCAAGGGCAACCCAGAGCTGAGGAAGGAACAAAGAGACCATCAATCGCATGAGCCCCAGCTCAGCGTGACACTGCAGGGATTTGTGTCTCTGGATTTCAGAGCCACTGGAAACGCTGGCAGCGCTCTCCAGAATTCCTGCTGGTACCAGTAACAAAAGCAAATCCAGGGCTAAAACAATCAGATGAAAAAATCTCAAAGAGAGGAAATGGGCTTGTCTGTGTGTTTATACATGGCCTAGCACAAAGGTTCCCTGGACAAGACCCAAAGATATGACAAGTGTGCAAAATAATGAGGAATAATTATAATCTGGGGTGCTGAGAAACCATAAACAGGTTGAACTCGTTCACTAATGTCATCAGCCCCAGCCGGACAGGCCCGGTCACGCGTTCACGGTGCTGCTACACGTACTCATGGCTCCTCTCCGTGACAGGCTGCCGGCAGCCTGAGGCTGCATCACAACTGACACTTGCTAAATAGACACAGATTTTCAAAGCAGGGCAAAAGAAATCCCCTTATGTATATCTACTGCACATCTCCATGCTATTACTCCCCATTTCTAGACATGCTTTTTCATCATCTATGCTGAATACAACCTTCTCTGCTACCTTGATCTTGTATGAAATTATGGTTCTGGTAGAACTAGGAACTTTGCAGGTGTTGATGGGGCACCTTACTGATAATATAAAGGCAAGTAACAAACCAGCATTCCTCTAATATCCAGCAGGTGAGAAAAACATTAGTGTGGGCCTCAGTAGGAAAGGAACTCTGCCACCAGCAGCAAAGGGGCTACTGCCAACAGCCACTCCACTGGGTTCTTCGAGGGTTTGGGCTCAGGGAAATTCACAGCAGTGGTGGTGGGAAGGGGGACTGTTGTTTTGGTGGACTTGATGTATTCTGTTGATACTAACTGAAAGAAGTTTCACAAGAACATGGAAGGTAGGTGCCAAACGGGGCTATTTATTCTTGCAACCATTCTATTCACTTCTAACTGGGTCAAACCTTATTGCCAGAAAAAGAGGAATTTCTGTCATTGGCTGCAACAAGAACAATGTCAGGCTCCTGTTGGCTACTTTATACTTAGAACGTGGGGACCCTTGTACTGATGCAATGTGGAAGTAATTCAGCTAAAGACAATAAAGTCACTCCAGGACAAATAATTTGAATCAGAGTTGTGTATTTCTGGCTCCATCTGGCTTTTTCTTAACTGCCTACAAGGAGCAGAACACAAAACTGCAAAGCATCAGATTATACACACATGACTTTCGTGGTCAATTAAAGCACAAGAGGGTCGCACCCTAAGGTCTGTTGCCTGGTTGAGGCTTAATGCTGCAGAGGATAGAGGAAAAGGGAAGAGACAGAGGTAAGGCTCTGAGGGAGAAGAGAAATAAATATTGAAGAATTATATTAGATTTCTATAACTGAATGATTGAACTGATAGTTAGCTCCATTCTTAGAACAGTTAAGGAAACGGTTCAAAATAGCATGGATGTATCCCATATAGCCACTAAAAATGGTTTCTTTTTTTTTCTTTCAGATGCAGTACATTTTCCAAAAGGGTATATAATACATAAATAGAAACTTCCTGGGAATGTTTCAGCAAAACCTTTTTTCTATTGTAAAATGCCAGTGTTTGTCAAGCATCAAAGCAATTTCCAAAAAGGACAAAGATGGTTTGGGGCAAATCCTTTGCTCTACGAGCTTTATAGGGGATTTTTCACTATTTCACAAAGAATAAAGTTTCATTTTCAGTAAAAATAATTTTCATTTAAAAATACTATTTTAATTAATAGAATAAAATAAAAATTGGAATTAAAAATATTAACCTATGTATAAATAGAATTTTTCAATTCTTTACTTTCAACAAGTACTTCTGTCTGGCTGGTTCAAAAAAAACCAGAATATGAGTCTTTGTCCCACACTGCAACAGCTTTAAAAAAGATGTAAGCATACAAAACCCCCATAATGTGTCAAATCATGTCACAGATTTCCACTCTCCGCCTACCTTGGCACTTGTCTCCTGCAAATGCTAATGGAGAGAAGGGAACAAGTAAGTATATTATGGTCTAAAAACTTCTGGTATGTGGTAATCTCTCTCCCCATTTTCCGGCTTTGCTCACTTCTGTCATTTTAGATCACAAAGTGCCTAAGACACTTTTTTCTCCCAACGTTTGCTTGTGTGAACTTTTGCACAGTATGCCCTTATCCTGAGTTTCAACAGAGCACCAGTGAACATTAACAGTGTCCTTCAGACTTTTTAATAGATTGTGTGTGTTGTGCATGAGCAGTCAGACAGGCAGAAGAGCAAGAATGGGGTCAGCAATAAATACTTTCTTTGGCAGAGAAAGCAGAGCGAGACTCATCCAAACCTGGGGTTTCAGCTTGGCAATACAGAAGAGTGACTCTGGCCAAGGCATCTTGTACATGGAGCACAGTAACTGCCCCATCATCAGTTACACGCTCCAGCTGCAGGGTCAGAAACCACAACGATGTGCATTCAAAGACTGCCAGGGGGATGGTTTTGGCCACTGAAGGTCAATGTGTTGTTCAGTACATCTACAAGTACCAGCACACAGTGAATGCACACTCCACAGTGACTCCTTGCCACCGATGATTTAACTGCTCCTCTTTTTCTAGCTCCCCATTCCAACTCTTTTTTTTGTTCTTCTGCAATCTGGGCACTTCACTTGCTGGTTCAGGAATACTAACAGGAATAGTTATAATGTCAGTGCAGGGAGTAGAGGCCTTCTCTGCAGTTATTCCAGTCACTGGGTTTAGCTCTCTGCTACTTTTTCAATTCTTGTGTCATGGGATCAGATCTGAATAAGAATATGAATCAGAATGATGGCACATCCTTATTTTCTACTGCAACTCAAGGGCCAACAGTCACTATCACATTCTTAACAAAGAAGCATTAACCCATGGAAAGATGAGAGTCTATCAAGAGGACTGCAAGGTGAAAAAGTATCTATAGGTATACAATTGCTGCTGTAAACAATTACTACTCCCCACTCTAAAACATGAAGAAAAGACACTGCAGTGTCCATTGAATACTTTGAAAATAAGATACCTTCTGCCTTTTGAACACAGCATCAGGCTGCAATCCAGGAGTGGGAATCCCAATGGCTGAACCACTACTCTTTATTGTCAGAATGATCCTGAGTAACCAAGCACACACACAAGGCAATACACCCAAAGTACCTGCTCAAAAAGGAGCATCAACAGCTGGCAGAGAGAGAGGCAGGTTACTTTCAGCACTCCCAAATCAGCCCCTTAGAAGGGTTTAAAGAAACTTTTTCTTTTCTCTAAGTGTTACTAACTTTGCCCTGTATCTGTTTTAAAAGTATAATGATGGGGAAGAAATTCAAACTAGAGACGAGTGGCTGGTAGGAACAGGAAGATGAAAATTATTGCTATGCTTGGGAAAAAAAAGCCATGAAATGCTCCAGTTCCTTAGATACGAAAGAAACTTTTAACATCTTGACATTTATAGTGCCATTGTGTTTACATTGTTCCCTATGCTGAGAACAAACAACACTGAGAACACATGGCAACTTAAACAGCAAGCAGTAGATGGCAACACTACTGCCAGCCAGTGTGGTTTGGTTATTTTTAACTTGCTTACCCTGGTGGGGTGCTATCAGACACTCCTAATGGCACATACTCCTGCTGATCTCACAAGCTAGGGAGGTGAAAGCAGATCTGACTTCTTCTTCATTCACAGGCTTTCAAGTTGATGCAGTCAGTGAAATTACAAGATTTTAAGACAGGCTACATTTTCTAAGAAAATGAAGGAAGGTCAGTGATCTCACAATACCAGGAAAAGACTGGCCACTACAAGAGAACAACGATGTTCAGCTTGGATATGGATTTACTGGGGAGGGGAGGAGAGGAGCACTCAGCTCTTCTCTGCCCATTAGCATCAGTAGCAATAACCATGTGGCTGCGCAGCTCCTGCAGCCATCAAAGGTTTGGATCCAGTTTTGCCAGTTCAGTTAGTAAAGGTCAGTCACACTAAGGCATATACATGAGGAAATGATTTTGTAAATCTTTTTACAAAAATATGCAATTTACCTCCTTCTCTTTGAACTATGTGGTACAGATGAACCATCTGCAGAATAGACTCCAGATCTTGATCTTGGTAGCCTTTCTCATGCATGTCATCCACTGAGTCTGGATAGATGACTTGATCACGTAGTGTTCCAATGGACATGTAGGGCCTAAAGAAAAAATACAGAGAAACTGGTAACCTGAGGCTGGCTTCAAGTGAGCACATCTTGCTGATGCGCCATGAGGAGAGTATAATGCTTTAAACACCATGTTGCTAAAACTGGATTTATCCAGTGTATGCATTGTGGTTGAACACTTTTCTAATGTTACGCTAGGGAAAATGCACTGTTTCCATAACAGTTGATTACAGGGTAGCAACAGGGGTAGTGTTAGCATGGAAACACAATGACAGATCAAGCAGAATAGATACCTATTTTTAACCCCATTCGGAATGCCTTCATTTGGAATCAGTGAAACTATGCTGTATTCAAGGTTTGTTACTCCAAGAGATTTAGAAATTGATTTAAACACTCACACGTTAAAAACAAGCTGTAACAAAAACATTGCAGCTCAAACTGGGAAATAATTCCATGGTGCAGCAGGAGACACCCAAGTCAGGCAGGAGAGCACTGAAAGCCTCCTTTGCACACTACTATTACAAAGTGCAGAATTGTGACTGGGCATCTTAGCAGGCTGCAGAAGCCAGTGTAACACTTCTGAATTGCAAAGTAGCATACATTAGAGAGACTGATTACCTTAAACCTCCCAGCACCAGCCTCCCTTTGCCCAGTACAAGGCTGTGCTGTACGTGAAGCAGCTTCTGAATCACAAAGTTTCCAGACCAGGTAATACCATCTGTCTTACTAAAACAAGCAGTCTTCAATTTAAGCCAGAGTCCTCAATCATGGTTATGTCCCTGGACATGGCTATGAACAGTTTCCACAATGTCATGAGATGTACACAGTCTCTGGTACAGCCTAGGCCCCAAAAATCCTCCTAGTCTCAAAAAAAAGTAAGCTGAAAGAACAGTTTCATAGGTCTCTAAAAGATACCAGGCCATTCAGGCTAGGATAGAAAAGGCAACCTAAGACACATCTATTTGACCATTTCTTTTGTTGCTCTTGTTCTAAGGATTTCTTGTGAAGGACAAATCTCCATTCTGTCCCACAGATACTGCTGATAGCTCTTGGAAGCTAGAAACATCCCAGGAACAGTCTGTCAGATTTTGAGTTTGGAAGGGAAGGACAGAGCCAAAGAATAGTCAGGCTCCAGATTCTGACCTGCCTTCTGTGCCAACAGTTCCACTAACTCCCTCTGGGTTTATCTGTTAAAACAATGCTAGTCTTACTAAAGCTGTGATGCCTGGGATAATAGAGAGGAGCAGCTAAAACTGGACCAGCAACAAGGAGGCTTTCAGGCAGTTTGTCTTCCCACCAAGAATTGCTTCCAACAACTTCACAGAGGCCTGACAAGGAGTCAGTTGTCTGCTCTAAAGTAAGCTCTGGATCTATGTGATGGGAAGGTCTCAGCCTTGCAGAGGCTTTGCCTGGCAGAGATGTGTAATACCTCAGCAGATTTCTTCCCTTCCCTTGGAGTTGTCTGCGGAAGGGGCAGATTTACCCACTGTTATTCTGAGAGTCCCTAAAATACACCACAGAGTAAAGTGAAGGAATTCATAATCCAACAAATGAAGAATTACAGAACTAAAGCTGCAATATGAACTAAAAGTCAAATGCAAGATGGCATCAGCTGCATTGCTTTTAGTGCTGCAAACATCCATGGTGAACTGCCTGTATCCGCCTGTAGTTCAACCACTTTCACCGCCAGCTGGGTGAGGGTGAAAAGGGCAGGAGTTCTGAACTTCTAGCAAATATTTGGTCATCTCCCTATTGTGGCAAGCACCCACACGGTGCAAAACCAGAACCACAAGTCAAACACAAGTACTGCTGCTCCTCTCTGCTCACTGTTCTGCTGTCTGCTTATTGTGGGAAGAGTACTGCTCTGGGCTGCTGCATAAACACTAGCACCAAGTACAGTGAACCACTTACATTTATTGGGATATTGCAAAATCTCAACTCTAAACATTAAGTAACTTCATGAAGTAATGATATATTACATTTCCATAGTGCTCTCCATCTAAAATCCCAAAGGGCTTTACTGCTTGCATATGTAGAAATCACTTCACTTGCTCCAGACTGCTGCCACCTCTGGGACAGAAGGCAGCAACTCCACCTGTGCTCAGAACGGTTTAAATCAGGTTGTGGCTAAGCCTGTGTAATTTAGGTGAAGCTGCAGGTAAGGGCAAGGAGGGCAGAGTCACCTATCATATAATTTGTCTGGGGTTTAATACCTTACTCTTATGAAGTATGATCCTGTAATGATTAGCAGGTCTGAGATTTTACCTACAGCACAACCAGGAAGGCAATGCTCAAAAGTGCCGTGCCAGGACACTTGGTGCCATGCTGTTTACTGAGTCACCAGCATTGCTTCCTGGTACAGCTGGATTTCCCTTGTGGCATCCCATCTAAACACACCAGTACTACCAGGCATGCCTCTCCCCACCTAGTTTATAAAAATTAAAGAAAAGTCCAGCCTGCAGTGGAGTAACAAACCCCATCAATTACTAACTAGCAGAGAGAAAGAATGGCTTATGGCTACAGGTCTGCCCCAGGCGGTGGGAGACCATGTTCTGCTTCCCCCATCCCATAGGAAGGCACTCATGAACCTGAGGGGACACTTCATCTTTCTTGGCAGATGTCTTGTTTGGTGCTCCAACTCTTGACAACAAAGAGAGGCACCTCTGTGGTTGGTTTACCCCATTCATTTAAGGGTGGGGATGGTTTGCTACCTGGGGGTGTCTTCTCCCTCAATGGGGGACACAGCCCAGACAACTTAAATATTAGATTCTAAAGTGCTTAAGTTAGATGAGATCTCACCTAACTCGTACTTTCATAATCTCACTCTAAACCAGAATTATCTACTGGTAACTTGAAGACAATAACCTCCTTACATACCATAGGTGCCACAAAGTTAAACACACTAAAACCTGTTAAACATCAGATGTTACTGTAATTGAGGTCACATGTATATTATAGCTAGACATTAAGTAGTAAGAAGTATGGGTAACTGGATATAGCAACAGTGAAATTCTGGCTTTGCCAGTAAGCTCCTTGTTAAAATACTGTTTTCATTAATTTTTTAGCAGTTGAAGCAACAAAAATAGTCCTTTTGTCCTAAAGTAATAGTTGAGTTTAACTGGACTTAATCGATTTCTGATGGAGTTTTTCCTTTCAGCCACAATGTCTGGGTTCCAGTCTCAAAGAAAGCACTCTTAGAGACTCCAAAAGCAACTCCTCTGCCATGCTGAAGTCATGTCTTTGACAATAATAGCTCTGCAATTGTTTTCTTTCTTCCTCTGCTTTCTGAAAAAAGATTTCCATCTTGTTTTTGAGATACAGGATTTAATATCAGTAACCCTTTTTTAAAGCTTTGGTATCCAAGCGTCACTAAGCTAAGAAAACTTACTCATTCTTGTCCAGTTTTCTGGAATATCAAGGCATTTATTGGAACAGACATTTTCAGTTCTCATAAACTTATGCTTTTTCAGTCAGTTTGATGGCTCTATTACATCACCAATTTTAGTTTGGTGCACTTAGCATTTCACCTTGCAGCATTGTAACTTCTTGTAATTCTCCTAGAACTTGTAATTCTTCCAGAAACAAGCCATCATCCCTAGGGTTTATGGCCTCCCCCTTTCAGTGAAGGCTTTAAAGAAAGATACTATCAAGACATGCTGCAATCTGAAGCCTGTGGTATGGACAATTCCCCAGGGCCCTACTGACGCGTGATATTGTGTACAATGCTGGCAAAATAAGAGAGCAATCATACGGGGAAGAGGAGCAAGTATGATATGTTCTCTTCATCCTAGCTTTGGGAAGGAAGAAGGGGCAGGTGCTACAAAACAGTACAGGACGTAGCAGTCACTTGTCTTTCCACAGAGAGGACTTGTATGCTGGAGCTGTCAGGCACAGAGAAAAAAGTATAGTGCAAATTCAAAAGGCCTGCAGATATACACCAGACATGGTGTACTATGGTAACCAGGCTGCATTAACATCTAGTAATATTCTGATGTCTTGAAGAGCAGAGGACTTCACACTTTCAGGTAGCAAGTTAAGGAAGATGACTTGCTTAGATGTCAAAAAATTTCTGTTCTAAAATCAAAACAAGCCATACCCACTTGAAATATTTACAAATACTTCCTGAATGTATTCAAAGGTGTTTTCATCTTCTGTGCAAAATAAACCTTGGTGAAAGAAATTATTATCTGTTCTGACATCCATAATTTCATATTAAAGAATTACAGCAACTGATCAATAGGGACTTTGAGAATCTCTGAAACAATCTGAATGGTCAGAGTCTTAACTACAAACATCCTGGAATACGAAAGGGACCAAAAATAAAAATAAACCTTAATTAGGTGTCCAATATAAGTGCCCAAGGAACAGCTTCCAGGTACAGTCTAAAGCTCACCCTGCCTTCCTTGGCACAGGCTGTGATTAACATTTCCTCCATGGAAGGCAAAGTCTAGAAACATGTGGCCTGTGACTCTGAAACCTATCTGCATGGCCCCAACTGCACAATCCACACCTGATTTGCCATTTGCTGTCCAAGTGTGTTTGCACTAATTATTGCACTACTATTCTCATGGATATGCAAAGTCATGTGGGAAAATGATGTGCAATGCAACTATAAACACTTGACTGACCCATTTTATAAGCTTCTGTTTCTGGCTGACAAGTTGCCTCTCTAATACATCCAAGTGGAGAGAAAAAGGGGAACACTACACCTGGGATTCTCCATTTCAGATAAACTGCGGCATGGATTTTCAAAGGAGATTGGGATGGTTTCAGAGTGCAATGCAGAGTGCTTGCTTTGATGACTAAAATAAAATTCCAAATTTAGGCACCTCTATTTAAGAAGATTATACTGGAGCCAAGCCCCAACCAGGGAGGTATCTTCCAAGGAAACTTGGAAGATCTTAGGGAGTCAGCGCTTGCACTGAAGAATCTCCAGTCCAGAAAGCCAAATGTTATCTAATTCCCCAGAAGGTCCAGCACAGCATGGAATATGAGAGCAACAGTTTGAAGTCCAGCACAAACACTGCAGCTACTAGAGATGCAAGAAGAAGGGCTGTATGACAAGTTTACCATTAGCAAATCTCTTCCAAGAACTCGTTTCAGACTAAGTTCTTCTCAGCTTGCAGGGCATCAGATTGCTATTTTTCTAGGCTAGCATCCCAGCTAAAAGGAGTCAAAGGGAGGGCACCTTTTAATCTTCCCACTGAAGCAAGGAAACTGCTGTTAAGAGGCAGGAACCATGTGTCCAAAGAGAGAGTTACTGGAAAGAGCCTAATTATATACTATACCAGTCAAGAGTCCTCAACTGGAAGGAGGGAGACATCACTACCAATCTTTTTTCTCTCAGTGCTCTTTAATATAAAATGCAGCAACTATACTAATCCTTCAGTAGCACTGTAAAAACATATTAAAGGGGATTTTAATCTTATTTCGGTGCCCGCTCTCAGGAGAGGGCTTGTTAGAGATAAATGGATTTAACGTTCAGCTCTCAGTTTGGCATTTAAACTGCAGTAAGAGGCAGAGGATCAGACACATATTTATATTTAGAGATTTCTATAGGTTAACTCTAGGTGGCTCCCTTTACCTACTACATATGTATTTTGGATCATTTTCCAAAAACTTGAAATCTCTCCCTGATCATCTAGGGAATCCACACATATTTGAACATTACATCACCTTGCTTGCCACGATCCTAATTTTTAAGAGCACCTCAGCAAAACTCCAGTTCTTGCAATGCTCCTTATTCAGATCAATAGTAAAAACTCCAGTTTTCAACAGCACCAAAGCTTGATCAATAGTGATGCTCAAGAAACAACAGCGTCCACTAATTAAAGTGAACTGAATTCTTAATAGTGCTTTGATGACATTAATAAAATAAACAGCAAAAAAAAAAAAAAATTGATGGCACCACCACTACAGCTTTGGGAAAATAAAATGTTTTGAATGAATGTGCATTAAGTTATTTTTCAGCAGTGTTGTATCCACTACTCTCAAACAGAAGGTGGTATCCCCAAAAAATTAAAAAATAATAAACAATAATTATCAAAATTAAAAAAACACAACAGGCTGAGTTTATTGCACTGTGTCTATTTCAAGAGATTTTAAGGCGAGCTAATTTTCAGCAATGCTTCTAAATTTATAAATAATTGATCTCTCTTTAAAATATCCTACACTGAACTTTGCTCTCCACTCATACAGAACTAGCTAGGAACATCCTCTAAATATTTCAGATAGATCAGTTACCAGAGTGGAATGTAATCAGCTTATGTCCATTAACATAGTTAACAGGACATGAAATGCACAGTATGAAAGGCTGAATTCTCAATGCATATAATTAGAATTTGGTATCAAAGGCTGAAAAAAATCACACTAGTCATTCTGTGGCTTTTTTTGCAAAGAAACTGTGCTCATCTCTGCAAGAAAACAATCTGGGAGGAAAAAATAACCAGAATGGTAAAAGAAGCCTTTAAATTAAAATGCTATTCATGCTAAGGTATCATCTCATCTCATGATTATTCACATTACCAAGACCACGTACAATATTACTACAACTGGTCAGAGACCAAAAAATATTTAAGGGGAACATAATTATCCAGTCTGTTTGTATCCTGTGATAGGCAGTGAAAACACAGAAACACATGCATAATTAAAATCAAACCTCAAACAATTTTTACAAAATACAAGCAGCTAATGCATTCTGAAATAATTATACCTCCTGCAATGAATCAATCAAATGAAGGAAAAATGCTCTCCTTTTCATAAACATCCAGTGTTTGCAGGCCCAGTCTTTTCATACCTCTGGCAGTAGTGATGATAAAAGGATTATTTGGATGGATGATCACAAAGATCAATGAACTGAAGAAAGAACAATGAGCTGCTCTGGAGAAGATTCTAGCCTGCCAGTCCCACCAGGAATACTCCGGCCTGAGAGGTGTTTCTGATTTTTATCACAGCGTTATAACACAATGAGCAAGGCAGTTTCCCTCTTTTGGAAAGATCCCATTCATGGTTTTGCAGATGAGAAGTGACACCTTACTTCACAGAGAAGAGGAAGTGTAGACAGTGAACCCTCTAGAGCAGAGGCTGACTTTACTCTGGGTTTCTACAATGCTTAGTTTTCCATGCATAATTTCTCCATGCACTGTGATATGAATATGCAAGTCGTACTAGAGCAATAGTGTGTCTGCAGTGAAACACCCTGCCAACAAGTGAGAAGTCACATACTGCACTGACTTCCTTCTCTTACGTGCTGTGAAACACTGCACTACACAGGTCAGAACGTGACAGTCAGAATACAGAGATGCACCATGTATATGGATACATGGCTACAAGCATTACTGGTACCTGATGTGGCTCCACAAGGGAGCAGTAGTAATCTCTAGCAGAAACTAAAATTGATAGAATATAATTAGTGCAAAATGTTTGGCAGATAAACAAGCCTGGAAAAGTCTTCCCTCTTGGGAAAGACACACTGCCATCTAAGCTACGCAGGCGCACACACGCTCAACTGCAGAAAAAAACTCCACCTGCTACATGTTCCCATGAGACCATGACAAAATTAACAACTCAAGAAAATTAACTGAAAACCCAGAGTTCTGGGGAGCACTCAGCACTGTTTGCAGAAGAGACTCATCTCACCTAGAAGTTACTCACACCAGGCTGTTAGTCTCCCAGGCTCTGTTTGTAGTCAACGATATCCTCCTGTGAACTGGTCCCATGACACAGGATGAAAAGCTGCAGTGATCCAAATGGGAAGACTGTGGTGTATTAAGGACTTAGTGATCCGTGGAACAGTTGACCTGAGTGGTTGTGGGCCTGTGCTATGCTTTACTGCCCTGTGTTGGGTTGTGCTGCACATACAGCTTGGCCTTCAGGCCTGTGCTGCACTGCACTTATCTCCTGGGTGAAGGAAAAACTTTGTCAGCTAACCATCCTGGAGGAGCAGGCAATCAGCTCCCACTTGGCACCAGCAGTTACACCACCTGTGTGTCCTTCTCTTTATCTCCAAGCAAAGCAGCATGTTCTCATGGTGGCATCCTTTGGTTTGACAGTAGAAATGACAAATGACATTGTTTACCTCTAAGAAAATCCTACCAGAGTGCTAGAGACCATAATGCTAAGGAACCTTAGCATGGATGGGACCAAGTGTAGCATGCTGTGCTGTGACTAGAGGTCTATCTGATGCTGCAAAATGCTGGGCTCCTAGTGTCTGAGGGGATGCAAGGACCACAGAGCTGACAAATGGACTGGAGTATCCCTCCTATGAGGAAAGCCTAGGAGACCTGGGACTGTTCAGCCTGAAGAAGAGGAGGCAGAATCACTGTGCTGAATAGAAGTCATATTTACCTTGGAAACCACAGGGAGCTGGACGAGGGACAGAGGGTGAAATCCTCAGCCTGAAGGCAGGCAAACCCAGAACCAGAACCTAAGAAATGTCTCTGAGTGAGCAGACCATGGAGAAGCTGGGAGAAGGCTGAATTACCTCAGAGCTGGGACACAGATCTGGAGCCCAGGACACAGGGGCAGGCAAAAGGCAAACCCTATAGAGCATGGGAAGAACTACTACCTTCTCTTCAAGAGGGAGGTGTTGGCTATGCCTACTATCTGGATTTTTAAAAGCATAGGGCACTATAATGGAGTTTCTGGTTAAAAACTATAGTAGGAAGGAGGAGAAAGGACTTCTTCCCAGGGAACTTGATATATTTGTTATTAGAGCTTTCAATTGTCCTTCCCTCACAAAAGCCAGCATCCTTTCAGTCTTTTCATATCAAGCTTTTTATGTTGGGCAGATTGTGTAGTTCATGTTTCCCAGTGTTATGTAACAAAATTGCTTCTCATAATTTGATATGCATAAGGCATCTGAAGCATGTTTTTTGACATTCCTAGGTAAAATATTATTGAAATAGTACACACTTGCCATTCTGTTCATCTGTCAAAGTTCCTTTGTTAAACAGCTGCAATGTAGGGCAACAAGGTGGAGGTAACTGCTCAAGCTGGACACAGTAATGGTGTTTCTCTGCAGAAACTAGGTCATGTAAATGCAACTCCCTGACACGATAGTTTGTGCCACTGCTAAGTTACACAGAGTTCTCAGTTAACCTGTGCGTAAATTTGTTCCACTGGCACTGCTACCGAAACTGCCCCATCCCTGTAAAAGTTCAAGGCCAGGCTGAATGGAGCTCTGACCAACCTGGTCTAGTGGAAGATGTTTCTGTTCACAGCAGAGAGGTCAGAACTAGATGACCTTTAAGGTCCCTTCCAAACCAAGGCATGCCATGATTCTATGAGCTGTTTGTATCAAAAAGATGAACCTAACACAGATTGGATAGACTGCAATTGTTTTGCAGGATAAATGCTATAAATACCAGCCATGTATTCAGTTCTTAGAATCTGTTAATGACTCTGTATTTATAAAATGCTTGTCAAGCTTAACCTGACAATGTACTTTAAAAAAAGTTCAAAGTTTACTTTTCCCAGCTTTTAAATGAAGTTCCATAAACAGTCTGGCACATACATAGATGCCTAGAAAGTTGGTACAGACAACATGTAATTACTGGTGCTGAATGAGGACTTTTAATACTCAAAACTCTATCAAAAGGAGCAAGTGGGAGTGGAGGCACTGCAAGTTGACACTAGCAAGAGCATGATGTCCAAAATACATTATAAACACAGAGCAGCTGATTGTCAGAGATCTTAGCAGAAAAATTCCTGCCACTTGCGTCCTCTCAGACAAAAATTTAGATAACACTGAAATCTCTGTACCAAATCAAACCTGAATGTTCATGGTGACTCAAACTTGTCACAAGAGTTTCCACTTGGAGCAAACATGGTACTGGCTTCTCTGCGTCAGACAACTGTCCACTAGGAAATGCCCTGGTCTCCATATGGAGTAAAAGTTAAGTATGTATCAACGCATCTCAATTTCTCACCCATGTTTAGCCCTCCTGGTACTTCCTACAGCCACAGCTTGCTCCAGGCATGCCCCCAGTCTGAAGAGACTGAGGGACCAAAACCCCAGAGTGTACTGAAGTCCTTCACAAACATCAATTTAGCAGTAGCCCTTAAGATCAGTGTTGGACGGAGCAAGCTGACGGCAGTTTGGGATTTGTGCAACACTTTCCTTAATAAAAGACTCATAAACTCTGCTTTAATCAGCTAACTCTTGTGTCTGGCCAGTAAAGAAGACACCTGGCATGGCTTGAGAGGGAGTACCAGCTAATCCATAAAATCTTTTTCCACCTCTGACTATTAGCATTGGTGAATTTTGTTCACAATGTCTACAGAGAGGTACTGTCATTACTTGTGATCAGTCAGCACACAGATCTAGTAATAAACATTCAACCTTTACAGCTGTGAGCGAGGCTTCAATGCAAAGGGAGAGGTTTCCCAGCGACCCTGGCAGGCAAACCTTCAGCCAAACTACAGGGTAGCAAGGCAAGAACTTCTCTGTTCTAGGGCAAACAAGACAGGGCTTCCTTCAACCAGGAAGGAGAAGTGCAAGCACTTCTATATGAATGCCAGAAATGGAAAAAGCTGTGCCCTGGCTGAGGGGAGAGCCTAAGAGTCCTCTCTGATGCAAGGCCACAGTTTCTAATGCACAGCAGAACTGAATTAAGCTGTCTTGAAATGATTCATCTCTAAAAAGAAAAAAGAAGACACAAAGTAGCGGGCAATTAAAGAAAAAAGAAGACACAAAGCAGCGGGCAATTAGTTAAAGCAAATCTATATCAAAATAGTATGCAAACTGAAGTGTGTTATGTTTCGTGTTATCGCTTCTCTACCACAGACTTTTTTCTCATCTGTCAGATAAGGGGTGAACTTTGGAAATAAACACATTGAAAAGGAGCACCATGAACTTGATAACAGCAAGTACGACAGACAGATCCAGTGTGCCAGGGATTAGGTATCTATACAGCAGGACACGAACTGATGGCAAAGTATCAAAGGACCAAGTCGATGTGGTGGTGTACTGTCAGCAAAATGCTGAAGGGCAGTGACAATTCCTAGTACAGGGTTGGCATGAGCAACCAAGGTACGGTGTAACTCCAGCTGACTCAACTAAAAGGATCATAGTTAAAGACAGAGCAGTATTACCTGACAAAAAATTAGGATGTGAAAAAACAACACTGCATAGAGACATCTGAACCAATCTAAATGAGATGAGGCAACAGAACTCACAAAGGCATGTCTGAACAGCACTTCACTTGGGCCACTTCTCTAACAGACCACACATTAACGAGAAAGCAGTCTGATACAGAAGAACCATATATACATGTACTCTATATGCACAAACTTTCATATGCCATTTCGGGTATCTGAAAGTGAAACACAACAATTCTGCAAGATTAAATTTTTTACATAATCAAGAACTGTCTTACAATGACAGTGCCAGTACTAACTACCTCCATGATTAAGGTAACATTTGAATCACACTATAATCTTCATATTTTCACGTGCTTGTAATGTAAAAATTACTTTTATTCTATCACTTTATTATTTATATCACTTAGAATTGAAATATTCTTGCTTGGTTTCATCCACATAATAAATATCCTTGGACTACCTTAGGCAAATCACATCAGACATTCAGATTACTCAATAGAGCTAAGGAGAGGAAATACATCTCTGTAGCTGATACAATTTTGTTTAGTAGCCAAGGATATTTTTAGAATACAGAAGGAAAAATGCCAGACGGGAAAAGACTTGTAAAGAAACCCCAGATAAATACACCAGAAACAGAGCAGATGTATGCAAAACCAAACAGCTTAGAAGGGCCAGATAAATCTTTAAACTGTTACATTCCATACTGTCTTAGCATTAAGAAGAAGGCAGAAAGATATAGGTACATAAATCTTAAATGACAAAGAACAAACAACATTTGATACTAGTTCATCTTTGGTTGCCTCAGTCTTAGCATCTGATAAGCCTGGTGTTGAAAGAAAGAAATGTTAAGAGACCTACATGAATAAGCAATAGAAAGAGAGAGAGTACAGAATTGGACCATCACTGTGACTGCTGAAAAAGTGGTCTTCTACTAGAACAGCACACAGAAAAACAGAGAAACTATGCATGCTACTGGAGAAACACACCTCTCACAAAAATACTCAAATTACGGTAGAAGCGACCTGGAGAGAAAAAACAGTGACAATGGATGAGGAGAAAGAAGTACCACGGATTAAGAATTGCTCCAAGCTCTGTGAATGTGAATCAGTCCTCAAGAGAGAGAGAGAAAATGCTGATGGACATTTTAGATATGTGCTGTGCTAGGAAGACTTGAGAGTTGTGACTGAAGGTTATGGAACCAAGAGAGACTGCATGAGATATTCCTTCATGTAAATAAGACAATTAGACACAGCAGGCAGAAAATGATTAACAATTTATATCAATAACCCAGTGGTAATTAGAGCTTTACTGCAGCTTTATGGTGCAGAGATATTGAGGACTATTCCTGTGGTGTTGTCAAGGTAACCTGCAAGCATGTAGGTGTGCAATTCTGCTGGCATTCATATCAAATGATGAGAACTAAGGAAATGAGAGCCAACATGTGCAGAATCTGCATTTCCTTACAACTGAAAAAGCTGAGACTTTTACTTGGAGGGCAAGAAAAGCTGGAGTAAATGCTAGGAGGAACTGCATGCTAGAGCACACTTATTCCATGGAGATGGAGTCTCCTCCCACGTTTGAGACCAACAGAGTAGAAATATGGCACAGTCTGGAGAAATAGGCTACTTTCAGAGACACTGCTGATATGCTATGAAAGGCTTGACTGCTCCATTAATTCCCCAAGTGCTACAGATCTATCTTGTGGTTATATCTTTAGCATCAGTACTCATGTTAACCACTACACACTTTTGCTAATTATTTATTATTTAAAATGATATTTCTGAATTCTGATTTGACATGATTCCTTACCAACTAGAGTGCCACAAGCATTTCATTTTTTATTCATGCTACCTTCTTGGCCAGTTGATTAAAAGCGGACGGCAAAGAGGTGGTTAACACAAATGGATTTTACTTTGCAAAAGAGGGACAGACAAGTAGAAGAAGGGGTAAGAACATATACTCATATACTCTGCCTGTTACTGATGCTCCACTGAGATCTGCAATCTTGTTGAGCTCTTTCCAGTTCCTAGCATTGATCCAACAAGCTGCTTTGGGCACCAAATGATGCTGGACTGCTTAAAGCCTCTTCAAGCTTCCCTCTCCTCTGCTATCCCACTCTTCTACCCACCCTCCTCTTGTACAGGCCTGTCACAGACAGTGGCAGAGTTGCTGAAATCCCTGAGCTTCTCTCACCTCGCCCCCTAAAATGGGCAGTTTGTCCCGTCAGCCTCCACCAGAATGGTGACTGATTAAAGACTAATTCTGCAATGACTACATAAAAACCCTCACAGTGATTCACAGTAAAATATAAAAAAAGCAGTATAATGATGCTAAGCAATCTAAAAAACCAAAAAATATGGGGAATCTTAAGGCTCTGTTTTAAAGCCTACACACTACAAAGTACTTGAAGTGCTGATGAAATTTGGAGTATACAAAGAGCTAATTCACTTCTTAATAAATCATACTTTTGTGTGTAGCTTTTGAACTCAGCAAAGACATGTGATTTCCCACACATTTCTGGAATACTATGCTGGAACATTAGAAACAGGGATGGGAAAATAATCTTTTCATTGAGCTCCTATTTATTGTGGAGTATTTGGTTACTCAGTAGTCACTCTGTTCTCCACCATTCATGTGTGCAGATGAGGTTTCCCACGTTGATTCAAAAAGGGCTGATGCAGAATAAAACTCAGTCACAGGCATGCAGAAGGAAGCTCTTACCAGGCTCAATGCTAACTGTCCACTCATGGAATGCCATCTCCCATGTTCTCAGACCACAGACATAATGTATACACATAAATACACTGATGTCATGCTAACTTGCTGCTTTGATGGATATCCACCAATTCACGAGCTTTCTGCTATACCATAGTTTTCACCTACCCCCCAAATGAAAGAGTGAGAAGTAGGTTGAAAACAGGTCGACATCAACCTACCAACTCCAAGATCCTGTCAGTCCAGAACATCTTCCAGACTGACAGGAACAATTTTCCCTAAACTTATGCTGAAATATACACATGATGAAATGTAGCAGAACACTGTATTTTTACTCTAGAATTCACAGAATTATGTCTGGAAAAAAAATAAGCAAATGGAAAATAATCCTAATCAAGCAACAATTTTCACAGTCTTAATAAGCAAAATGGTTGCACCAGTAGGACCTTGCAAAACAAGCGTCTTTAATTTGTGGACTTCAGAACAGTTTCCAAAACACTGCAGAAATTCTCAATGTAAACTAGAGCCAGGGACAGACAAAAAAGCCCAAATGAATGTGTAATTTATTTAGGCGATAAATAAATGAATTGTTAAAACACTCAGAAGTAGAGTAGAGGCAGAAAAAGTGCCTGGACCACATAAAACAATCCACACAAAAGCCCTGAAACTCCAGCAGATCTGTTAAAAATCTTGTCCAGAAAAGTATAAACTTCAATGTAAACCTGAATAACCTTCAAGTAATTCTTGTGTCTCAGATATTCATCAAACACTCTGTATGTCAAAAGAACAAATAACATTGAGCAAAAAAGCAACTTGAGATCCTCAAGGACATCCTAACAAACTACTGTCCTTTATCAACCCCTTCATAGGCATTCACCCACAAGCACCTATAAGACTTAGTCTTGGTCCCTTTCTAAATACAAGACAATGATGAATGACAGGCCACACTTCTGAGCCACCAGAACCCACACCAACACAGCTGAACTGTTCCCCAAAGTAGACTTCAGCATCTTCAGCTACAGTCAAGGTGTAGCACTTCTGCAGAAGAGCCCTCTCTGTCACCATTGCCCTACATATCCAGTTACACTGCTCTGTCCCTTGGGAAGGGAATACCCAAGAGTTCTTAGGTTGGACTACATGTGAGTGATACTTTGGCCAATCCCTGCATGGCTTTGGTCACAGAGGGCTGCAAAGACGTTGGGTGCATTCTGGCCAAAACTTTGGAAACGTTTCAAAGAAGAGGTCTGCTGAACAAATTCCCCCACCACCACAAAGTTAGGGGAAGCAGCTAAGAAAGAAACATCTTTATGGAAATGAAAACTCAGCAGATGTGATTCAATCCCCTCAACCAGCACCTTGGCAAATTTGCCTGAACTCAAGGTGAGTTTCTTTGCATTCACAGAATAAAGGGGACATAAGTAAAGAGGAAGGGCTCTAGGCAAGCCAGCCACAGGTGTTGATCTGAGTAGAGGCTGGGATCACACAGAAGATGGAAGTGGCTGAAACTCAAGATTTTCTGCAAGAAAAAATTTAGAATAACTTTTGTTCTGTGTAAGAATAAAACTGGTTTTAAGAATGTCCTGCACAATGAGTATTCTGAAATATTGTTTTGAAAAACATTTAATAAAGCATTTTGCTCCAAATTCCTGAATAAAACCCTTGAGTGTATCAGAAAAATGACAATGGTTAGCAGTAAATTATAGAGATATTTCGAAAAATTATAAAGCAGTGTTCTTTGCTACCTTCATCTGCAGCAAGGAAAATCTACTAATCAGTTAGTATTTTCCATTCAGCTCAATAGCTTGTACTTTTTAACCAAGACTACAAACTGAACCATGAGTATTTCTTTTGCCCATTAGGAAGAAACAAACTACAAAAAGAAAAGATTCTGTGTTTGATTTTGCTTTTGCAAAACAATGCAGTTAGAAGTCTCTAAGGAGATATTCTAGAATCAATTGCATTAAAATATGTACCGAGAGTCAAACAGCATGTCAGAATACAAAAGAAGCACAAAACAGACATGCTTCTCTTAAGTGAAATGAGCACATATTATTAAAAAGGCAATCTGCAGTTACTGTTGGATTGGATTCTGGTCTTGTAGTGTGAATGTTCTGAATATTATTTCAACACTTTGGAACCAAAACACTCTAATTTGTTTTGATCTCTGTTTTTAAAGTGAAATCAGAATTGAGGTGTATGAAGTCTGTTTCAAACTTTTTCAGACTCTAGTCTGCTCCCACAATTCCAGTCATCCAGAACATTAGCCATCAGAGGAACATAGGCTCCAACACAAGTGTATGTGAGCCCTTTCCAATGACTAATGGTGTTGCATCACCACCGAGAAAGGATCTCTTCTTTTTAGCATGCTCCACGGAGCTGATGTTGTGCTTACAACCTCATCACTTGGCTGTACATATCACAGATTAAAACTGAGAGAAGCAGGATCAAGATTCATGTAACCAGATAAAAGATAACCCCTTGAGCAGGACACATACCTTTGTGGTATATAAAACATGTGTTGTGGAGGAGGTTTGTAGAGAACTCCTTCATACACAGGCCACAAACCACTTAAAATTCTAAAGAGCGAACTCTTTCCGCAGCCATTGGGTCCAGTGATTAATAGATTCATCCCCTCCTGGACCTGCAAAGGGGATGAACAGAGACGTTACTATGCAGTGTATGGGTCACGGGACAGTCTAAGACTGCTAAGAGGAAGTGACATGAGCATTTATATCAAATATCACGCCATTTCATTGATTAGCTGCACATATTCATGCAACTATTCTGGAAACAGTGGCATTAGATAAAATATGTAATCTGAGGTAATGAAAATAATTTCTATTATGTCTGAGTATCTCTATAAACTACATTGATCACAGTGTCAGTACCCTCCAGTCAGAATCAACTATTCTAATGCAGATGAGATCCAAAGGTGTTAACGGTGCACTGAGCAGGCTGTGCCTATCTGTGATGTTAACTGCAGCTGTGGGAGGCCTATCAAATTATTTGGAAAATTTACTTCACATTGCCCTTTCCTACTTAATTACCTGGGTTAGTTTGGCTGTGAGGCACTTTTTTTAACTCATTTGAATATTATCCTCTGTATATATGTGTGTATTTACCCAAGATCACAATGCTGTTGGCTATGTTTTATAGAAATACATTGATGGCTATAGTTTCTTTGTCTCTGACTCTTGAGCCAAATGAATAAATATAAATGTCTGCTTGATCATAAAGTTGTGATTTTACATATCTGAAATTCCTACACTGAAGTTATTTCAAGTTTTGCTACAGCTAGGACCCTTTTCACCTAGTGTCTTATTACTACACCACAGAGGTTGCAAAAGGAACACTGCTTTAGCTAAATTAAAAGACCTGCTTGTTCATGTTAGTGTTCTGATAACTTCAACTTTTTTTAAAAATAGTAACACCTGCACAGGACAGGATACATAGGGGAGTAATTCAGTAAAGATCATTCATTAAAATTGTGAGCAAGGACCAAGAGGTATCTGGAACAGATTTTTAAAAACAATACAAGTTTCTACCGAGTAAATACTCCCCAGCTGGGCTTGTGAACTATGCTGTCAGCTGTTAGTCAGCACTGCTCTTTGTGGTGATCAAGTGAAACTACAGACTCAATTCTTTCACTGTTGCTGTGAATTCAGACTTTTAAAGCAGCCTAAGTGAGTAAACCATCCCAATTTCACTGAAATTAACTAAAGATGGATGCATGCAGCCATATACATCTTTGAAAATCTCAGTTTGGTTTGTCACCTGGCAACAGCACCAGAAATCCTCCTTTCTCTTCCTTTGAGCAGGATAAACTACATATGTCTGCCTCTATCGAGCTACTATGCCTACCTTTCTGGATTTCCCTTTTTATCCATATGCTCCTCCAAGTACTTAACATAAGGTATATGAATTCTGTGCTGTTTATGTTAATGTGATGGCAACAATCAGAAGATTCTTGCATATCATCTTACTTTGAAGTTTAGTCTGGAAACCACCACATCGCCATTCGGAGTAATAATAGGAACATTTTCACAAATAATTCCTTGATCAACATCAATTACTTTCCCTAGAAAGAAAAAAAATAAATTAAGAGTTTGTGAAGCCTTCCACTAAGCAATGATTTGTGACAGTCTCTGTGCATGACTGAGAAATATGGTTTGGTGTTTGAAACAGTTCTTTTATGTGCTCCAGGTTCCCCTAGTGGAAAATCTGGATAATAAATCTTAGCTAGTCAGAAAGACACTGTCAGCAGTAGCCAAGAATGTGCAATGACTCCTAAATTTGATCATAAACATAATGCACAGTATGCATTATAAATACAAGATGCACTATAAAGACATGTTCATTCAAATTCTACCTGTATTTACTTTATTCTGTTTTAAATAGCTGTTTAATACCAATCAATAAAAAAGTTCAAGGACAGCCTTAGCCACAGACAGACCAGTTAACCTTCTTTTGAGGATTTAATTAGAAATCACTACCAGCTCTGAAAGTCAGAGGACATTTCACTCCCCTCCAGCAACAAAACTGAAGAAAAAACATTTAATGGCTTGCTTCCATCTCTTTTTGATGCCACAGACACCGTAAACGTGTCTTGTAAGTATTTGCAGAAACTCATATAACATTTCAGTCAGGCACATAGTCTCAGTATTTGGATTTCTGGCAAACTTAAATATACAATCCCTACTGGACATTTGGATATGCTGTAATACAAGGATTTTGAAATAAATTCTCCTGGTAACAGTAAAAAAATTAAACTAACTTCTTGGTCACCTCTTAATGGACTTCTCTAACAGAACACGGCCAGTTGGGTTCCTGGACAAATATAAGAAATTACCATTATAGAAAAGATGCAAAGAGATTTCTCCTTTTATTAGAAAGCTGTTGATTTATAACTTAGACTATTCTGAACAAAATAAAATGTAACTAAGGCAAAATTAAGTTCATTATAAAAGACTCTGGTAGCATTTCCTTCAGTTAAGGTTGGTATTACATTTTCCATATAGAGGGTCTTTGTTCAATTGCTTGCAACTTTGCCAAACTATAAACAGCCTGGACAAAAATTTCTGTGCCATCCATCAGTCCAAGCATTCTTTTTTTCCCTAAAGTAAGTTTTAATTAAAACAGTTCTGTGGTGCCCACCATGAGATTATGGGGGGAAAAATGTTTTGCTGTTAAAGAAATTACTTGGATACAGTGCAGACACTGTAGTTAAAATAAATCTATGATAAAATATAGTAAGCTAGTAAGAATTAATTAAACTTAATTCTCATTTCCTAATCCTAACTTCACAGCATTTGACTGCAACTTTGGCATGCTTTTAAAGTATATTCATGTGTAATGAGAAATACAATTTGATGGTATTTGTACAAGATGTACAAAATTCTATTTAATTTTTAAAATTCTGAATTACTAGATACACTATAAAGCAATAATATATTATCTAGAAATATATAATTTTTGTATTTTCAAATTCTTACTGAAAACACAAAATGCAAAGCACAAAACAGACATCACTTAGTTACATAGACTTATACTGGATGATTCCAAAGGAAATAAGTATTATGTGTTCAAAGAGCCATTGGGGAAGCTGAATACTAAGATTTTTCTTTTCTAACAATGCAGACACATTGATGTGATCACGTGTACTTTTATCCATACACAAATCCACCCTTCAGGGATTTCTGAAGTATTGACCAAAACAAAGGAGGAAAAACAGTATTACAATAGGACTTGTCATAAAGTGTGGAGTCCGTGGCCTAGATTCATCTGGCCTAAATTCTTCTTAAATCCTTGTGCACAATGCTTGGTCTTGGCTAGCTGCCTCTGAGAGCTACAACCACTCAGGAGCAAATGCTAGTCACCATGGCTTAGCAGGAATTCAGACTGGATGAAATGTGTGACTGTAGTGGAATGAAATCTTGGGAAAAGGTTGCAGAGAAAAAAGGAGTGGAGTTTAAGTACACTAGACCAAAAGGGAACATGAGCAGCATGCTCACATATCTGAATTGTATTTGGTTTTTGGTTTAAGGACAAGTATCTAAAAGGAGTCCCCAAATTACTTTGTTGCTCCAGGAACTACAAAATTTTTCTCATGTACATGACAAAATGCAACAGTTATAAAATGCCATTTCTTTTAATGTCAGCCAAATATTACCAAGATCCACAAGATTAAGACATCAGCTATTTCCACACCTATCCACCATGCTGCATCACATTGTTTGTTATGAAGAACCTTGTCAGAGGACCTTTGAGAAATCTGAGCTGAAGGGCAGCACTGTTGAAATTACTGCAAGAAGTTATTTCATCAAGAGCCCTTTGGGGCCTTTAACTCTACTGAGGTTTAAGTTTCCAATAGCCAAAGGGAGGGAATAAGGCTTTTCAACATCACAGAGGGGAGCAGTAGAAATGGTGTGTTGGAAAATGAGGAAAAACCCATTGCAAAACTGCCTTTAAGTACCTCAGACAAAAGCTGGACGCAAGAGGCAGAGAGAGGTGGCACAGTAAGAAATGGATGCACACAGAGAGTGATGCAGGGAGAGTGGAGACAGAAAGATATTGGCACCAGAAAGATACAGGATAGGGATGGGAGGGAAAAGGTCTATATTGATCAGATCATTTGGGAGGTGAGGAGAAGAGTAAAGTTGAAGATTCCCATTAAATTATGAAAAAATGAGCATGGACTGATCTTTAATCACTGAAAACATTGTATTTTAGTCAAAAACTACTGACTCAACCTGGTTTTCCCTCCTGCCTCAAACAAAATAATGTGATGGTTGAAGACGAAAATGTTACAGTCTCAGTTTTCAGAAAAAAATGAAGTCTCTGAAGAAAACAGGCACTGTCTGTGTAAAAATAATAATACCACCACCATCAATAATAGTATAGTCAGAATGCCTTTTCCATTTAAAGTTTTCACAGAAAATATTTGAGCAATTTTGTGTGTAAGAAAAGCACACCATAAGGACAGAGTTACAAGATAGGAGGAGGTTAAAATGAAAGGCAACATGGTCTCTGGGCATTAAGGCTGAGAGGCAGATTTGTTGTAGAAAAATCCCTCTGTTCACCTCCTGTTCCACAGCACCATGCCTCGCTCCCACCCCCTGGAACTACATACAAATATGAATTAATTACCTTTGATTTCTAAGGGCCCATCAATGTGTAGCTCTGATTTATCTTCATTCTTGCTGTTGTTTACAGACCCTTGAATTACAGCAGTTCTTTTGTAGATGCCCCTCTTCACCTCATCAAAGACTGAAAACATGTTGTAGACGCGGGCAGTGTAGCCTGCTAGCTCGGTGACCTGAGAACCAACAAATGCCTCATTTCAGTTATACGTCACAAACTCTACAAATCAAATGTTTGGCCAAAGATCAACAGGAACAACAAACAATGTGTCCTTCAACACCTATCAATTTTCATTCCTTGAGACTCTGTGCTAACCCATATGCCACTCATAGCTGCTCCCAGCCAGCAGAAAGAACATTGATTTCAGTCAATGTAAGATATGATAGCTCAAATAAATGAAGAGGTTGCAGGGACTGGTCTTTTCTGTGGATCTGTAGAGTCTTCAACCAGCAGAGAATAGCTACTAATGTATCTGAAAACAGAGAGCCTGTCATACAAGAGAAAAACAAAATCTCTGCAGTCTCCAGCAAAAATAAAGGTCCACAGAAGTGAGAAAAAAAGCATCCATAATTATTTATGTTTCCTTGTTTTCCTGAAACCTCCTGTGGGAAAAGTGTGCTTTTCTGCGTAAAAGAGGCAGCACCAGGGCATTCTAGTCTAAAATACAGGATCCAACAGAAATGACTCTTCTGTCAACTGCATGCTAGAGTACCAGAGCTGAATCTGAGACCTTGGATTAAAACTGGCCATTGTTAAGATAGTGAGGTCTCTTAAAAGGTTTTCTCAACGGTCTTTTTTGATCCTTTTGTCACTATTTCCACCTGTTGAAGACAGAAACAACAGATTCCTGGAGTTGATAACTTCCTATTCATGAGCAGCAACACCATCAAGAGCTCCCAAAGAACTGCCTCCATCTGCTGGCAGCAAAGAATTAAACCTAGGCCTCTTATTATAAATGTATTATTAGATGGTTTTAAAAGGATGAATTTTTACACTAAATGCAGAGAGAAAGACATGAATGGCAAGAAAATTAGATCACGATTACAAAATCTTTTGCTTGCTGTGGTTAAACACATACACTCCATGACTGAGTTCACCTGCTATGGCACATATAGTTCCAAGACACAACCTTCTGTAAGCTTCACTATTTGTGCCAGACTCAGAATCAAGTGCTAGTTCTGGGCACAAGGCCATCACTCCACTCGAGGATGCTGGAGAGAATCTTATATGTGATGAACGAAACTTGTACCAACAGTGCCCCAGAAGAAACATACCTTGCAGTAAATTTCTAACCCATGACCCTAAAAACTTGCTTTGTCAAAACAGTAAATATTACACCTAAACTACTGACTGCAAAGAAAAGTTGAGCCCACCTCATCTGCACACTGAGTTGCAATGACTTGAAGGAGGCTGCCCTGGTGGATCAGGTGGGCAAGAACTGGAACTGCACTACCACTTGAAGTGGGTTAAAGTACACTGTCCTTTGGAAACTGCCCAAATCACTGAAGGGGAATGACAATGTGGTTAAAGTACTGCACTGTCTCTTGAAGAGAAGCATAAATATAAAATTAAGACTGAAATTCATAGAACTGGCCTTAGATCTCATTCTGTCTAGATTAGTATCTCACCATGTTATAAACAAAGTGAGTTTGTTCAGTTCTTCCCCTACTACACTGTGGATATTTTTGTTTCAAAAAAATAAACCCAGTGTTTCTAAGTCCTCATGGGCGTTATATAGTGACTTAAATGTTGAAAATCAAAGAGAACTTACATCAGTGTATAATATCTGGCAGTATCTTTAGAGCAGAGGCCAAGCAGGGGAACAGCTAAAGGAGCACAGGTCAGAAATCATAGCCCATTAGAAGGATTCTTTCTGAAAACAGCATAGTCTCTGGCTTTTTCAAAATCTGTATCTGAAGGCACCAAACTACCCCGCCTCCTCCTCCCATTTACAAAGTTGTAGCTATTATGGCTGGATTCCAAGTAACAGAATCCATAGTCTTTGATTAGCTGCCTAGTTAATGAGTGCCTCCTCACACCGCACTGGGAAAAGGGGTTCCAACCAAAGGGACAAGCAAACACCAATTAACAAATCCAGAAAAAACATTCAGAAGGAAATGTCTAGGAAAATAACAGCACTGCCTCGTTTTTCATTGGCTTAACAGCTGGCACCTGGAGAAAACCCCAACACCACAGATGAAAACCCAGTTTTACTGGAATTTGGTTAAGGACCTGAAACTACATCTTTGATCTTCAAGATGAACATCCTGTACTTCTAGAATATTTGCTGTTCCAAGGTGGACTTTTTCCTGATAAAATTTCTCTACTTTGCAAAATTACTTACAATTTAACAGGTGCACAAGATATTGAAAACAGTCTCACAGTTTATGTGGCCAGGAAATAAGTATTTAATTCTCCTTGTGTTTCACATAAACATGACTGGAACAGGCTGCCCAGAGAGGTGGAGATGCCCCCATTCCTGGAAGGATTCAAGGTCAGGTTGGACAGGGATGTGAGCAACCTGACACAGAAGATGTCCCTGCTCATGGCAGGGGCGATGGAGTAGAAGACCTTTAAAGACTCTGCCAATCAAATTATTCTATGATTTTATGACACTTTCAGCAGAAGTGCACTGGAGACATACAGCCTGAACTCAGGTCTGTGCTCCAAACAGAAGAGGAATTTGAACCTTTATCACTCACATTCCAGGAATTTCTATCACTCTCTGATGGCACCTGAACACAAGTATAAAAAATTACATCTACATGTTGCACCATACAGGCAGCTGTGCACTTTAGACTCTTCGTGAACTTAACTCTAAAGATCAAACTACCAGTACAAAGATCTCCATGGATTTAGTTACAACAGAATTTGCCTTTAAATTTTTTTTTTACATTTTTTTAATAAAAACTTTTAAACTTTTTTCATATTTTATATTAAATGTAAATTGTTTTACATTTTTTCTCTTCTGTTTCAGGTCTGACAGATGTACAGTACCTCTTTGTATGAAGACATAATCCTTTCAATAGCATCTGCTCCAGAGATCAGCAAGTTTCGTGATGTAGTAAAAGCTTCTGTTCTTTCACTAACCATTGCCTGTTTCTGGCCATCTTCCAACTCTAAAAGTTAAAAAAAAAGTTTTCTGTTAAAATATTCTGCTGAAAATTACCTCTACAAATTAAATTATGATGAGAATGGGAGCTATTATAAAGCAGCTTTTAAATTAAGAAAATGTTAACTCTATGAAGACAACCTTTCAAAAAGAACTGGTGAATGTAACTACCATCGATAACTTGGTAAGAGTGTAAGTGTGAGCATATGGAACTTATTTTGTTATGTGAAACATCCTATTCTTTTATACTATCCACCAGGTATGGTGTAACTACACTCATGCAGCATTCCTCTTTAATGTAAATGCAGAATTCACTGATGGCTGATTCCAGCACCCAGGCCAGCTCATCCAGCAAGACTTCAGAGATCTCTACAAACCACTGCATCAGTCAGTTTAGGAGTATTTGAAAAATTAAAAATATATAGAATTTATGAGCATTTCACAGTGCCAAAACACAAACTCCTACATTATATAACCCACCAATATTACTTTTCTTGAACTTTTTCTCCAAAATATTTTTCAGATGGCTGGCCTCCTGTGTTTGAAAGTGTCGTGTTTTAACAGTGCAGTCAAGCTGTCTCTGTTTCATACAGAAACTAACATTTCCATTTTCATCTTCATTTATGTAATTGATAGTTATACTTGTTTTATAAACAAAGATAAGTGTTTACTCTGTCTAGAGGAATTAAAGTCTTGCTTCCAAAAATAGTTATGTTCCACAAACAGATGAGAGACTGGACATTTGGAACACCAATGGTTTAACACAAGAAGAATGAGAAATGTTACGAGTCTTGGCTTTGCCAGCTAATTTCTTCCCTGAAATATGTAAAAAAATTTAAAAGTTTCAGTCAGAAATACCACTGTCAAAGAAGATTCTTTTTTCTTATTATTGAAGAATTATTTTTTTACTTTTTCTTTTCCCCCCTGAAAAAGTGTACAAAATCTATTGCTTTACAACTGTAGTCTCAAATCTGCCCATGGTACCAGTGCATATCCCTGACCCTGCTGATTCATCCCACAGTAATAAATCCACTAGCTCTTCCTTCAGATGTGAACAAACTTGTATCAGATCTGCTGAGGCACAAAGCACTGTTTTCCCAAGCAGGTCAATGACAATTTCAGGTATGCTTGATTCTTTGAATACCTGTAATACCTCAAACTCGTCTTGACAACGTTGTCAGTATTATGTTTGTGACCCACCATTACGGTATGCCTCAGGACTCCATAATAAAACCCATGTTTTAAAAATTTAGGTTGCAGGTGTCAAATATTCTTCTGCTTCACACCATGAGCCACTGCTGCATCTTTCTTTACTCCCCCATTTGAAATGTATTTATCAAAAGAACAGTCATGAGTAACAGGAATGTTATTTAGTTTAGCAAGAATACGAGTCCTTTTTTATTCATGCTCTAATACCACGGAGATATTTACAATGTGTGGTTAAATGCTCTTTTCCTTGATTGTACTCATTCCCATCCTAGCAGAAAGACTCTTATCAGTTTTTCTGCTGTGCTGATAACCTTCACTGTGAGGTGAAATGCCTTTGTACAACCTCTTCTGTTTGGAACAAGACATCCTGATATTTGTGAAGCTGTTCCCAGGATACCAGCCAGGGTCCTGATATAGTGCCCTCCCGAGCCACGTGGGCACTGCATGAAGCCATCCGACAGGTCACACCAAGCCTGTCCAGTTGGACAGTCCTGATTGGAAATATAACTACCACGAAAGAAATATAACTACTGCACAGACAAGAATTCACTCATTCCTGATTAAATGTATCCAACTTAGAACTGATCCTTCCACAGACATTACAGGATCTGTGTTTAAGGAATCCTGTGGGATTCCAATATATTCTGTGGTTCTAATTGTGCATAAAGAAGAATGTTGAACCAAATTACCCACTGGTCTTTCACTACACATCCTTAATTACCTTCCTTTCTGCTCTCTTTCTCTTTTCTTTATATTCATTTTTTTTTAATATCATCTACAATAACAACACCACTTGAATCTTGTTTCATTTCCAGGAAAGCTGTGAAAGGATGTCAAAACTGATACCATCCTAGCCTGGAATCTGAATTTCACCTTCTCTTCACCCAGGGAGTCATAGGAAACCAGCGGTTTCTAACAGGTCAACAGTAAGACAAAAATTACCTATAATTATCTTTAATTACACTATGGTTTATGGAAGGAGGAGATAAGCACTCTAGGAAAGTTCATAGTATCATTTTATAAATGGAGATGCTGCAAATATAAGCCTGCCACCCCAAGAGTAGCTCATGAAAAAGGATGGCAACTAACATTGTAATCTAGTGCGACACAAGGATCCTCTAAGTTCTGACTTCATACTGTTTATCAGGCTTACACTCCAAGTTGGATCATTTGCATTGCTCTTTCCTCAGCTGACTTGCTATGCTTGAAAGTTACAGACAAGACACAGATATTGTAATAAAGTCTGTGAAAAATAAATCAATCTGAATGGCATTCAGGGGAAGTACAGTTCTTTTGAGGACATAACCTTAAAGAAACATTTAGAAATTAAGTAAAAAATGGTATTACCGCCATCTGCAAATCCCGTTGCAGTGATGATGGGCACAGCAACCATAATCATACCACAGCTACTCCAGACGTACTTCATCAGGAACTGCTCTATCATGATGTACCATAAACGTTTGGACAAAATGAGATTCATTTGATCTGTCAAAGCCTTGTAGCTTTTTTGCAGCTGTTTCAATTCTACCTACAGTTAAAAATAATAAAACATTTATACAATGCAACAAAGATGCACGTCACACAAGACCTGCATGATACAATCAGGTACCCAGAGCTGTGACTTCTGAATCACATCTGCTATGTGGCACTTTATTTTCACTGTGCTGCAGTCTCACAGCAAAAGTGCTCAGCATTAAGGAAGTCAGTGCACCTGGTTCTTATTTACACCATCTTATTACATCATCTATCGTCCCTCGATAGAACACTGGCAGGTTTTCAACTCTTTTAAGATCTCTGATATATACAAGAACAACACAGAAGGCAGTCACAACAGCTGATTCTAACAACCATCGTAAGATTGATTCCACAACCCTTAATAAAGCTGCAGCTGTAGAATTTCACAGCAACTGAAACTCGTATTGGACAGCGTTTGGGGATCAATTATCTCCAGTGACTCAAAGTTGCAGAGCTGATCCCCCTGAAATGCAATGCTGCTTGTTTTCACAATCAGTCTGGGGGAAGAGAGAGCTATCCCAGGAGGTTTAACGAGTCAGACAGTTGCAAGTCAATATGGTAGGTATTCAGCTCAAGCCATAGATGTGGGAATTAAAAAAATGTTTAATTTAGCTGCACTTAAAACATTACTATAGACAGCTTTTGAGAATAACCGTGTCTACAAAAATAAACCATTTATATTATATAATCATTGCTTGAACTGAAAAAGTAACGCTTCAGGCTGGTTTCCAGCTTTCATTTTCACCTTACATGAAACAACTTTTCTTTCCAATTGTGTTTGAAAGGCATTACAGCCAAAATCCACTTCTAATAAAGATATGAAGAGTCCCTTAATAAGGTGGCTTTAAAACAAGCTACTAGTTTATGTAACTGTGATTGCAGAAGTACCGTACTTAAGCTATTTTAAGACTCTGATGACTACATCTTTGCTTAGCTATGTAAAAGAGTGTCAAAGGTTGCAGTGTGCCCTGAGCTATCACAGAGTTTTCCCCTAGAATTTCTGGTGTGCCTTGGTTGCTATTTGTGCACCATCAAATCTGGTAGTTCATATACATCGTTGGGAAAAGAAAAAAAAAGCCTGGGAAAGTTAATCGGAATGGACTGGGTGGAGGAAAAACAACGGAGATTAGCTTTCTAGAAAAGGGTAAGATCCAGCTGCAAAACCGGAACACTGTCAGAGCTCAAGGGAACTGTGATCTGCTCCCCCCAGATACCACTCGTGAGAAGGCAATTTCCTAAGAAATGGGAAGTGCTAAGCTGTAAACAAGTTTAAATGTCAGAGGGACCCAAAGTGCTCAGGGAGGGCAGCAGGAAAAGCGCGGGTCTGCTCCAGCAGTGCAGGAGCAGTGCCAGAACCCCTCAATTCCTCTCCTAACTCACCTTGTGCCCCCGGTAGAAAGCGATCTCTTCCACGTTGGCAATGATGCGTGAGTGGATGAAGCGCAGGTAGCCCTTCCTGTGAGCCTCCTCGGCCACCAGCTTGCCGAACTTGGGCGAGCAGGCCTTGAGCACTCGGGCCGTGGCGTAGACGACGAGCCCCGCCAGGACGGTGGGCCCGATGGGGTTGGCGCCCCGGGACCGCGCCGTGCGGATCAGCGTGTAGGAGGTGAGCACCACATCCAGGATGGGCTTCGTCAGGTTGGAGTAGAGGTGCGCCACGGACTGCGAGAACATCATGATGTCCTCGGTGAGGGACTGGTCGGGGTTGGCGAGCCGCCCGTCCATGCTGATCACTTTGTAGTAAGTCTGGTTGGCAAAGTAGGTCTCATAGGCGTGATCCACCAGGCGAGTGCGGAAGGCGAGGGCCAGCTTGCACTCCAGGTACCGTATGGTGCTGTTCACGAAAGTGGCTGGGATGGCAATCATCAGCCATTTGATCAGCTTGAAAATAAAGCTCCTGGGCTGCTTCTCCACGATGCTCTTCACAATTTTCCCATCGAGGGCGGCCACGTAGATGGAGAGGAAAGTCCTGGACACCAGGGCGAAGGAGTGGAGGCAGAGCAAGCCCAGCTCGGCACTCACCAGCTTGGGGAAGAAGAGCTTGCGGAGCTCCAGCAGCTGCCTGAAGAACTCGGCGTCCACGGCGGGGGAGGCCGTGCGGGGGGAGCGGGCGCGGCGCGGACCCGCCGGGCCGCCCTCCGCGGGGGCGCCGCCCGCCCGCCCCAGCCGCCCGCGGACCAGCGGGTAGAGGATCTTGAGCCCGTACGCCGCGGCCAGCAGGCACGCCGCCCTCTTCGCGGCGCCCGTCCTGCTCCACTGCACCCGCCGGGCCGCCGCATGCAGCATGTGGGCCATCCTGCCCGCCGGGCCCCGCTGCGCGCCGCTCCGGCCGCGCCCGGCTCACGCCCGGCGCGCAGGCCGGCCCCGCCGGCTCTCCATGGGGGCGCCGGGCCCGGCCCCGCCGCCCGCCCCGCCGTCACAGATGCCGAGTGCGCGCTGCGCCCCGGGCGACGGTGCCTTCAAAGCGCGGCGCGTTGCACAACGCGGCCCGGCGCGGCCCGGCCCGCCCCGCCGGACACCATTGGCTGCGCCGCGCCGGGCGGGGCGGCACCGGCACCGACACGGGGACCGGCACCGGCACCGGCACCGGCACCGGCACCGGCACCGGCACCGGCACCGGCACGGGCACCGGCACGGGCACCGACACCGACACCGACACCGACACCGACACCGACAC
>JAWWTY010000037.1:14043558-14135770 GCA_035222235.1 Margarornis squamiger | reverse complement strand
CCCCGCCACCGACACCGGAACGGGCACCGGCACCGACACCGCCCCCGACGCCGGCCGCGCTCACCGGCAGCGGCAGCGGCCCGGCTGTCCGCCCGGCTCCCCGCCCGGCTCCCCGCCCCGCTATAGCCCGGGGCGCGGCTGTCCCGGCGCCCGGCCCGGCTGCACGGCGCGTCCCCCGCGCTCGGCCCCGGGCGCCCCGGGCGCGGCCGGCCCTTTCCTTCCGCCTGCCCTGCGGAGCAGGCGCCGCCTCCGCCCCCGGCCGCGGGCCCGGCCTCGCCAGCGGCGCGGGGGGAGCGGGGCACGGCGGCGGCGGCGGGGCGGGGGAGAGCTCGGTCCTCCCGGGGCGGCGGGGCTGTAGGGATGTAGGGATGTAGGGATGCGGGGCTCTGGGGATGCGGGGCTGTAGGGATGCGAGGCTGTAAGGGATGCGGGTGCGGGGCTGTAGGGATGCGGGGCTGTAAGGATGCGAGGCTGTAAGGGATGCGGGTGCGGGGCTATAGGGATGCGGGGCTGTAGGGATGCGGGACTGTAGTGATGCGGGAGCGGCGAGGGTGGCACAGCCGGTGCCGGTGGCCTCGGGCGACCCCGGGTCGGAAATTGTGCGGCGGCCGCGGGAGGGACCCGGGCAGCTCGGCGTCTCCGGGGCAGCGCCTGCACAATACGCCTAATTTGTTTCCTGTCCTCTCGCCGAAAGGAAACCGGTGTTGTGCTCTGGCAGCCCGAAACAGCCCCGGCAGAGTCGCACGGCCCCTGCAGCACCAAAACCCGGCGCACTTCGCACCAAGGAATCAACAGTAAAGGCAGTTGTCTTTCTGTTTTATTTTTCTCTTTTTCTAATTTCTTATTCTTCACGTGTTTGGAAAAGGTACTGTATTTAAAATGCCAGGGGGAGGATCAGAGGACTTAAAAAACACTTCGGGTCCTTTTACACCTTGAAAATGTAGTAAGGTAGCTGTATAAGATGGTATGCGATAAAACGTGTATATAAAAGCAGATTTCAAACGTGTTATTAGGCATTGATAGGAGTGCTGAAAAGCCCAGCCTTTCCCTAGAAATGGAGAGTGAGAGCACCTGTCTCGCAGTAACTCTGCAAATGCTGAGTTAAGTCACATTACTTTTATAAAACAGCCCCCTTTGATGGAATGCCATGATGATATTTAGAAAGCAACACAAGCTTCAGGGTGAATGAATGATCTTTGATTTGAGAGCAAGCAAGCTTTAGTTTTAAAGAAACCAAAGACCCTCACTTACCAAAACATCTGGATGCCTTCTGAAAGGTCCAGTAAGCCAAGACAAGCAGGACAAGACCAAGGAACATCTATTTCTCATTTCTTCCTAGGAGGTTGTACAAATTCTGTCCACAATGGGCTGGACAGTTACACAGAGAAGATGTGGGATAATCTTGGAGTTTATTATATTTTTACCAGTGAGGACAGGCTAGAGATCTGGACAGAGCTCCTTCCAGCTTTTTTTTTTTTTTTTTTTTATACCCCACTCAAAACTAGGAAAATGTTGTCAAAATCTGAGCTAGTGCAGTACAGCCCATGTTCAGTTAGTAAAAAGGCCTGATTTCCTTGCAGATTGTTTTGTCAGTAAAATACAAAGCACACAAAGACACAATACACTGGCTAAGAAATTGCTTCACTTAGGCTTTGTTATTTTTTTAATAATGATCTCCAGTTGCATACTTCCCTTTCTGGCTTCTGTGCACCACAGCATACTCTTAGATTTTCCCAAACCACAGTTATTTGCAATATTCCATTACTCTAGCATTTTCTTACAAAGGGGAAGGTTCACAGATCTCTTTCAGTTCTGCATGTCTGCTGACCTTTCACTTCGCAAGATCCTGGATGACTGAAACTGCTGGTGACTTGGTGGTTAGTGCAGACGTACACCCTACAGTCAGATCTGTGGGAACATTTAAGTGAAGCAAATCTGACCATGCAGTGTTTCAGTCAATAAAAGGAATGTATTTCCTTCTTTTGAAAGGATGAAGAAAAGCCTAAACTGTTGTTTTAAATACTCCCTTTCTTCTGTTCTTGCTGTCTCGAGAGTTTTGCTTGACCACAATCCTGCTCGGTAATCCATGCACAAACTCCTCTTTGTGGAACATGACCTTAGGTGTTAGATTTTTTTTAGTTTTTAGTGCTGAAGGCAGCAATTTTACTACATTTAGTCATAATAAAATTTCACAATATTACTCCGAAAATAATTACCAATTACCCTAACCCAATACTGGTGCAGTGTTCAGTTGCTTACACATTTTCTACTGACTTTATTAGAAACTTTTGTAGATAAGTGCAATCAAATAAGTTTGAGTAACTGAAGCTGTGGGACTGGATGGATGTTGATATCAGAAACAGAATGTTTGGGGGTTTATCCTCTCTTAGGGAGAAACATTTTTTGTGCCAAGTGATTGTTTTTTTAGTTATACAGTTATTTTTCATCAAAAGCATTAAAATAGCTTGTGTACAGGAACCAATAACTGAGGAGGAAAAAGAAATGGCAGCAATGAGTATTAGGGTGACAAAAGTCCATGAATGTTTGAATATGTAGGAACTGGAGTGTAATCATGACAATTGATGTCTCTTCTCTTCTGTTTTATGCCCAGTGGCTCCCACACCAGCGCTTCGTCCTTGGACAACTCTGTGGTTGCAATGGAGGTAGTAGAATTGGAATGTGCGGGCTACTATGCAAGAGATACCAATCAGCCTTACTCAATGATTCAATATTTGAAAAAAATAAAACATGAAATTTTTTAAGCAAAAGACCATTTCCCTGATGTTTTGTATGATCCTAACAGAGGGTCCAGTAGCTGTTATGTCAGTCTGCAGTACGCTGGAATTTCCGTGCTCCTTTGGAGTTATCCACTGTGCCATAAAGACATACAAAATAAAAAATAAAGCTAGTGAAAAATAGATATAAATGATGGATTTTGAATCACTGCTATTTAGGATATATGTAGGTTGTGTATACAGTATGTAGCAGCTTCTATGTGGATGAGTAAAAGGTAACATGAATCCACACAGTGCTTGTTGTTTTCAAATACTCATACTGAACTGTAAATAATGCCTAAAATATGATGTTCTGTAATATGGTGAGCTGGGAACGTCTGTTTTTTTCTCTGATTTTGAGCTGTATGTTTGCTTAGTGGTGTAGGAATAGTCAGACTCAGTTTGAGCTAGATTCAACAAAGGATGAACATACAAGCCATTATTCAAGTAAATGCCTTACTCTGAAGTACTTCCAAAGTTTCTATTTACTTTAATGTCATCACTTACATAAGTACAGAAATACACCCACAGAATGAGTTTGCAATGTCAAGGCACGCCAGTGACAAATTTGATGGTTTTTATCAGAAAAGTGTGATAAGATAACCTGACCTTTGATTTCAAGTTTGTATCAGCAGAAATTATCTGCTTATTCAGCTGGGTTTAGAGAACCTATTGGCTATATTTGTACCTCAGTAGAATATCCAGACACTGTAATTCCTTTAGGATATGGAGATCCTAAAGCAAAGAGCTTTAGTTTTAACATCATAGATGTAGAAGCTTGTTGAAGAACTGCGTCACTGTGATGAGACTGGCCTGATTCTACCAAGCAGTTGGTTCCAGCTCTTTTGGTTCTAGTGGGACTGTAGGGTACCCAGAATAGCCAGAGTTGTGTTATGGCAAGAGAGGAGAGAGGAAACAGGGAGATCCTATTCTGATGTTTGGCTCCTGAGTGTAGGCACCACAGAAATGGTGTAAATGGGCAGCATTCCTGCACCAGGAATCCTCTTTCCCTTACTCGGTCTTTAGGGAGATGCACACTTGCTGCTGTAAGTTTGAACCCTGTGTGACTTGTACATTCTGATAATTTATCCTTAAGAGATTTGAGTAATCTGTCTGATGGGACAGTCAACAGCAAACCAATTACCAACAGTTTTGACTACTAAGAACAGTGGGATTCCAGACAGAATACAGTTCTAGATAGAAGTATATCTAGAACTAGTTGTTTTCCCTTTTCAAAGTTGTTTTCCCTTTTCAAAGAGAGAGGGAGAGGGAAAAAGCCAAGGATAGAGAAGGTCAATGTCAGCTGCTCCAACCACTGTAAACTGCCAAGTTAGAATTTCAGACAAAGAATTACACTTTTAGTATTTAGACTTTAATACTTAAAAACTTTAATACCTGGGTTTTTTAGACATGTTTCTCTTTCTTGTTAAGCTTATTTCTTATTTTATGCAGATAATTTAGCTGAACTAGCATGTGTCTCTTTTATGCCTTCAGAAGTCTCAAATATGTTACATATGTTTTTCAGGTTTTCTTTAAATCTCTTTCTATTTAAGGATTCTATTCTTAGATCATCTGAAGAAAATGCTAATGCTATCGTATTAAACCTTTCCTCAAGTGCATTGTAAGCACTTTAAACAAGCTCTATGCCAAGTGCAATAGTACAGGTATAAGTGGTAAAATCATGTAGCTGGTATCAGTTAGCAATGGTGATACTGGCACTCCCTGCTGCAGAGCCAGTGTTCTACTCTACAAAAGTGCAGGCAGGAATAAACCCAGAAAAATCATCTCTTCTACTCATGCACCACAAACATGGGATCTGCTGCCATCCTTTTGTCATGCCTCAAGAATTTATTTGAGGGTTTGCAGCTGGTGAGTATGACAACACAGAAATCATCTACTGCGCTTTATTTATTAACTCTTTTATTATTTGGGTGACTTCTAAATATTAAGAAGAAGCAAACTGGTTCAGGCCAGTGTTCCACTGAGCACAGTAGTCTGACTCTAACAATAGCTCTAAATGAATACCCAAGGAAGAAAAGAGTTGCAATTACATGTGATGCTGCTTCCCCTGCTGCAGCTTCATACTCTCACAACCTCTGGCCATTTTAAGCTGTGAGAATTTTGTGAGTGAGAGGCTTTTCTGTTAAATACTCCACTTTTGAAAGTAATTGTCCAGTCTCTCTTGAAATCCTGTAAACTCTTACATAAATAATAACATCCTATGTCAAGCAATTCCTCAAATCTTCTTCATATGTGAAGAACCCCTCCTTTCATCTTGATTTGACCCTGGCTCCCACAGGCTCCACTTTATGGCCATCTATGCCTGTTCTGGAAGAGACATTCTACAATGCAGCTCAGTTTCCTCACTCTCTCCCCTTCTCCCTGCAACTTTCCCATACCATCAGGAGTTTGTCAGCCTCTCTTCCATATCAGCCACCAGCTCTTGAGTTCAGGGATACAAGAACTAAATATTCTCTTCCCTCCCTTTTGCATTTTAGTCAATGGCAGGATCTTCCCTTTTATTTTGTGGCTTCTTAGTTTTCTTAAAACCTTCAATAAAGATGTTGTCAACAGCCTTTATTAAATCCATCGAGACTGCAGCAATCACTCTTTTCTACATGTTTATGAGGCAGCTTATGTAGAAGCTATGCTGGCTTTTCACATGCTGACCTATATTATAGTTCCTGCTGGTTTTTATGCAGAAGTAGGCTTTCTGGATTGCCACAGTTTTCTACAGATGGATTTAGTTACCTAATGATAGATATCAAGATCAAATTAAAAAAAATCAAAGTTAAAATATGTTAAATTTACATTAAAAAATTTAGTAATGTTGTAAAATACTTAAACCCAACTGTAAGAAACCCCAGTTTGGATTTGGTTTGGGTTTTTTTTTACTACACATTCATCTGTTTAGTAATCCCTTCTTTTGTTATAATGAGCACAAGGGGAGGGCACTTGCTGAGAAGTGGAAGATTCATTGAGGAACATGAAAACCATTTGCAGTTCTAAGAAATTTCTTGGAAACTACATCTTCTCTTTGTTTCTCACTGTCTCTGGTGAGTATAAGATTTTACATATGTAGTGTCTGCTCACTCAAGGGAAAAACTATCCTGCTTAGGGAAAGAAGGGTGTTCAAACCTTCAGGGTACAATACTGCTGCAGACAGAGGCAGACACTTTGACTTCATGCAGTTTCATTATCTAAATTAGCTCCTTCCTCTCTGGGTGGTGGGACACAGAGTAGAAGCCTAACTTAGGTAGTCAGGTCACCCATCAAAAGACCTCCCTCTCTCTTATTTGATTACATAGGAGTTCTGTGAGAACTTACTCAAAGCTGGGTGCCAAAAGTTGCACTGTCAACGTTTCAGCACCAGCCTTCCTGGAGAAATGCGTTCTTGTACACTGCTTTGGACAATGTCACATATCTACAGCTGATCTGATAATGAAGAAGCATATCAGAGAGAAAAACTCAAGTGGTGGAGGTTGGAAAGCTGTTCTGAAGATCTTGTATAATACTTTCTTAACAAAAGAACATGAGATGTAGTTATTTTGAAGAGTGGCTGTAAAAGAGAAAAGGGAAATCTTTAAACTTCAGTTTCTGACATACAGAGGAAGTCTCTGTTCTATACTTCACTTCCCAGAGAGTCAACTAAGTTCCATTAAACTCATTCCTGTGATCTTTTAAAAATTAACAATCATGTCCTGCAACTCTTTGAAATTATGACATCACTCAAAAATTCAAATCAATTATTTCAAACTTTTAAAATGTTAACAATCAAGGCACAATATGCAGACACTGAGAATAATAGTCACATGCATCTCAGGTCTTATTTCATTGTTCACTTTGCCTTCCTCAAAAAAAGAACTGATTCTTTATTTTATGACTCTTTGAAAGGTCTTCATTTCCAGAAAATAATTTGAGGAGGAGATTTCTTATGTTGAAAAATAGTTAATTGAAGCTGCCATGTCACTTTTGCTGGATTCTACAAATAACTGCTAACTGCCAGATTAAATAAATCAAACATAAAGAAAAGTACACTCTTTTCCTTTAAATATAGACAATACCGTGGAAAAGTAAGGGTGATACCAAAAATTTCATCTATTAGAAAAACAAAATTGATTGATTATGTTATGCATGAAACTAAATCTTAGACATAGTATTAAGAAGTTAAACATTTACACTAGATGGAATTGAAAATAAAAATATTTGAAGTGATAAAATTATTTAAATTTCATCATATTAGCTGAAGAGGCACATAGACTTAAAATATAGATATTACAAAGGTTTTAATCTAGTGTTGTTACAACAATTATGTGTATTACTAAGATTCTATAAACACCTTAACCAAATTAGAAGTATTAAAAAGAAAAAAATCCTGGGTAATTTTAATATTAGGCTCCTAATATCTACTCTGAGCATCCTTCCCATTGTTGCACTAATGCTAATCGAACTTTAGTACCCTGAGAAATATTAGGCTACAGATAACTCGGTAAAGAAATGTCGCAGGAAAAGATTGACGTAGAATTTGATAATTGTTTTGTAAATGGGTGCCTTCACTTGCAAACAATGTCAGAGGGTCACAGGGAAGGGAGCAAGGGGAGCCTCGTGGCTCCCGAGATGTTCTGGGAGCACAGGGAGCACCTGCAGTGTCCCTCCTGGGGGGTTTGTCACATCTGCACACCCACAGTGTCCCTCCCGGGGGGTTTGTCACATCTGCACACCCGCAGTGTCCCTCCTGGGGGGTTTGTCACATCTGCACACCCGCAGTGTCCCTCCTGGAGGGTTTGTCACATCTGCACACCCACAGTGTCCCTCCTGGGGGGTTTGTCACATCTGCACACCTGCAGTGTCCCTCCTGGGAGGTTTGTCACATCTGCACACCCACAGTGTCCCTCCTGGGGGGTTTGTCACATCTGCACACCCGCAGTGTCCCTCCCGGGGGGTTTGTCACATCTGCACACCCACAGTGTCCCTCCTGGGGGGTTTGTCACATCTGCACACCCGCAGTGTCCCTCCTGGGGGGTTTGTCACATCTGCACACACAGGCTCATCAGACACCGCCGAGGGCAACAACACCTCCTGGTAGAAAATGTTCACCCATTCCCCCGTTGCCCTGAAATACCTGAGGAAGAGCAGGGTGGGGAGGAAGGTGCTTCTTCCTTGCCTTAAAAAATACAGTGGTTGTAGCAGAGACAACTGGCCCTGAAATTCCAGTGGATTCACTTGGGACTGGGAGAGGTTGGTGACCCCAGCAGAAGGGCAGTGGCTTCTGGCGGCAGCCGGGATGGGAACACCGCGGGTAGAGGAAGGGCGGCAGCCTCCACACAGCGGCCTCCTCCCCATCACCCGCCTCGCTTGGTTTTCAGCATCCTTCCCTTCTGGGTCTGTCCCTGTTCCACCCTTTCCCTCTCCTCCGCCAGCCCGGGGGCTCGGGGAGCAGCTGCCCGGGAGGAGGAGGAGGAGGCCCTGCCGGAGGGCCCTGCGTGGCCTTCGCCCCCACAGCCAGCCCGGCAGCCCTGCCGCCATCCCCAGCCCCACACCATGAACTGGGTCGGTGGCAGCCGGTGAGTGAAACCCTCCAAAGGCTGAGAAACAGGTCTGTGCTGGGCCAGTGTTCCTCACAGGCTGGGCAGCACTGTGGTGCGTGTGAGACAGCCATGGGGTGTGTGACAGCTGTGGGGTGTGTGACAGCCCTGGGGTTTGTGACAGTCCTAGGGTTTGTGACAGCCGTGGGGTGTGTGACAGCTGTGGGGTGTGTGACAGCCATGGGGTGTGTGACAGTCCTAGGGTTTGTGACAGCCATGGGGTGTGTGACAGCTGTGGGGTGTGTGACAGCTGTGGGGTGTGTGACAGCCATGGGGTGTGTGACAGTCCTAGGGTTTGTGACAGCCGTGGGGTGTGTGACAGCCGTGGGGTGTGTGACAGTCTTGGTGTGTGTGACAGTCTTGGTGTGTATGACAAGGCATGGTGTGTGTGACAGCCAAGGTGTCTCCTCACAAACTGGGCACTGCCATGGTGTGTGTGACAGTCTCGGTGTCCCTTCACAAACCAAGCACAGCTGTGGTGTGTGTGACAGCCTTGGGGGTATGTGACAAACCATGGTATGTGTGACAAACCATGGTGTGTGTGACAAACCATGGTGTGTGTGACAAGCCATGGTGTGTGTGACAGCCTTGGGGTGTGTGACAGCCCTGGGGTGTGTAACAGCTCTGGGGTATGTGACAAACCATGGGGTGTGTGACAGCCTTGGGGTGTGTGACAAGTCATGGTGTGTGTGGCAAGCCATGGTGTGACAGCCTTGCAGTATGTATGAGAAGCCATGGTGTGTGTGACAAGCCATGGGGGGTGTGACAGCCCTGGGGTGTG
Organism: Margarornis squamiger; assembly: GCA_035222235.1. NCBI lineage: Eukaryota > Metazoa > Chordata > Aves > Passeriformes > Furnariidae > Margarornis > Margarornis squamiger. Next base: position 14,126,630 of record JAWWTY010000037.1, on the reverse strand, counting down.
TGACAGCCCTGGGGTATGTGACAAACCATGGGGTGTGTGACAGAGTTGGGATTTGTGTGACAGCCCTGGGGGGTGTGACAGCCCTGAGGTGTGTGACAAGCCATGGGGTGTGTGACAGCCCTGATGTGTGTGACAGCCCTGGGGTGTGTAACAGCCCTGGGGTATGTGACAAACCATGGGGTGTGTGAGAGCCTTGGGATTTGTGTGACAGCCCTGGGGGGTGTGACAGCCATGGTGTCCACTCACAGAGCAGGCACAGCCGTGGTGTTTGTGACAGCACCAGTGTCACTGCACAGAGCAGGAGTGCCACAGAGTGTGTGTCTCAGCCCTGGAGTCCCCTCCTGAGCCCAGCTGTGTGAGGAGCCACAGGTGCCCTCCTGCCTCAGGCAGGGATCATGTTTGGGCCCAGTGTTTCTCCACGGGTGGGGGCTGGGTGAGGTCTTTCCTCACACCCTCACAAACAGCAGTGGTTAGCATTTGGAGAAAAAGATGCACAGGTATTGACACTCACTGAAATACTGAAGTAGTAAATTATCACAAACTGAGTTGCAATGCTAGGGGGAAAAAGAAAAAACGGGTAACCTTCAGTTTGTTTAGGTGCTGTGCCATCTGCCCGTCTACTAGAAATGTAAACCGCACAGATTCTGTCAGCCATTGGGAATCCATGTTGCTAAACAGAGCTTTGTAATCGTCCTGACTCTACACAGAATCAAACTAAAAGAATGCCCTACTCATCTGGAAGTCTTCCCAGTAAAATGGGATTTCTAAATGTTGTGTCTGTGAAGCACAGAGCAGGGAGAGCTTCAGTTGGAGAAAAAAAAACAAAACACCAACCCAAACTTTGCCCTAAAGGCCTGCCTGTTGTACTCTTTGTAAGAAAACATGGCGTGTAGGAGTACTGCACACCCTGAGCAAACACAAACCAACCTGCTGCTTGCTGCTGCTGGCAGCGTCTGTCAGGGCTCCTCAGGGCAGTCCGGGGTTTGCATTTTTAGGTGTCAGAAAAACTTTCCATTACTGGGGCTTCTCACCACTGCAAGCGTGTAATGTAGTGTAGGGTGGAATGTAATGTACACATTTGGAAAGTTTGTTCTAACTTTAAGAACAGGAAAATAAAAAACCAGTAATTCCAAGGTCATACTCCATATTTCTAACGCTCAAAAAAAGTCCTAATCTTACTGACCCAAGGAATGCAGCCATGCTCAGCCTGCTCACAGCAGTGACCATGACCTCCAGTTTTATGCACCATGTCCTGTAGGCTATTCATTTCAATTAATTTAAGGCTATGTTTTAAAAGTAACATATGTAGTTTAAGGTATACCTGTCTCCTAGAGTGCACAAGCAACAGCAACTTGTAGAGACAATGTTTTTTTCTTACCTTTTTTGTAAAATATCTACAATATTCTGTAAAGTCCGAAAAGGTAAAAGATTGTATAGCGCTCCTTTGCATTTTTTGCTAACATGATTTGTAACTCTACTGCAGCATGACAAAGAGAATTAGGTGAAAATAATATATTGACAAAGATTTCTTAAGAAATTACAAATTGATGAAATATTGCATTATAGGTCAAAAGACTAAAAGCTTTTTCTGTTTTCTTTTTTCATGTTCAATGTATTTGGTACCCTAACATACAACGTGGTCCTGAGTAAAGCAAGATCAGTTAAGGTGACTTCAACAGAGATATGTTGACTTAACTACCTGAAGATTTGATCCATTATAACATGACATGACATAACCTAACACAATATTAGCATAGCAGAGCATAACAGAACAAGCACATCGTAAGATAGCATAACACAACATAACAGACATAAGGTAATATAACATAAAACATAACAGCACATGACATGACATAACATACTTTTGTGCTAAATGCTCAACACCATTGATGAGAAATTCAAGCTGTGATTCAAGATTACACTTTTGCAATTAAAATAATTATTTGCATTTTTAGGAGCAGAATCATGTTAAAGCAGGATAGAAGAAAGCAAAAGGTAAACAGTTTTAGCTACCTTGGATTTTATAGTGTTATATAAATGCTTTAGTGGATTCACTAAGGTAATCCTTTCAAAGTGTTTGGAGTGGGATTCAAAACAGTAACTTAACAGTTATAACATGTTTACCTGACTCTTAGGGCAAAAGTCTTGTTCTAGGTTTACTACACTGCATTCCAGCAGGAAGAGGAGGGAGTCAGAGAGGGCATGAATGAATGAATGTGCCCAATTTAAGTTTTACTGAATTAGTTTTCTTACCATATTATATTGGTATGTGCTGACACATGGGATTGCTTGAAGCCTCACAGTGACAACCGTATGGTCAGCTGGCCTCACACACACACACAGAGCTATTCTTCTGCGCTATGTAACAGGATGTTAGACTCATGGAAGTACTTTATCTGGCATTTGCAAAAGTAGGCCAGATTATTTGTATTTTGAATCTGAAAGTGAAACAAGAGAATCAAACTTCTCCCTGGCAGAAGACATTTTAAACATGAAAGAAAAAGAAAACGGTAAGAGAAAATGGCTATACCATAGCAAGTGAAGTCAGTTTCCTTCTCAGCAGCAGGGAAGAAAGAGACAGCATAGGGAAGCTCCACCACTGAAGCTCCACCCAATGCCCAGAGCAGGTGCACAATCATACAGAGGAGTAGGAAAAACAGGCTGACTGTATGGACACAATCACTGAAATGAAAACCTTTACATAAGGGAATGTGGGACCAATCAGCAGCTCGTCCTCATCACTTTCCCAGCCTACTGGAGGCCCATGAGCTTTCAAAATATGTTTTCTCAGGGATTGCTGGTCTAAACCACATAATGTATTTTACAACTACGTAATTTGCTTCAGTGGAGGAGGAAAATCAGGAAAGGATCCAAGACAGGATTGTTTTTAGTAATGTAGTACTAAATTACTAAACACAGTGGTAATTTTGTAATTGCTGTTACACAATTATTAGTAATTTAGAGGTGATAGGAGGAAAATATGTAGGACACTGAGGGAGGTGGATACATTTTAGGGGTGTGGACCCCACAGTAATATGAATTTTGAAATGTTGATTTGTACACAGGCTGATTTAACCTTACAAAAGATATTCTTCTTAACTGAAGAAAAGGTTTTCCATAGATGATATCAGCCTAGAAAGCTAAAGATAATAATAAATTATGCTGAAAATTAGCTACCAATGAACATGTTGGGTGTATTAGTTACATGTAACCTGTGATCACAAAGGGAATTACATTTCAGAAGAAAAGCAAATGCTATTTTTCGTTTTGGCATAGCCTTCAGTTTTCAATATCCTTCTTGTGGTTAGAAAAAAATAAATCTTACAGGTTTTATTTATTCACTTGTTGTACTTGATGGTAATGATTTTGGGATGGCTTTTAGTAGTGTCTATAAAATAGAGGGTTTTGTTTCCTGAATTTTCCAATATTATCTGCCTGACACATTCAAAGTGTCAGATATATCTGCTTTTGTTCCTTGTAATAAAAAGTCTTTCTGATATCTCAATGTTAGAGATTTTTCTTCTTTCCTTTTTTTTTTTTTCTTTTTGGCCACTATTTTCTTTGTCAAGAAAGACAAATTTGAAGAACAGTAAACTCTGTGTCATTGTAGAGGCACATATGGTGTATGTAATCTTGCTAATTTATTCTCTTGCTATTTTATAAGTTGCCTAAACAACCCAAGCCTAAATTGTTTCAAGACTTTTTACTTGTCCCATTTGGTATCTTTTATTTTAAAGAAATGTTTTTACTGATTGTACACAAAGTTTGAGAAATTAGTGTTTAAGGACTACATTTTTTTCATTGGTGATTTATTTTGAATATGACCAAATTATACTTGCAGTCTTTTTCAAGGCAATAAAAATAAATTAACTGCTAACAGAGATACTTAATCATATGATTTTATTATTAGGAATTGTTCACTAAGTCTTGCTTGCTAATTTCAAAAGAAATATCTGTATTCCTGGTGTGCTGTTGAAGCTTCTGTCAAAAACTTATTCTCTCCTTTAAAATATTTAGGAATACTTTGACAAAAAGAAACTTAAATCAAAGATGAAGCTTCTGGAAGTATCATCTCCTAAAAGTTCAGCAGTCAGTTTAGATCTTCTTAATCTGTATGTGGTTAACCAGGTAACAACCAAAAAAGACAACACTGGTGAGTCATGGGTAACAGTGTCCTGGCTTCTCAGAATCAGTTATTCTTAACTATTACTGCTGTTATTTTAGTTCTTGTTCTTCCACTTTATAATTTAATGCTCAAATAAGTGTTGTTTTATTTTTAAAAAAAAATTGTAAGTAAATACAAAAATTATGACTGAATAAAAAGTCAAGGCATAAGATGAATCAAATAACCTTGGCTACTGCCTGCTTCACCTTTAAAGTCTTGTACACTGTCCTGGTTCCAGCCAAGATGGGGTGAATGTTTGCAAAATACACTTACGCACCTTCCTCATTTTCCATTCACTAATTTTATCCTACATCCACTTCTTTTTCCCTTTGCCATTGAATGGATCCATTTGTAATCCCCTTCCTTTTTCATAACTTTGGGGGCATTTGGAATAATCTTGTCAGTTCTACCCAGATTATCTTTCTTAAAATCCATGATTAAACTTCTAAAGAAACATCACTACAACTTGAATCCTACTCTTTACCTTCAGCTTAGGGGCATTATTTAGTGCTGGACTTGGCAGTGCAGTGTTAGTGGTTGGACTAAATGATCTTAAAGGTCTTCTCCAACCTAAACAATTCTATGACTCTATGACTCTTATTCTCTGTGACATACTCATGAATCAGATTGTGGGAAGTGTGTTGTCCTATGCTGAGGAAAAGTAGAAGATTGAGAATGACAACAGAGCCTGTCCACACACAGTAGTTGGGAGTAAATAATTTTATACTATCGTGCCATTTAGAATAGAGTTTTTGCATTGCTAGTAACAAAGCAAACAAAAAGTATGGCTTTAAATGGATTAAAAGAAATCAAAACCAGCAGTTTCTGTACTCTAATGAAAATTCAGGAACCTCAAAACTTTCTCCAAGGCCAGCACTGACATACTGAATACTTTCATTTCAGAGAACATGAGGAAGCCAGTCCATGTGAATATCACCAAAGATGTAAAAACACCTCTTAGGGGACATAACTTAGTGCTTCCCATGTCACCCCCACCTACACAACAAAAGTCAAACTTAGATGATCTCCAGAACAGGTACTTGTATAAAATAGGCAATAGTTATGCTATAATGAAGTTCGGGAAAAGGTAGTTCATGGTGGTCTTATATTTGGGGTATCAAGAAACCATAAACGTACCATTGTAAACAGGGAAGTTTCACAATCACTCCTGGCATTCCCGTGATACTCTTACTGTGAGAGATTAAATAAATAGATTCTGAATTTTAAAAACTGCACATGAAGCTGGGAGATTTTCAAAAAAAGGTAATGTGTTTTTACTGATGTCAGGGGCATACACTAGGTCTATCTTGAGAAGCAGATTATTCAAGCAATATTATCTACTTACACTCCTTTCCCATCCAGCTTCAGACACCCTGAAGTGACTGAATCACACACAGGCTAAGAATCAGGTTTTTGCAAGATGTGTGAGAAAATATTCCTCAATTATTTTGGAATTAATACTCAGAATATTTTAGTCTTATAGAAATTGTATTTCATGGGCTGTTTTTATTCATTTTACAAGGTTACAAAAGCAAATATTGGACAGCAGAAAACAGCATCTCTCAGAGAAAGTAAAATACCAGCATAATGTAAGTTCAGTGTTCTTATGATATAAAACTAAAAACGTGCAGCAATTGCTATATTTTTAAGTGATTTTTCAAAGAGTAACCAAATCTCATGGATACTGAAACGTGAACTCTTCCTCTTTAAGACTATTTCGATATATTATTTTCCAGTCACATTTTATATTGTTCCTGCTATTGCTTACATATTTCTTGAAAGGTTCATCTTGTTTTAAGCATTTTCCAAATTATTTCAGAATATCTGTTTTCTAAGCTAGTCATGAAGGACAGAGAAAGAGACTGAGGCCAACAGTAGGTAAATAAAAAACATGCAGAAATGTGAAATGATGGAATGTCAGAAGCATAAACAGAAGTGTGTCTTTAAGAGGAACTTAAGTGGAAGTCTGAGTGGATAGAATTGGGAAGTTCATACACTCACTGAAGTTACAGTGAATAACATTCTCTACATGGAATTTAGGCTTTTTTATAACCCATTACACTGTTTCTTAAGAAAGTCAAACAAATAACTAAAAAATAGTTATTTGTTTGAAGACATCTACTTTAGGTTTCTCACACTTGCTTGGTAATACACCTCCACTAACTCCTGCTGTTCATATCAGATAGAATTCTGAGGAAAAGATGCTTGCAAAAGATGCACAATACTATTCTGTATGTTATTAGTGCATTCATGTTGCCAAAACGTGTCTCCATAGAGTTAGAAAGACAGATGTTTTTCTAGTGTTTCAAATCCCTTTCTTCTGAGTCAGGAAGAATTAGTATGGGTGAACATTTTAGCTGTCTGATCTGTTTCAGCCAAGATCACCATGAGCTGCCACTACTTCTTTTGATATGACATTCAGTCAGCGTTCCCTTATGACCCTTTTTCGTCAGTTTTGTGAAGACAGAGGGCATATTTCAGAATTAGTGCATTGAGGAATAATTATCAAAATGATAGCTATGTTTCACTGCAATTTCCACCTCTATGGAAAAATTTACAACAGTTCATCAAACCATGTGATAATGCAGTGTGCACACACAGAAAGCTAATTTAATGTATGGATCAAAGAGCTGGCTGCTGTCATCACAAAACCTCTCTTGATTTTTGAGTGGTCTTGGGAATCTGCAGAGGTCCCAGCTTACTGGAAGCTGGCAAATATTGTCCTGATTTTCAAGAAGGGCAAGAAGGAGGGCCCCATAAACTACAGGCCTGTTGGTCTCACCTCAGTGCCTGGTAAAGTTAAGGAGAAGATTATTCTGGGAGGTATTGACAAATACCTGAATGACAGCATTGTCATCAGTCACAGCCAGCACAGTTTCATGAGAAGAAAGTCCTGCTTATCAAACCTGATTTCCTTTTGTAACCAGGTAACTACCTAGTTGATCAAGGGAAGGCAGTTGTAATCTTTTTGGATTTGAGTAAAGCTTTCAACACTGTCTCTCATGGATCCTTCTGGACAAAATGTCCAGCACACAGCTGGATAAACACAGCATGTTGTGGGTGAGCAATTGGCTCATGGGTCGAGCACAGAGGGTAACAGTGAATGGGGGAACATCCGACTGGTGACCTGGAGGTTTATGCTGTGTATTAGAAGAAGATTCTTGACCCAGAGGGTGGTTGGGCACTGAACAGGCTCCCCATGGCAGTGGTCACAGGACCAAGCCTAACAGAGTTCAAGAAGCATTTTGATGATATTCTGAAGCACATGGTGTGACTCTTTGGGATGGTCCTGTGCAGGGCTAAGGGCTGTACTCAGTGATCCTTGTGGGTCCCTTACAGCTGGGTGTAGTCTATGATTCTGTGAAAAAAAATACAGTCTAAGGTCTGTATGCTGCAAGGAACTGTTTTTAACATCTTCATAAGTTAAAGTACATCCAGTTTAAGTAATTAGGATTCTTCTACTTTATTAAGCAGAAAGAAGGGCTATAAAATTAATCATTTTCAGCATTCCAGGAACTTGCAATTTTGTCGTACCAAGATTTTGTGCAATTAGTGTGCAAAGTTTTGCACTGAATTAGTAGTTTGTGCATTATCTCCATGTAGCTGAGAATACAGTGACATTTCATGAGTTTTGCCTTCAAATTTATCCTTGTGTTCTGATCTGCTTGACATAGCATTGTTTGTAGCACAACAGGATGGAGTTCTCTCCTCAATGGAGTAAAGTACTTTTCATTTTACTACCTAAGAACCAATTCAACAACTCATTTACCTACACATCTAAAGCTAAAAATGTATTTATATCCATCTCTACTAGGGATAACATTTGTGTACATGCTCCAGATTAAGTAGGCACTTCTGTGTTTCCCTGAAATAAACTCTTACTGTCTTAGGTTTTTCATGAAAAAGTCATATCAGAATACATGAAAATTTTCTCTTCCTTGTGGTATAGGCTCAGAGATGTAAAAGATGTAGGAAGGCTTGATTGCTCTGAACTTTATGCTTAAATCAAAACAGTTTTAGATAAATAAAATGTCTCCTTGTTATGTTTTGTCTAGTCATCACAAGTAACAGAACAGGCGTATGTTGGCTCTAGTATGGAACAGGAAGACAACAGAGCAAGAGCTTTTAGTGCTTGTTCATTGTCCTCTTCTGGTTTTCAGTCCTCTAACTGTACACAGCTTTCAGAAGAAAACTTCAACACAAATATAATGGGTAACATTCGGGAAGAGACCTATGAAGAGAAATTGCAAAACCAGGTTTGGTTCATATTTTACTTCCACAGAATTGTTTTAAATTAACTTTCATGTATTTTGTGTTTAGATAGAATGTAATGGTGAAGATAATTATGAATGATCAACATCTCTTGTAGGCTGGTGGCAATGAATATCCCATATATACAAATATATTTCCTTTATTGTTCTGATTGTTCTGAAATATGCTTAACTTGAGCTTTTGTTCACTGAGCTCTCAGTATTGCTGGTATCTACAGAAAGAGAATTGGTCACATACTGCTGGCTTTCTTTTATTCCTGCTTGTAAAATTGGTTAAAGAAAGCTGAAATGTACTATAATTATAAATACAGCTTTCTTACACATACAGTATGTAACTGGGTGTCATATGATCCAGGTGATGCCACAACATAATTTTTAATCTTGCAATGTGAGTAACATAGTTCTTACAGTATCCTCAGTGCTCTAAAAGGATTAAGAAAGGCTGTTGTTTAACTCATTACATTCAAGTAATAATTGAAAGTTATTTGTTCTGATTCATGTTATTATTTTTTTCTTTTTGTTAACTTTGGGATCCTTAGAAAAGTAATAGCAAATACAATATGCTTTATTTTTTAGAAAATATATTATTCATTGGAAATAATAAAACAAATTCTATGTATATCACCAGTGGTATTGTGAAGTCTTGAGGTAAGTGAGGAAGTGCTTCAAGGGCTTCAGAAAGGGATATGTTGGGTTGTTCAGGGAATGAATAGGCAGAAACTCACAGGGATCTGACCTGAAGAACAAAGGAGCCCAAGGAAAATGCTTTTAAAACACAAAGACACTCTACCTCAATGTGCAAGAGAATGAGTAGGTCCCAGAGGACAGTTTGGCTGAATTGGGGAACTCCTGGCTGGGCTCAAATGCAAAGAGGACGTGTAGAAGGAGGGATGGGCAACTCAGAAGAACACAGAAGAATCCCTTGGGCTTGGAGCAGTGGCATTAGGATGGCCAGAGATGAAAATCACAATGGGTGAGAAGGGCAGTAAAGAGGACTTCTACAGATGTGTCATCAAAGAAAGGAAACCAAGGAAAATGCTAAATAGAGTTGAGATGTAGTGACAAAGGACATGGAAAAGCCTGAAGCACTCAAAACCTGCTTTGCTTCAGATTTTTCAGACAATTTCTGCTCTCTGGCTCGTCTTCAATCTCAATCAGGAGCTGCGGGAGAGTGGTACAAAACAGTACTGAAGGAACAAATTAGAGAATCCATAGTAACCTGTACATAAGGAAATACATGGTACTGGACAGAGTCCATCCAAATGTGGATGATATCACTGCAGGGTGGATATCTATCCTCTTTGTAAGACTGTGGTGATCAGGAAAGCTTCCCAGTGACAAGAAATATGTGTTATGTTCACTTTCAAAAATGTAAGCATGATCTGAGGAAGAATCATCTCACATCTGTCCTTGGAAGGATTAAGGAGCTGAGCTCTCAGAGGCAATTCCAAGGTACATGAAGAACAAGAAGGTGTCTGGAAACAGCCATCAGATTTTCCAAGGCCATACTGTGCCTGGTGGACCCAACTGCTTTTTGTCAAGAAATTAGTATCTCAGTGAATTTGGGAGAACAGCAGGCATTATTTACCTTGACTTGAGAAAGGTTTTTTGACAAGGTTTCCCGTGGGAACCTAGTAGCCAAAATGGGGAGGTATGAATCAGATGAATGGACAATAAGATGAGTAAAGTACGTCTATTACCATCAAACTAAAAGTAGTTGTCTGTTGGCTAAAGTCTACTTGGCAACAGGTCACTTATCAGAGAATGGTTTGGGTTGGAAGGGACCTTAAAAGTCATCTAGTCCCAAAACCCCTGCTGTGGGCAGGAACACCTTCTACTAGACCAGGTTGCTCAAAGACCCATCCAACCTGGCCTTGTTCCAGGGGTGGAGCATCTACAGCTTCTCTGGGCAACCTGTTCCAGTGCCTCACCACCCTCACAGAAAAGAATTCTTAATATCTCATATAAATCTACATTATTTGGTTTAAAGCCATTACACCTTGTCCTATTACTACATGCCCTTGTAAAAAGTCCCTCTCCAGCTCTTCTGTATTCCCTTTAGGTACTGGAAAGTTGCTGTAAGGTTTCCCGAGAGACTTCTCTTCTCCAGGCTGAACAACCCCAGCTATCTCAGCCTGTGTTCATAGGAGAGGTTCTCCAGCCCTTTGATCATCCTTGTGGCCCTCCTCTGGACCCACGCCAACAGGTCCATGTCCTTCTTCTGTTGGAGGCCCCAGGTCTGGATAGAGTACTTCAGGTGGGGTCTCATAGGGGCAGAGGAGAGGGGCAGAATCACCTCCCTCGGCCAGCTCCTACAAAGAGCACACCCATCAGTCACAGGCAAGTGACTATTTCCCCCTGAGTAGCATATGTGAGGACAGGTCTGAGATACTGTGTCCAGTTTTGGGATGCCCCAGTACCTGAGAGAGAACAGCAAAGTCTAGCAAGACCAATGAAGGGCCACACAAATTGTTAGGGGTTTGGAGCATGTGGTGGGTGTGAAGAGACTGAGCAAAGAGGGTCTTCATACCCTGGGAAAGACCCACACCCCTGGGTATGGGGTGAACTAAGAATTGTCTTCCACAGTCTAAACAGAGGTACAGACAGGACAGAGGCAGAGGTACACAGTGAAATGGCAAGAAGTAAAAGTCACAAGTTCTAACAATGGAAATTCTGTTTGTACAGAAAAAAAATAGCCACAAAAGTAGCTAAGCACAAGAAGAGGCCATCCAACAGGTGGTTGTCCTGAACAATACTGAGCAACCTGGCCTAACCTTGAAGCTGGCCCTGTTTTGAGCAGGCTGGACTACCTAACCTTTGAGGTCCCTTCCAGATGAAGTTTTCTATGGTTATGTCATTTTCAGTGGAACTTCAGCTTGTTCCAGTCTATCAAGGAGATATATAAGATATATAAGAGATATAAGGGAGGATGGGATCCTAAAAGGACATTTTGTGTATTAATATAGATATATAAATATGGAAAAGTATGAGTTACACAGAACTCAGTTGGGCTGTAAGGAGGTTTGGGCTTCTACTGTAAAGATAAAAAGAAGTAAAAATAGTGTGAAAATATGTTCATTGTTTGCAAACTCAAGTTTGAAGTTTGAAAGTTATATATATACATATAACCATTATGTATATTCCGAGTTTGACAGCTTCTGCTGTTTCCTCAGCCAGGAAATAGTTTTGATCAAGAACCTTGGAATACAAAACCTCCAAGCCAGTCTGTTTTCAGGAAGTCTGATACAGCACCTCAGGAACTGTTTGAGCCATTTCATAGGTAGGAAATGATTTTACATTAAAGAGGGAAATAACAGTCAAGTTTAATTAAGAAAACTACTAAGATTACCTGAAGCTTATTGCTACTTGTTTTTTTCACTGATTTTTGGCACTTTTCACATAGAAATTTAAATCAAATGGAAAGACTAAACAAACAAAGATATTTAAATTTGATGAAAGCCATCAAAATCTGAATTTTGGGTAGGCACTTGGAACCATGATCTACTTTTTTGCAATGTCACAAACGCAATGGTGTTACTGAATTCACCTTGAATGATAGCACAAATTTACTAAGAGGCCACAAGGAGGGGGAGGCTGCCCCAGGCCTCATTAGTTCTGGTCACTGTTACAAGTGCTTTACTGATGACCTTGACGCAGTAGCAGTTGAGTAACTCTACCTACACTGTTTGTTCTTGGGATTCCAGGAAAAGAGCATTTCCTTTCCTTCTCTTTCATATGTAATCCTACTATAGCTTTTTTTCCCCTATAATTGTTTCAATAATAATTTTATAAGAATATACACATTGTTTTTAAAATAATGGATAGAAATCAAGAATATATTTCTTTTTGTATGTGCTGATTAAAAATATTTCTGATCACAAGTGGTTTAGGGCTAGACTCATTTGCACTGGACTTTTTATATAATTTTCTTTCCTTGGGCTCTTCCCTTGGATCTAGGGGTTGTACATGGCTAATTTTTCTTTACTCATTTTTTTCTATGAGTCTACCATCTGGCTGAAAGTTCCTGTCATTCTCTAGCTTTGGCTGGATAGAGCCATAAAAAGGCCATATAATATTTTGCTGTTCCTTAAGTACCTACAGTTTGTTTGCTTGGGGAGTTAAGTGACTGATAATCTCACTGGCCACATGATAACAAGGCATATCAGTTTCCAGTCTTAGCCACCTCAGCTTTCACTCTTCTTGTAGCTTCTCCTCGTTTTCTCCAGCAAAACCTAAAATGATGATAGCACTCACCTTGCTGTATATCTGGGTGAATTCCCAATTAATATGTTTACATTAAAGTCCTACATAACCATTCCTCACCTACCTCTCTCCTTTCATTTCTCCTACGGCCATCAGGCCTGCACTCATCTGCTTATTTCACCTCCTGTTGCCTTCTACCCATTCATGGCTCACTAATAACATCTCCTTTCCAACTGTTCTTTAAATCCTTTTCTTTGTTTCCTTTTTTTTTGTCATTTACTGTAGCCATAAATTCTCATACCTCAAGAGATGGCTTTTGTGAAGCCTTTTGTGAAGGGAGTTTCTTTCGCTGTATGTGAAAAGTAGAGTGTAAACTTATAAAATTATTTAATGTGACACACTGATGATGTAATCAATGTGCATAATTCTGAGAGCTGTGACACCTCAAGGTTATTAAATATTAAATAAAAATTTTGTTTATAATTTCCTCATCTACTCTTACTTTGCATTACAAAATTTTCAGCTGGAGTTAGGAAGGACCTCTAAATTGATTAACCAACAGTTTTACCTTTCTCACATTTATCTGTCCAAGTTTATCCAGGAACAAACTATGGTGTGTTTACCCTTTTAAAACTGTTCTGGGGAGGCTTCTGTAAGTAGAGGAAACTACTTCATTGCAGTTCTATAGAATCCTTATCCAGTTCCAAGTATTTGCTGAACAAAACATCACAGAATTTTTCTATAGTAAGAGTTTTCTGTACTACATTTCAGTTTTCAAGTTCCATTGATAGCATTGCTCAAAACTTTTTGAAGAAAGAGCATTTATTGAATGTCCTTTGCCAATTCTCTGTGCTTCAGAAGACTCTCAACCTTTTGCTCAGAGTTTCTGAAAGGTCAGTCAGCAGATTCAGCCTGGAAAAAACCCAGTTAAAATGTTAGATGAAGAACCAAAGAAACAAAAATATGATAACTTCAATGCCACTGATGCTCACATGGTAACATCTTCAAAACCATTACTCTCAGAAGTGGTGTAGGGAAGTATGGGCAGAATAAAATGTCTGACTGGCCTGACAGTGGAATAGTAAAATTCTGTGCCAAATCAGGATTACTGATCTCAAGCACAAATGGAAGTTACTTGCTAGAGAATTGCAGGAATTAAGCAGTACACAGAGCTTATTATGGGTTTTCAGTGCAGAAGAGAATTGTAGTCTTGAAGAACAAACTATTTTTATGAACAGAAGAGACTCTCTTGCTCCCTCCCCCCTTTTTTTTTCCCCTCCCCGAAGTGGCTGCCTTTGGTCAGCTGGTGGAGCAGCAGTGACATACTGTGGCTGCTTTTATAAATCACACCCAGGAGGATGTGCTCCATGGCTTGGTATGTTTGGAGATATTATGAAATGGAACCCCTTTTAAATCGATCTTACTATAAAGCAAAAATAGAATACAATAAAATACATACTTTTTCGTTTGAAATAATGCACATTTAGAACAAAAATGAGTGTGATGATCACTGAGGTCTCTGAGATTTTTATCAAGTTACCACAAAGTGTTGTGTTAGCAGTCAGTATTTTGCTAATTTGTGTACTAACCAAAATGTTTTTTTCTTTTCTATTCCCACTCAACCTCAACCCCCACTCCAAGACTAGACCACATGAATTCTGCCAAGAAAAATCCAGTCAGAATTACCAGTAATGACTTAGAAAATTGTGAAGGAATAAGAGCACCAATATTTGATGTTGTGAAAGAAACTACAGAACTGAAAGCTTCCCAAATTGGAAGTGGTTGTTCTTTTCTGGCACTGTTTGAAGATGAGAGCCAACAAACCTATAGCAATCCTTCCACAAAGCATTTTAATCTTTTTGTTAACCAAAGCAGTACTGACATTTTTTTCATTCATTCTGATGTTAGAAATCAAATGACTGACAGAAATTTTCCTTACAACACCGGAAAGGCTAATCCTGCAATCAATACAAAGAAAAGTTCTGTAGACAGGTACCTTGAAGGCATTTTCACAGCTCCAGAACATGTTTTCCCTAAAAGTAACAATGCCTCAGTTGCAAGCTACAAGGAAACCCACCTGCAGAGCTTTCATGAGGGACAGTGCTACTTCATACCCTGTGAAAAGAAAGAAAAACTTGCAAACCTTGAAAAAATTGGTGGGTATGAATATTTTAAGGACATATATTGCAGGGTTTATTCTTCTTTTAAAGACATGTGTTCTTATAACCGGAGATGTGTCTGCCCTGACTGAAAAGATGCCATGAATCTTCAGGATGCAATAATTTAATTTTAAATTTGATTATTTAAATTATTTTCAAAATTTGACAGAAAACTTTATTTTCAAATTACATGTATTGTATTTTAATATCAAGGCCTACTTTTTTTTTTTTTTTTTTAATTTTAGAGACATTTGGTTATCACCATGATCACCAGATTAATTTAAAGAAGAATGTGCAGAAACATTCAAGAAAAAAATGGTGAGTGTCATGGAAATTATCAATCTATTAACTATTGATAACTGCAGAGACCTTGCTGAATTGAAGAAGTCCTGCTAAGAGGACAGGAAAGTAAAATTCTAAACCATATTACCAAGGACTCAAATTTTCCCAGGCAAAGTAATAGTGCATAATGTGAATAAACTTATGCACAGGTAAGTCCTTTATACCTTTATTCATCTACCTATAATAAGTACAGAGAAAGACTGCTTCATGGGACAGTTTCGAGTTTCTGAAATTAAGATCTTGCTCTGACTTGCCCCCTAAAAGACTCTGTCTCATTCCACAGGTTACAGAGGAAGTTTGTGTCTTCCCTGGGCTAAAGTAAGCATATGAGAGTGCCCCCATGTTTTACAGAAGATGTGTTTTTCAAAGATGGATCCATAACATCTTCCATTTTGCAAAACAGCACCATCTTCTGTCATGTCTCTAATTTCATTTTGCATTTCAACAGAAATGAAGTTTATGAAAAACAGATTCTTGGTGTTAAATCTCAGGTTCAGAAGAAGTTCAGTGTTCCCGATAGTGGGAAACATTTTATGGTTACTGAAAACAAAATAAAAATTGAAGACAGAAAAGTCACCAGTGAGGACTTTAACTCAGAAAGAAAATAAAAATACCGGAGGGAAAATCACTTAACAGAGAACTTTGTGTTTGCATTCCTCAGTGATGACAAGTCTATGAAAGAAACAGCCTGGAGACAGAACCAGCTCTTTGGATTTGAAGAGGTAACATTATAAAGAGACATATTTGTTGTCAAACCTACTGTTTGCACCATTTATTTCAGATGGAGGAGGAATACCTACAACAGTTAGAAATTGAATATTGCTTCACTGAATTAACTTCTGTGGAAGCTTCTTTGCCATCATGGTTTATATAAGGAATTCAGAAAGAACTGCTTCTAGTGAAGTGGTTCAGATAGACAGTCCTTTCAGGTCTACAATTCACATGGTTTGATTCACACCTCAGCTAATGCCTAAAATATATTGTGTAAGTTACCCATCAACCCTTCGGATCAGATTCTGCAGGCAGTGCCCAGACAGTATATGCAGGTACTTCAGTATTATAAAGGAGCTCTGTGCCAGTGTACATATAAGAAGTCTTTTAGATGTTTTGCCTGTAGAAGTCACCCAGGTATATATGGTATGCTCAGGGTTACAGATACCTCTTAGTATAATTTGTGGTCCAGTGCAGTGACTGCTTTATGAAATACAGAAACTGAATGTTTCTCTCTTAACCAAAGATGTTGAACCAGCTGAACCCTCACTATTAACACTTCATTATTTTTAATAGTTCACAACAGCACGAGAGAAAGAATCTAAGCTTGGAGTAAGTTCAAATCTTCATGAGATGGAGACAGGTTAGTACCATTTTTACATTACTACTTAAATTTATTTTCTCTACATGTGAAACTGAAACAGTTACTTTTAAAGCTGGGGAGAATGATCCTTTTAGGATGTTATATTTGTTAAGGGCTTGTATTTCTGATATACACAACACTGTAAAAAGACAACTAGCATTTTCAGGTAACTAAGAACTATCTGTGTTTGCTTTTCCTTGAAGAGATATTCTCTTCCATTAGACTATATGCTGTCATTCCACATGTGGACAGAGGGAGGGAAGTCAGCAGGGCAATGCTATGTCCTTTCTGCTTCCTCAGTAGCTGTAGGGTCAGCTGTGCTGGCTGCATTTCAGAGCAGAAGATCTCTCAGGGATCTTCTCCCAGAGAAAAACATGTAACTTGTATGGCAGCCAGTGTGCACATGGAGTCTGCTGTGTTCTCTCACAGCCCTTGCTCTGCAGAGTCTTTCCTCCTTTGGGTAGCACAGTTCTGCTGCTGGTGCAGCTGCTGATTAACAGCACAGCTGAAGCTTTGGGGCAGCTGTCTCACAATCTCTGTTAAGATGTGTTGTCCTGAGAGAAGAACCAGCTATTGCTAAGAACTAGACTGACCTTGCAAACATTTTATTCTTTAAACAGTATCCTAAAACTGCATCAAAATAGTAATGTTTAATTCTACATGCTGTACTTGAGAGTTGGATCTTAGGGGGAGTTTTTTGTGAGTAACCTTTTTTTTTCATCTATTTTTCAAGATGTGGAATCACCACTCAGCAGCTGTTCTCACAGTTACCCTCCAAGGCAGACTGAGAGCTGTTTCAGCTGTAGTTCTGGCACAGTGAGTACAACCCACAGCCTTTCTGGGTTAGCAGGGCTTCATTTGACTCATATCTCTGTGCCTGAATGCATCAAGGATGGATGTAGCTGGAATCTTATTTATGGTTTTGCTTTGTACAAAGCAAATTCATGTATGAGGAGGACAAGAAATCATTAGCCGTGAATTTTCCCAAGTAGTTTAACAGACATGTAATCTGTTCTCTTGACAATGCCTGGCCTTATGGAATTACAGTAGTATGACTACGGGAAGATGCTAAGTAAGGTTCTGAGTTCTTCCTTGATGTATAGCTGCCTTACATTACATGCCTGCAAAGCAGAAGGATTTGACACACTTCGTGTTTGCAGCCATTCTTGAACATAAAAATGCCACAGTGTAAGAGTATAAATTGTATGTGAGTGAAGGTCTGCCTTGGCGACCTCTTCACCAAAAGCCAGGAGTAGGTCCTTGACAAAAGAATGAAAAAAAACCCACAAACAAC
The DNA here is from genome assembly GCA_035222235.1 of Margarornis squamiger. Taxonomy (NCBI): domain Eukaryota; kingdom Metazoa; phylum Chordata; class Aves; order Passeriformes; family Furnariidae; genus Margarornis; species Margarornis squamiger. The sequence goes on along the minus strand of JAWWTY010000037.1, from coordinate 14,108,842 downwards.
CAAAACCAGTCAGCTCTGGCCTTTGTCTTTATTTCACTTAGTTATTAGTTAGTAATTATTTTAGTCCTTAGTTATTGAACTATTTAAACAGTTGCAATCTCATGATTCTTTTTGAACAGTCTGAAGGAGAAGACACAGCCAACAGGAAGGAATATCTGCATGAACAGTCCTTGAAGACACATGATGCCAACTTCTCAGCAAGCAGAGAGGTCCCCAAGAGCTCCCACACCAGAACTGTGCCTCTCCATGCCAGCAGTAGTTCGGCTAGAGAAGAAGCAAACATTCTTCAGGAGAAATACTCTATTTTTTGTGCCACAGAGAAGGAAAATAAAAACTATACTGCCCCATCTGAGGGCAGCTCATCACACCGAGCCCTTGGGAGAAAGCGTGTCACCCGCAGCACCAGGTGTGACGTTTGGTCGCAGACTGAGCGCTGTGTGACAGAAGTAGAGAAGGTGGATGTGGGCACCCAGTGTGACACCCTGCGGGTGTGCAGCTGTGGGGGCTCTCTCCCCGCTGCCCGCAGCCCCGGCGGGGTCCCTCCTCCCTGCACCGGCGGCACCGCCGGAGGGCACCAAGTGCCAGAGCGGGAGATGCCGCAGCCCGCGGGTGTCGCCAGCGCGGCGGGGATCGCTGCCCTTCCTTCTGATGCCGAGTACCTGAGTCTGGCTGGCAGAAGGACTCTAGAGGTGCTGAGCTACATTGAAAAAATGAAGGAGAGAGATAAGCACTGAGCAAACAGTGTGACGCATAGGGAACACAGAAGTTCTGTTCTCAGTGTGTTTTGTTTACTAGACATATTTTGATTTTTCTAGCCTAGTTAGACAAAATATATTTTTGCTGTTGGTTTGCTTTGAACTATTAATAACTATGTATTTCTGTCTAGCTGCTGCTAGCTCTAACTATGGCTTTCTATAAATATCCAACTGTTAACAGAGGATTTTACAATAGCCTAGTAAATATAAGCGTTAGGAATTTGATTGGTTATCTCATCATATATCCATAGGATTCTGTAGTTCGGAATTGACTTTGCTTCTTTTATGGTAGTTGAAAAATCCTGCTTCACTTTGAAACAGATTTGATGTGGGTCTTAGTTCAGAGCTGTTGTCTGGTTCTTACCCATTTTAACAGACAAGGTTGCCTTTGCCATGTGTTCATACTAAATAGAAAAATGGGAAACAACAGAAAATGTACATCTGCACACATGGAACAGAATGTAATTTTAAAAGAAGTAATTTATTATTATTTTTTAAAATGCTCGGTTTTCCTTCCACAGCAGATTTATTGATTCACTCTCTGGCTTTTAATACTAACAAATCTTTCATGTGTTTCTGTATTCTGCTTGAAAACTGACAATTTGAACTACTTTCCTCTTCATTTCAGTATTTGTGTGAAGCTAAAAATCACAACAAATAAAAGTTTCTGTTAATATTGTTTCTAGGTTATATTCTTCCCTTCTAAAAGGTTCCTAATAACGGTGACAGGGAGACAGTCTGTTACTGATATCTACTTATAGATCCATACACCTTTACTTCTATAGAGCTATCTCTCTACACATATCTTATATGTGTGTATGTATATGTATAAAAAACTGTGTGTGTGTCTATGCACTGGTGTAGCCAGCTGGCTGCACACAGGCATCCTTTTCCTTACCAACTGGGCTTGGGCAAAAGCTATGCTGGGGACGGTTCCTGAAACAGAGCAGATTTGCTTCTCTAATATACTGTGTTTTCCCCTTGGAGTCTGCTGTTAAAAGATTCACTGTCCTTATTCCCACCAGGTAATTTTTTATTATTATTATTTCTACATTTTGTAGAAGGGGTGTGTGTCACCCAGCCTGGATCAGACCTGTCACCATTCTTTGTGTGTGCTCACATCATCAAACTAGTGGCTGTGTTTGCTGCTGGGTTTTATTTTTGAAGCTAAGAGCCATTTTTAAAAGAAGGTCTACATTGCTCAACAGCTTGAAGGTTTATGGCTACGCTGTTTTAAATATAGCACCTCAGAAATTTCAGTGGGCTTTTCTGTAGTTGGGAGAAAACAGCATTGTCTTTTATATGTATAAAATGCATACATGGGAAGTGGTTTGCACAGCCCAACTTCTGAAACATGCAACTAGTATTTAGTCAATTCACTGCCCACTTCCTAAGGCTTGACATAAGCAGATTTTCTTTTTTAGGTTGCCTCAATTTAATGTCAAAGCAAGCTGCCTAGTAATTTTTTTTTTAAGCTGCAATATTCATCTTCTTCACAGGAGCTATAATTTATTTGAATAACAGCTATGATTTGCTGAAAGCTCAGCTGTTACCAGTGGTTTCTAAGGCACAGTTGTTCACTCAGTGTGACAAACCAGTTCAGATTATGCCACAGCAGCAGCAGCCCATGCTGACTCAAATTAGGACATCTCTGCTTTCCCAGCAGTGCCCCGTCTGTGGTAGGTACCTGTCAGCCTTTCCAGTGCTCCCTGTCCAATGTCACAGCCTCCCCCATGGCTGATGTGGCTCCAACGCCCTTGGCCTCCCAGCCCCCTGCAATACACTGTGGCAGAGGCCAATGAGGGGCATGTTACTGCTAAAAGCTCCAGCACTGTATGCTTTAGGCTTGAGGGGTTTTATTATCCCAGCAGATATAAATTTGCCTTTTGCCAGAGAGTTCTCTGGTGTCTGTGTCAGTGATGTACTGAAGTGACCTGAATGGAGGTGAACTGGCATTAACTTGCAGTGGAAGTTATGCTTCTGATTTCTGTGGCAGGGGCATTTTTGCTGGGACTTCTGAATTGTGGTTTATTTTACACTGAAGCGAGCTATCCAAGTTCAGGCAGATACCCCTGATCTGCAGAGCTGGCCCCTGAGTGGACATAGTCCCAGTTTGCTCCTGTGAACCTACAGGACAAAGAATGCAGGTGGGAACTGGGGAAAGAGCTGGTTGCATTGTATGGATGTATGTGTGTAGGGTTTCAAATGCTCTTTATTAAGTTATCTCTCATATTTATCATCATTTAGAGCCTTTCAGTGGGCATTGCTTATTTTCACTTCACCCACTAGTAAAAAACTCCCACAATGTGTCCGATTCTAGCCAGGTTCCAGCCTAGATTGCACCATATCCCAGTAAGGACTGAAATTCCACTGCTTGAGCCAGACACACACCTTTTGACTGGCTGTATGTAACAGCTGAATACATGTCTCTAGTGCAGTAATTCACCACTTGGAATATGTCAATCACCATAGAAAATCATGTTTCAGACTCTTTGGATAAGAGTGTATAAAATTCAATTACCTTACAATTTTTACTTGTAATTGCAAAGCAATCAGAAGAAGAAAATGATCTTTCTAGTGGTTTGTGCACTGGCAGTGATTACAAGTAAGGCAGCGTGTTCTTTTTAGCTATTAGAGAAGTATTTTAAAGTATTTATGTTACTATTATTGCATTAAAAGAGACTTTCTCCTTATCTCAGCACCAGTCTCTCCCTCTGCTCAGGGGCTTTCTTTCCCCTGATTTTTTTGTGACTTCTGGGAAGAGCTGAATTTGGTTTAATAGGAAGCAGTAGCCTCAAATCATGCTTTCTTCAGCTGATAATTCAGCAGCTGAGGCTATTAATCCACCAATACCTGTAACCTACAGTAATGACTGTCTCACTATATACATTCAGGCACCACCAGCTTTCTCTGAGGCAACAGCATAGGCAGAGATGGTCTTTTTTCATCCATGTTATTCTTCCTGGCAGTGTGCTAAGCCTCCAGGGAGGACATGGAAATATACATGTTTTTAACTGTGTTTGGTAAGCATCAATTACAAGTAGAGTTTTTTTACTGGGGGATAAGGACAGAAAGGTACCTGCAATTAACAAAAACCCAGGAGCATTTGTTATTGGTGGCACTCAAGTGCTTCTAAATACAGATTGAAGGGCTCTCTCACTGAAAGCGTTACCATAAGGTTCAGACAGAATCAGTTTTATTATGCAGGTGGTAACTTTTTTTCCCTCTAAAATCAACTCTAATTACAGTAACCCGCAAGGTAAGGTTTTCTGGGCAAGCACCAACAGAAGTTTGTTTCATTGATGGGCAGTTTGTTGCTGGATCTTATGCCAAGAGCCACCACAGAGGCTTTGCAGAAATTTTTATTTCATTTTCATGAGGGATTGTCATTATGGGAAATGAGAGGCTTAAATCTTCATAGAAGTGATTATTTCTCTGGTAGAAACTGTTTGTGAATTGGCTTTTTAAGGGTTTTAGCAGATAGCAGATTGAGGAAGGATGAGGTTTCCTGGGAAAAATATTGCCAACTCTCTGCATCCAGTGCCTAATCCATGCCCACAGAAGTGAATGACCTTTCTGCAATGCTTCTTCGGCCTCTTCTCACTGACAGGCTTTGATGTGTTAGAGGTGACAGTCACAGTCACCAGAATCAGACCCTGCTTCTCCAGGGCTGGTGATGTCAAACTCCCTCCAGGCTCTCCTGACTCTGAGCTGAATACAAAATGCTTACCCTCCTGCCCACCCACGCTGTGGTGACTCCACAACGTTGTGGTGCTTACTCCAGGTGCCACAGCCCTCTGGATGTGAAAGCCAACGGGACCAGCCTGCAGTGAGCTCCCACACAGCACGCAGGGGATCTGATACACCAGCCCTGTGTGAGGTGGTGAGGAACCTTGGGCCAAAAGACAGAGGGGTGGAGAGAGAGTGAAGGTAAGGCAGGAGGCTGAAAGAGGCCCGTTGTACTATTTAATATTGCTGAGAGAAAACATGCCCCAATCAACCATTTGTGCACGTTTGCAGAGAGAGGGCTGTGATTTACCACCGCTGTGTCACGCTCAGCACACGGGCACTGACCTGGCCAAGGACCCAGAGCTGTGGCTCATCAGGGCAAACCATCATATCGCAGAAGATTTACTTTGTTCCCCAAGTTGGAATCATTATTGGGAAACAGGAGGTCTGTAAGGAGATTTGTTCTACAGAGAACTGCACACCCTGCAAACAGCTGAATTTCTGGAGAACCCCAGACCAGCTGAAGCTGGAGGGGATCTCCGAGCTTGCCCAGTGCAAGCCCTGCTGGGAGCAGGGCCAGCTGGAGCGGGATACTTTGGGCCATGGCCAGCTGCTATCACCAGACACCCAGGCTGGGGGAATAAGCCATGCCAGGTAGGAGACCCCAAGGAAGCTGTGCCTGCTCACAGCAACTGCTGCAGACGGAGGAGCCTGGGGCTGGAGGAAGGGGAGCTGTAGGCACGAGAAGAACGAGGCTGGGTGCTGCTGCCCTGCCCTGCTCCACCTCCTGAGAGCACAGCTCCTGCCTCTCTGGCCTCTACTCACCCACATTTCCCAGCAGCAATGAAGAGCAGCAGTGTTTCACCCCAACACCAGCTCTCCTCAAGTACCAAAGCCACAGTGCCTCACCCAGCAGCCCTGCAGCCTTGGGGCTCCCCTAACAATGGGCACTAATTGCTCTCCCATCAGGGACCAAGGGGGTCCCAATGCCCTCAGCATCTCCCTGTGAATCCCACCCCCCACAATGGAACTTGGCATACAGAGAGAATAGAAAAGCCATCTCATCTGGTACCCAGCTGGGGGTGGCAGTCAGCCTTCACCCAGCTTACAAAAACTTTGGTTGCTCTTGATTTTTTCCCCATCAATTATAGCAGCCCACGAGAGGAGAGCAGTGGGGACACCAGCCTCAACTTAGTTCCAACACTGCAAGGGGGAGCTGACCCTTTCTCAGCCCCCCCAGCCAATCTGGGGGTATGGATAGCCCAGACACCATGGAGAGCACGGGGTACATAACATCACATAACATCAGACTGACTCTTGACTGCAGTCACATTTTGTGACAGTCCAGTAAAGGGCACACTGTCACATCAGACATCCTGGCCAATGAAGGAGCTCACTGGGAGCCGTCAGACAGGGTCTGATGCCATCTCACCGTGAATATATTCAAATAAGCACCAATTTCTCAGCAAGGCTTACTTCAAGGCACCACTTCCCAGCAGGGACCCAGCCACCTGCTGCAGGCCACAACTGCCACTTTAGGGATGGAGAAGTCATCTGGTGTTTGCAGGATGGCACATCACGTGACTGCCAACAACCTCCCCTTTGCAGCTACAGCTAAGCTAAGTGGGCTGGAGCGAAGGCTCCAGGCAGAAAATCTGTATATGGGATTTGGTAACAGCTGGCTGGGGACATGGGGTCTCACCAGCCTCAGCTGTGGAAATGGCTTTATAAAGGAAGAGCTGCAGGGCTGGGAAAGCTGAAAATGCCACAGCACTGTCCAAGGAGACCAGAGACACATGTAGGACCAGTCAGATGGGGTGACATCAGTCCTGAGCATTGTAATACAAACCCTCCTCCCAGTTTTGGGAAATGGCACTAGAAAAAAAGGACAGCTGTGCTACAGCTGTCTGTTCAAAACCCACACTTCGTGCTTTGCCTGGTGGAGTCTGAACCAGCCCAGTCCACGCCTCTCTCCTGTGTGACTCTGCTGGGGTGCTGCTCCACGCTCCAGGAGGTTCATTCACTGTGCAGCTCTCAGGGCACCTGTGGCCACTGCAGCACTGGGGCTCCTGGTGGGGACCTCTTCCTCAGGAGACTGCAGGACCCTTTCATCAGGAATCTGGGGGCGATGATGAACTACGCCACAAACACAAAATCAAGGACATGGTGAGGAGCAACCAATTCTCTCTATATGTGTGGCCTTGATAGGTTAAGCTGTGAATCAAGTGCAGTGCAGCACACAAGAAATGCAAAAAAACCCAAAACACCAAACAATTGAAGACTGAGCCTATGAATCTCAATCTTGGAATAAAATCCAACTTTTAGAGAGATATTTAAACCATTCAATCTGCTGCATTCTCAGCCCAGTGCCATCATCTGACTTCACTTCCTTCCACCCAGGATGGTGTGATACTCCCCTGTCATCACATGGTGGTGTGGCAGAGGCACTAGGTCCCCACACACGTACTTCACTAACCATCCTTCTTCACATACCTTATGCCCTACTTCCTCTCTCGAGTCACTCCTCAGGATTTGCTCTTTGCTCTTTCTGCCCGTGTTGCCTTGGCAACCTGATCCAATCTCAGCTACACGTATCACCTAGATTATGAAGTTTAGCTAATCCAGCCCCCTCCGCCCTAAAACTGCTCATGTATCTCTAACCACCCCCCTGATGGGCCCCCAAACCCTCACTGCTCCTTCAAGCACGGACTTTCCCCACCTTTAACGATATTTAAATAACTCTCTTTTCAATGGGCATGAATATGTGATTCACTGCTTTTCTGAAAGCAGAGGGCCTTTATTTTTCCTTCTCACACCTGAGTCCCCCCAAAGAGATGTGCTCCCTGGCACCAGAGCGCTGCAGCTTCTACACACCCCACACCGTGTGCAGCTCCTGCACCCTTGTAAGGATCTGGTTATTCAACACGATCTTCTGTAGAATGATCCACAGAGCATGGCTTGCTTGGAAACCTTTCATTTTCCTGCCCCCGTTTGTACCTGCAATAACATGCACCCCAGCCCCTCCCTGTGTCGTGACTGAGTTAATGTGTTAACAAGACTGTGGACAGGTCACTTTGGGTGTGTGCTCCTTTTACATCTTACTCCATATAAGACACCCTGCTTTTCTTTTTGGCATTATGGAATCTATTTGAGCTTTCACAGGACATCACAGTACCCAAAATCAGAGAGTGCTAGCTAAGGCAAAGGTCTCACATGTCAGAGAAACAGATGGATCTGTGTCCTCCTGAAACCCAGATCCCAAAATCTCATATAAAAGTATCTAACCAACCTAACCCCACAATTCCCTCGAGATTTTCCTATCAAAATCAAGATGCAGAAAATACTTCTAGTAGTTCTGCAGTTAACTCTCAAAAGGCAGTAGCTTTCCAAATTTCAAGTCTATGCAGAGCTTCTCAATTAATCACACACACATATGGGTACCAGGTAGGTCACACACATTAAACAAGCGAGTGAAAACCTGCCGTGGAGACCAGCTAACAAACAGCCCCAGGACGTGACTGGTGGAACTGCTTATGGCAAATGCTTGTGACTTTGCCCACAGATTTCAGCTGGTTGCCTGATGGGTTGTATGTGTTAGTCTCTCCATCAGGAGAAGAGTTGAGATGCCATTCATTCTGGGTCAAGTGAGTGTGCTGGAAGTGAAACTGCAGCAGCTGAAGCGACTGAGTATGTTTGTGCAGGGAGCCCTGCGTGGGTGGGGGTGACTAGAGGGACACCAGTCAGGGGATGATCAATGGCAGGTCTCTTCAACCTGCCCAGCACAACTCAGCAGGAGACCACTGAGATCAGAGAAAAAGGACTTTTTTTTTAAAGCTTACCTTTAAGCTCCCCTCTTTATTCCTACAAATTGTAGCAGCCTTGAAAGCAAGCACTTCATGCCATGCACAAAGCAAAGGCCACACAGCACTGTGTGGGTGACTTTAGTTCAGATGCAGCACCACCCACCCCTGATGTCTGGGAGGGTCTGATCCTGAAAATGCTCATAAAGATCTGAAGCAAATACTGTTACTGCCTGCAGTTCAGTTTTACAGATGGCAGAATGCATTTGGCAAAAATCAATCCATCAATAGTTGTTTTGTGATAGTAACTACAGTAGAGGGAAATGGGAGAAGGCAAAAAAATGGAGTGTTTGACAGCAGAGTCACCAGATTTTCATTATCCCACAAAGCTGCCATGTGGTTTTGGTGACAAGTAACATCATCACCTTTATAATCACTATCAGACAGAAACCTAAAAACAGAAGCTGTCAGTGCAGAACGATGAGCTTCCTTGCTCACCTCCTGGAGACAAACTCTGCCACAGATACTGGATTGCTGAGCAGTCTCCCGCTGCCAGCATCTCCCCACTGGTTGCCATCTCTTTGCATCCTGGACCAAAAGGCTACAGCTCTGTCAGAGCCAACTCTGGATGTCACAAGGACTCGATTGTGGTACCCGTGGTAGATGGAGGTAACAGAACCAATGTTCACTTGGTCTAGTGGGTGCTATTCCTCCATCACACTGGGGAGCACAGCCCGGGCAGCCCCCAGCACAGCACGGCCACAGCCATGCTGCTCTTTGTTAACCATCAAACTGATTCAAGCAGTTTTCTTAATAAAACACACAGACATTTCCCCATTAGAAAACAGCAAGTCCTGCTCATTTCCCAGTCAATAATCAAGTCTGATGGTACAAACTGCTGTCAGGGAACTGGTCTGTTTGAGCAGGGAACATCGAAAACCTGAAGAGGGACATTGAGACAGCTGGCAGCTCTGCACAGCTGCATGCAGCTCTTCAAACAAATCCTCCAGATGGGAAGGAACACGTACCTGGTGTACCCATCGCCACAGAATCACTCTGATTTGAAACACATCATAATAAAATGATATTCAAAGTTATTCTTATACTTCACTTATTTCAGGTAAGCCCATGGCCTACCTGAGCTCATTTCATTGAGCAATGCAATGCTGCAACTCTAAAAGGTGACCTGATTACCCAAAAAAACGAAACCTTGAGGAAGACTCCGTAATTAAGTATCTCACCTTTTATTTTGTTCATTTACACTTCTGGCACTGACAATTCTTTGAAGATATTTATTTTTATGTAAAGACCAAAATTCATTAAAGCAATCAGAACAGAAGTCAATTAAATAATTTTACATCACTTAAGTTTCAGAAAATGTACAACACTTTCATACATTATAGGCTTGACTGGTTGGAAATGGAAATGGCACATGTGTGACATGGTTAAGAAGTGACTTGGACAACCCAGCAATTAGTTTTGCCAAAACCTGTTTTGTACTGAATACCATAACACGTGCCCAGGGATTACAGTGTGCCTGATGGCATTCCGTGCATGTTCTTACTCAACATGGAATTATTACTATCAATTTGGTCTCCAATAAGGTCTCAAATATCCTACATGGCATTTGTCACAAAAAGATCCGGTTAACTGCTTAGTAGAAGGGTGAGATTCACCATGGAAAGCAGAGACATGACTCGTGCCACTTCCCAGCAACGTCCTGGACCAGCAGGACACTGAGCACATGGAGAGTATCAAGCACATGAATAATCCTATCAGTTTCATGGGGACCACTCAGACACTTTAAATCAAACAGATGGCAGCAGTGCACTAGGCAGGGCCTGCTGTGTAACGCAGCATCCCAGCACCAGGAAACCACCTCGTCTCACACCTGCTGGAGGTCCATGAAGTTACTCCTGCAGAAGTCACGACGATGGTCATACATTCAGTCCTCTTCAAAGTCTGTGCAATGTTTAAGGCAGCAAGAGAAATTTGCCTTTATTTTAACACTTCAGAAGCAGATGGTTCCTTTAGAAATAGGTGGACGATCTTCATACTTAATCAGCGTGCCCCTCATTCATACAAATGCGATGAAAAGCCAAACCAAATTTTAACAAAATGTTTCTCAACAAAAACAAGGAGTGTAACTGAACCAGAGTAGAAGCTTTAAAATTACATGTGCCAGATCATTCACATGTAACATACTGTCTAGGAACAACGTGAAAAAGTGGGGATTTGGATGGAGTCTGTGTTCTTGAGGCCTGACATTCATCAAACTTCCCCTGGCATGAGTGAGCTCTACTAAAGCCAACGAGTGAGCACCTCTGCTGAGAGGTGTGATAAGATTAAAAACATGCCACTGGTTCACACTAACAGGTCATTGTGGCTAAAGTATATTCTCATATACAGAACTCTGCAACACTATTAACACCCATTTACAAAACACTACAGTGATGGTTATTGGCACATAAAAAACTCCTTCTCTATATGAAAACATACACAAAATAGATAAGAACTGCCATTTTTTTTTCAGACTTTTAAAATCTATATATAGTTGCCTTTGAGGAGTTTTAACCCTCAGTATCACAAACAACAATATTTCTTCAACAATGTTCACCTAGAATTTTACTGTGCTGACATTTGTAACACTGCCACAATCTAGACCACTTGTGGATTATGCTTAACTGTGCTGTACACAAGGTGATGAAGATTGATAGAAAACCACTAAGATTTTTGCACAAAAATATGACTTGTTAAAATCCAGAGAACAATTGAGTCACTTTATAGGCAGCAGCTACATGTAAGCTGTAAATGTTACCCGCAATAAAAACACATTTTGCCATAAAGCACATATTGTGGCATTATCTGCTTCTGGCCTGGTACACAAAGCTTGGTTTACTTCCCAATACAGAGGAATGGGTTTGGTTAGCTTGACTCTCTCAGAAAAAAGTGCACACATATCTTACTCTTTAAAGTGCTTTGCAGAACTGTCTCTTCTGCCTGGATTTCCACCCCAAGGTCTCTCTATGCTGTGAAGACTCTGCCTCTTTCGCCGTAGTGATGTTCAGCTAACAAAGCCTCTTATGCAAGCACAAGTAAAATTTCAAGAAGACCATGTTAGAAGAGCATCAACGTTAAGAAGTAGAAAGCTGGGTGTAAAGCTGAGAAGTACAGGGTCTATCTTTTACTAGCCCACTGAATGTCTGTGGGACTGCACCCACTACCCCATGGCCTAAGGGAAGACCCTTGCTCAGGGACTGTAGCAACCCCTGAAGTTCAAAACTTCTCCCCAGTTCTCAGCTCAAGTAACTAAAAAGACTAACGAGATTCCTCCAAGGAAAAAAGCACTAGCTTTGCCAACTCCATTACCACGTCCTCACTGCCACACAGGCATAGGAGAGGAGTACTTTGAATGCTTCTTCCCCCTTAGCCTGAGAGCCCTGCCATTCTATCCACAGGCCCTCGGCCCCACCATCCTTATCACACATGGATAAATCATGACAAATCAGAGGCTGCTCCTGTTGGCTACATCACACCTGTCTACTGAAACTTTGTGGGGCTTTCCATGTATCATTTCTTTCCTTTCCCTCCCAACCCTAACTCCTACATGAGTGAAATGCTGCATTTATCAACTCACTCAAAAATAAGCTGGCATTGGAACAATGGTCCTTGTGCTGTGCCATTTCTTGTCCCAGGGTTTCTGGGACAATTTCCACCAGGGTTGTCACTGACAAGGCAGAAATGTCTATGAGAGCAACCTATCCAAGGTGCCTGCATAGCAATGCCACTTCAGCCCTCCAAACAAGTCCTGGGCCTTGCTTTGATTCTACATCTCTTTTCAAAACAGGTTTGGTTCTCTTGTTAAAAGACTATTTTGATCAACAAAGTGACAAGGGGAAGAAACAAGTGGCAAATTACTGCACCCCCTCAACACTTTTTAATTTCAATGTGGTGAATTAACATGAAGTAAAATTAAAAATATTAAAAATGCATCAGGACTTGTTTCTTCTGTACTTACTGTTGGCTTACAACACGTAGAGTTGGTAATCAGAATTAAAATATCTCAAATTGTTGTGTATAATCAGTATTCCCAACTCTACCAGCAGTATTTCTCTAGCACTCCTGATGCACCTGAATACCTGAATTAAGTGTGCAGTCCCTGTGAAGAAACAATTTCACATCTTCTGCAGAAAGCTTTCAATAAAAGAATATTGTGCTTAGACATATTATTTATACTACTTCATAAATTAAAATCTTGCAATAAGAAATTATTCAGTTACAGTTTATTTTTATTCTTTTATCCAATGTTACTAAGTCAACCTTTAGCAAAAATCTCTTAAAACTTAAAATATGCAAAAATATAAAAAATCTGCAAAATAGAAACATTTATCTAATTTTCTTCATAAAGTGTAAATGTCCACAGATTCTACAAATAAAACCCTAACTGCGTAAGACAAATTTGAAGTGTCTGATCTCATTTTTATTACACATGATGCTTGGTAGTAGGTTCAGTGTTTCTAAAGTATGGAATGCTGTCTTGGTGTAAAGCAACCCTAAAAGGAAGACTTAAACCCAGCTCCCTGTGGGCACGAAAGGGGGAGGGACAATGAAGGAGCCAATACGTTTTGCACGTTTCAATTGATACGCCTCATGAAAAAAGGCATGGGATACAAACCTTCAGAAAACTCTTTTCAGTAAGACTGAACTTGGGTGTGAAAATGAGCCCAGTGCTGTGTGCAACTGAGCACCACTTTTGAGAACATCCAGGAAACAAGGCTGGCAGAGAGAGACCGTCTTCTGCTGCTAAAAAGCCCCAGCACTGCCTGCAAAACAGAAGAGGCTGATCTTGTGACAGCGATCCTGCCAGTGACTTTGCTTTAGCTCTGCCCCAGAACTGCAGTGGTTCCTCTCCCTGTGGGCACGGCTGTGAGGGCAGCACTCACTGGGGCTGACGCCCATCCACCTTGCACCCCCTCCAGCAAAACATGTCAAGCAAGGCAGTGTTCACAGGTGTAAAGTGAGCGTGGGCTCATGCTCTTGGGGGGACCAGAACTGTAAGTCCCTGTCCTCAAAAGCCAGTAAATACCCACCTAAACCTATCAACCACGCAAGCACAGGTTGGCTGTTCCAGACCTATTCACATCCTGTTCTAGGTAACAAAACTGCCCCAAATAAGGGTCTTCAAGCATATATTTTTTTGTTTCAGAAAGAAACTCATTTGTCTTTGAAATTATTTTATTCTCGTCTGTGCCAAGGATCCCTTTTTCTCCTTTCAGGTGCTGCACCTCCAGTAAAGGTTTCAAAGAGGTGACAGCCTAATGGAGACATCCCACAGTGGGGGCATTTGTAGATCGGTCTGAGGACCTGAGCATTTTCAACAGCTGGTGATTCCAAGCATAAAAATATTGTGCGCTTAAAAGGGAGGCAAGGTTGGGAGGTGGGAGAATCCAGCCCTCTCACCGCACAGGAGACGTTCAAGGTCGAGCCACTCTTTGCAGTGATTTGTTTGAAATTCCCTTTGTCCACTGTTTTCCTCTTTCAGTCCCAGTCACATCACAGAAGGATGCTTTAAAACATTTTCTTTCAAAAATATTTCTTTGATTAATGAAGCAAAAAAGAAAATAAAGCACATTACACCCAATCCCTGAAGGTCAATAATTGGAGAGTAAGAACAACCCCCCTAGAAGATTAGAGAACATAATGTCAGACTTCTTTACAATGACAAAACCTGATGTTATCCAATAAAAATAATTTAGTAACAAATGTCCAGGCTTGGTGTTGATAGTAATCCTACATTAAAAATATTTTTCAACCTAAGAAAAAATCCCACAAACGAAATCTATAAAAGCTAATGAACCCAACAACTTCTTTAATCTTTACACAATGAAAGATAAATGTATTTTTACCATATAAATGGGTGGCAGCCCACAGGCAGAGGAATTTTTCCACATTCTTTCATGAAGCAAATGTTTCAAAGATAAGAATTTTAATTGTTGATGCTTTCAAATTCGTATCTTTGAAGACTTAAAGCAGTGAGGACAGGACAAGATAAAAAAAAAACATAATGTTTTTATGTAGCTGCACAAAATTCAATTTGCCAAGGCAAGCAATCATGGCAGGCGAATAAAATACCATTCATAGTTTCATTATCATGCTAAAGGCAGCCAAGTTGATTTTTGTGCCTGACATTTTCTTGACAAGTTTGCAATGCTTTGGTAAGGCAATTAATATGAGATATAGGCTTCTGCCAATTGCTAATTTTTCTCTTTAGATCCAGCAAGACACCGGTTGACTAAGGACATTTGAAGGAAAAATGTGCTGGCAGTCATTTACTCTGCACATATGGAGATAAACGGAAGGCAATATTTACTCACAAGCAACAGGCGCAGGAGGGATGGCCACTGCACATTTAGAAGCACAAACCCTCTCCCCTCCTTCTCTTTCCTTCAGCTAACAGCATTTTGTGTTAGGCACCAACCAGGATGTTCAAATGCAAAAAAGGACAACAAACACAATCTATTTCTAACTGAAGCCTTTACACTGCACCTAGCAATATATACCAGTCCATTTGGACGTGTGGCCACATACTGAGCTGTTTTCCTGCTGTCAGTCGTCACTTTCAGCAGTTTCTCTCACAAACACAAGCTCCCCACCGTGGTGTGTACCCAAGAGCAGCAGTGGGTCCATAGCCCAGTGTAGCACAGACACACGCAGCCCTAGTGAACCTCCACCCAGGTGACTATGGCTCTCTACTTGTTAGCTCAAATAAATAACAATGGAAATTCTCTTCAGGTAAATTTGGGAAATGTCCCCTCTGATGGGTCTAGCAGGTACTTGTAGCTTCCCAATCAGTTAACCCTTTGAAATGGTTACTGTTACAGCAACTTATGCATTCATCCTTCCTTGTACTGCACAGCAGAGCTACTTCCTGGGCTGCAGTGGGATGGGGATCTGACAGCTGTCAGCTGCTTTCGGATTAGCTACTCAATTATTTTATCTTTTGTCAGTATTGAAGATAAGGACAGCCCCTGACCACCTAGGATAGCCTTCTGTCTTCATCTGGTACAGTGCACCCTACTAAATATCTGGGGATGGTGCAGTGTCGTGCACACTCGGTAAAGTCACATAATTGTGGAATCCAATCTTTTGGAAGCCATTGCTTTTAGTTATCAAGAAAACACTAGCATATTGAATTTCCTCCCAAATGGAGAATTTTTGAACATGAAGGCATTTTTAACTGCACAGTAAAAAGGAGAACCAGACCAGAAGCAGGGCAGTGAGGTCATCAGAGAGCTGCTTTTCCCCCAGAAGGCCTTTAAATGATTAAATACATCAGCAGCTGAAAATTATTCCACATCAGAAGCATCATTGTCAGAAAGATGGTAATTACTTCCCTTCACCCGAATATACTCGATATACCTCCCTTCATCGGAATCTGACATACCACATGTACATAGCCTGTTTTCAAACAAAGATTCAATTTCCTCTAGTTTTTTCCCTTTAGTCTCAGGAAGGCAGCCGTAGATGAAAATTAGTCCCAAGGCAGCAAACCCTGCGTAGAGGAAGAAGGCTCCTGCAATGCAAAACAATTGGCACAGTCAGTTACAGAGGTTCCCATCCCTCCTCTGTGCCTGAGCAGGGTTGGAGGGACAGGGTTACAACAACAAGCTGTGGGTGTAGGAGAAGGGCACTTTACTGCACCATTCTGCAGCAAAGTACATTAACAAAGGCAATTTCAATTCACCTGAAAGATAATAATACACATCCCTTCTTGGGCAAGTCACTCCGCTGTTAAAATAAACAGCAATTAGACAATCAGATGCCCAAATTAAAAAATCAAATGTGGAAGGCAAAAGCTTTCTTAATTTATCTTGACAGTGAAGGACACATTAGGACAACTCCTTAAAATGAGAAACTCTAACAAAAGAATGAGTCAGGGTTAAAATAATGCTTGCGACTCTAACACCTAATTATTATTTAAAAGTCCTCTGTGGAGACAATTAGTACTGAGAAAGAGCTTGCCTCCACCCACGATCCACCATACCTAGAGGGGCAAAGAAGGTACCAAAGGACCAACAAACATTTACCTGCCATGTGTTGCTAGACTGATGGCTCAAAGGAATAACAAGAAGAGCTGAACAGCTCTGTACTCATAGTGATGTGAAGGTCACACCAACTCCCCGGCAGCTTATTGTAATTTAAATGACTTCTACTGGAGTTGCTAAGCAGTAATCTGACAAGTACTCGACAGGCTCCCACGGACAGGACTTAATCAACAGCTGTATTTCTGCAAGGACCATCCGAAATTGGCCTTGGATGCCATCACAAACTGGAAAACTGCAGATGCTGTCGACTTAAGTGGCACTCAGCATATTTCACTAAGTCAAAAGTCAGGTTTTCTCCAGCTTCTCTGTTTTAACCAACTGTCTAGGTTCTCAGTTAAGGACAGAAATAAATGTTTTTTATGAAATCTGGACCAAACTCTATAATCCAGGCACGTTGTACCAGATCTCTAGTCTTAGTGACCCACAGTGGACTGAGGACACTGCATTCACGGGTGACATTTCACAGCAAAACCAACTGAGGGACCCAGAACCCACAGAAAATCCCTGTGCCAGTGGCAGTACTGCACACACGGACACATGCTCCTACTTACCGTAGTATGTCAGGTACTCCGCTGTATGCAGAAACGTCAGAGACACAAGCACATTGAAAACCCAGTTGACTCCAGAAGAACATGCGTTTCCTGTACTTCTGGCCCAAAGCGGATAAATTTCAGAATTGACAGTCCAGGGCATAGGACCCATCCCTAAGAATTAGGGATAAAAAATCAGTCTCAGTTTAATGGCTAAACTCAAAAGTAAACTTAACATGTAGCCTCACTATTTGACACTTTAAAATTGTACAACTTATATGTGAAAAAAAAAATGTTTCCTTACCAGGTGCAAAGAAAACCAAGTACAAAATAAGGCCCAGAAGTGCCGTCCAAGAATATGGAGTGGGACAGAAATTGTATGCCCAAAACAGATCTTCCTTTTTGAATGCTGTTTCATTTGAACACCTGAAAAATACAAAAAAAAAATTTGTATTAAAGAATTTTCAAGGAAATGGGTGATATCTCAATATAAACACAGCAAGTATGTCTTAAGAAAAGCTGACAAAGGTACAATTAAGATAAAAAAACTTCAGTCCTGTTAAGTTTTCAAGATCTTTGAGGAAAGTTCTACATTCAGAAATGTGTTTTTTTCTCAAGTCTGGTCTTAGGAAGAGTAATCAGCAAAACATTCCTGAGTTTAAACACTTGCCTTCTATCTACAGATCTACATCCAACAACCAGTCTTTACTACACAAGTAGTGATACCAAAATCAACAAGACCATTCACATGAATATCACACAGTGCAAAAAGAGTTGCAGCAGCAGGACTTCGAGCTAAAGATGCTCCATCCAAGGATTTAAGGTCAGATGGAAGTCAGCCCTTATATCATTGATGAACTAACTCTATGCTGCACACTTCGGGTGTAATCAGTAATGTCTATGGAATGTGCCAAGGTCAAGTGAAGTCATAAGGAAAAGAGGCATGTATTTTGTTTCCCACACAGTGAAATAGTTTAGAAGAGGCAGCATTTCTAATTAGCTGCTGAAAAAAATGTGTCTCTAATCCAAGGACTATGTGGAAATTACGCATTTTGAGGAACAGGTATAAAATCAGGCATTTTCACTCTGACTGCAAATAATATAATATGTTTTAAAGGAATTCTGGTGACTTTATTTTCTGTTACTTTTTTTTTTTTAAATTAGCACTTGTTTAAAGGGACAAGTCATAAATTCAACTAGAGAAAATTTTCAGCTGCCACCACATCAATTGCTACAGATGAAAAACCATGCATGCACTTTTGGGAGGGAAGACTTAAGCAGACACTACTCTTTCATATGCAAACAATGTTATTTACTTGAAAAGAAGAAATCACAAATCACAGAGAGCTGAACATCTGCCTGGGCTATGATTTCCAGATCAGCTGAGCACTTATGTGAAGGATATGACCCTCTTGACAGTAGGGAAACCAGAATGAACAGAATAAAGATGCCTGCAATGGGTGATAGTCAAGCAACAAGTTGTGAGATGGTAGAGCAACAGACACCCTGAAATGCTTTAGAGGACTATGTTATGAGTGTGAGACATGGTTCATTCCCTGTTAGGGTCCACCCTGATGCTTCCCTACCACTCTAGGTACCCCTCAGTGCATTTAGGTTAAATCAGGCTTGAGCTGTGTCCCAGATGCAAGGCATATAGAAGACTGAACTGTGCTGGAGAACAGTCCATGTTTAACCTGTAAATTCCTTACATGTTAAGGAAATGGTGTTTAAAAGATTAATTACTGAACACCCAGTGATCTCGTTGTGACCTCCTGTTCAACCCTGCATAGCTGCTCACTCTGTGTCTGCCCCACTGGAAGATCAAAGGAGTGCTCAGTTTCATGCAGTTTTAACATCATCACTTTTGCTTCATTTACTGTTACTCTAATTTCATTTGCAGGTGTTTGTAATGAATACAAGCTGATGAGCATTTTAAAACATTTTGGTGCTGAGATGGGTTTCTCTATTCTGCCCAGCCAGATTGGCAGCTTCTCAGAGAGGGCTCACGCTTTCTCTCAAACATTCCTGTAAACAAAGACATACTTGGTTTATTATCTTGCATCCATCTCCATAAGCACAAACCAACCTGCTGATTCAGACACACCTGCAGGCAGGTCAGTGTGTTTCCTTCTCCTGCAATCTTTCCCCAGGTGTGTCCTACTTTTGACAGAGCAGAACACAAACGATGCAAGGGAAAACCAGATGTCTCCAAAGCCTCCTATGGCTGAAGCCACTCACCTATTCTCCGCTGTCTGCCCGTAACCAAGAGGAAATTTTTTTGCAAGAAAGCAGATTCAGTGCAATGAAACAGGAAAACCAGCACTGGAGACTAGATTTAATAGAAACCTTGCAGTAATGAACTGTGCTTTGCTCATCCTTCACTAGTAAACCAGCATGGTACACAAAGTAAAAGCAAAGACATCTGCATTTGCCAACGTCTTGCAGTGCTGGCTGGGTATGTTCAAAAATGACAGTCCTCCAAGGCTGGAGATTTTTTCAGACTCTGTTACTGTGTTAATTCTATTGCTTTACTACTACCTCTACAAGACCTATTATTTTGCTGAAGAATATGTTAATGATTATTGTGTAACGTCCTATCAGATAAAATTCTGAATTTTGTCCTGCATGAAGGGAGCCTCTGTGATGGGAGCAGACGAGCAGCTACCTACCCATCACTTCATAAACTGAAACACACAGAAGAAAATCAGTCATAGAATGGTGTGAGTTGGAAGGGACCTTAAAAATCACCTAGTTCCAACTCCCCTGCCATGGGCAGGGATACCTTCCACTAGACCAGGCTGCTCAAAGCCCCATCCAGCCTGCCCTTGAACGCTTCCACAACTTCTCTGGGCAATCTGTTCCAGTGCCTCACCACCCTCACAGTAAAGAATTTCTTTCAAACATCTGATCTAAACCTACCCTCCTTCAGCTTAAGGCCATTCCCCCTTGTCCTGTCACTACATGACCTTGTAAAAAGTCCCTCTCCAGCTTTCTTGTAGGTCCCCTTTAGGTACTGGAAATCTGTCTATGGTCTCCCTGGAGCCTTCTTTTGTCCAGGCTGAACAACTCCAACTCTCTCAACCTGTCTTCATAGGAGAGGTGCTCCAGCCCTCTGATCACCCCTTGGTGCACTCCTCTTGATTTGCTCCAGCAGGTCCACCTCTTTCTTGTGTTGGGGGCCCCAGAGCTGGACACAGCACTGCAAGGGGGTCTCAGGAGGCTGGAGCAGAGGGGCAGAATCACCTCCCTCGACCCACTGGTCACACATCCTTTGATGCAGCCCAGGACACAGTGGGCTTTCTGGGCTGTGTGTGCACATTGCCAGGTCACACCAAGGCTCTCATGAATCAACACCCCCAAGTCCTGCTCCTCAGGGCTTCTCAAATTTCCATTAATTTTTGCTTCACTGTAGAGTGAGGACTGTGTATCCCTAAAGATATGTCTTTTGTGAGAATTAAATGTTTCATTTTGAACTATTCACATCTTTTTAATATGAAAGACAACTTCTTGTCTTTTAAGCCCTTCAGAAGC
Source organism: Margarornis squamiger (assembly GCA_035222235.1). Taxonomy (NCBI): domain Eukaryota; kingdom Metazoa; phylum Chordata; class Aves; order Passeriformes; family Furnariidae; genus Margarornis; species Margarornis squamiger. The sequence continues at coordinate 14,088,392 of JAWWTY010000037.1, read as the reverse complement.
ATCTTAAATGGATTTAGATCAGAAGTCTTAAAAGGTCAAAATTCAAATCAAATCAGGCTAAGGAAATTACTTCAGAAGAAAATAACTAATGTGATCATTCATCTCCATAAAATCCTTGTTAGAACAAGCATATTTCAAAATTATACATTCTGCTCTGAAATAAACTTTGACTTCAGGTGCTGATGGCACTGAAAGATTTTAGAGCTAATTCACAGTTTCACTAATCTCTCATTTCTTAGTTATAACAAGAGTAAAGCCACTTAAGGACTGCTCTTATGCCAGACTTTTGTGCCTGGGTTATCAAGATGATGGTAATCTAGAATTCGCCAACTTAGTCTGCAGTGTAACACAAATATATTTGATTTAGAAAAGGTCTCCTTTAAGGAGATTTTTAGTCTCCTGTCTAGAGTGCTGCCTTTTATATCATGTCAATCCAATGAACAATATAAATTTATGCCAAGTTTATTGACTCATGCTTTCATCTGAAGTCTGCCACAGAAAGGACAGAGGACCAAAGAGACATAATTTAGAGTAGCTGCTGTTTGGACTGAGGAAGGTTTTTGTGAAAGTTGCTTGGGAACAACTAAGATTATTTATCCACAAGCAATTACTCATTGTGTGGAAGAATCTGGACCTCAACTTTTGGGTGAGTTCTCATAACTTCAAGCCCCTCCGCTTCTGCTGAAGACATTTAGTTGTCTGAAGAAACCTCTAACTATCTTTAAATTTTTTAGAGGACAGAATTTAGCAAGGTACCAGATGAACTGTGGAATAACTTTGTGGCACTCAGACATGTAACTAAGGAGAACTTTGGAAACCGCCTCTACCCTGTCCATCAAGTGGCCTCTCAAATCCACCCATACATCCAAAATAGTTACATTAGCACAACCCATAGAAACCAGTGAAACCATAAGGTATGGTTTCACTATAAATCAGCATATACTGATTTAAAGAAAAATTTCTGCTCCTTTTACGTGCTTAATTTTTATATATACACATGGTAAGATGCTATCTAAAGTACCAAGTGAACTGTAACTCTTGACCTGAAGGTGAACAGATTAATTTAAACCTGACTAATGTCTAAATCAATAATTCCTAAGCTTTGTCACAGTTCCCTAGATATACTGGCTTCTGTGCCTCAGAAGCTCCACATATCCATGGAGAAGTTTGCATGTATCACTTTGACTTTGTAGTTTACACAGAGAAATAATACATTCATTAAACCAGATGTTGCTAAAAATATGCAGATGAAGCTTCTTACACCAGATGATGGCAACTGAAAAGAAAGAAAACCCAACACAAAAGACCAGAAAAGAACAAATGCAGCCTTGAAAAACCATTCCCATAAATTTCATGGGATTCAGCTAGACATAGCTTAACCTTCGTTGCATAAAAATACCAGCAGAGTTTTGGGACACTGACTGAAGCTTTTTGCTACAGCTGGAAAATAAATTTTAAAATACTAGCACATGCTTCAAAACCTTGGAAAAATAGTTCAGTTCACAGCAAGAACACAAATTGCACCTCAGCAGATGAAAAGGAGTCTTCATCACGCTGATGCCCCCTGCTATAGGATCTATTTGTTATAACTACAGACTTGATGATCTAAAGGGTCTTTTCCAGCCTAAATGATTCCATGATGCTCTGTCATGTCAGAACACACACCTGCATGAGACTTAGTATGCTGTTCTGGTTTATGTCTGTTCCAGCCACCTGGCCACAGGCGAACACATTTTTTTATATTATTATTTATTTAGCTAAAAATCTTCACAGGGTTTGAATTTGAACACTTGCATTTTCTCAAGCTGAGAAATTCCAGCTTTGCAACTGCACCTGAATTTGCCCAATAAATAGATTGCTGGAGCTGTTAATTAATTGGAAAACCTGAGCAACCAACTGAAAACTGGAGCAGTTTTTCCCCATGACAAACAGTTCTCCAAAATTAATCACATCAAAGGGATTCTCGACTGTTTGCTGACCTGGATGTTTCAGTACTTTTATAATAACCACATATCAGTGTGGATTCCAAAGGATAGACACCTATACAGGTGCCTTCTGAGTCCTGCCAGCCACCTCCAGGCCATCAGCCACCACTTCCCACTCCGCTGTCACACCCCAAGTGTTCCAAGCTTCATTTTTCATCATAAGAACGAGAAGGGGAGAGAGACAAATCTCTGCTATTGCCAGAACGCTGTCCAACAGGCTTCCTCTCATCATCTTTCCTGCACTCCTTACCTTGAGAGACAGGCTCGAACCAGGAAAATGCAGACTAGTATTTATAGCTAGAGTTGGAGCCCAACCATGTGAGACTTGACAGCCGCTGACAGCGCCCATTAGACACACATGGACACCAATCTCTGACACGGCTCATTTGCAAACTGGGAGCAGAAATAAGCATATACCTATTTTTTTGTTATGGGAAATGCAACTACCTTAATCACGCTATACAGAGATTGTCTTATTTTATTTTCCAAGCTTTTTCCTACTCCTCCAAAGTATCAGATGGTAGTAAAAGTGCCAGGAAACACCTGATGTCTCTGTGCTCTACAGAGTGTCCTATTCTAGTACTAATTCTGATCCTGACTGGACATACTTGGTTTACCCCAGCATAAATTAACTAGTAATAATTGAATTGTATGATTTCATAATCATAAATAATTCAAGTATTATATTAATAGTGCATAAACTTGTGAAAGCTCACACAACTATGAAACATAATCAACTGTTCACTTAACAAATACCTAGCAGTCATATGTGCAGAATTTTAATGGGCAGAATTCAAATTAAAACCTGATCAAAATGCAAAATCTTAATTAGTTTTGAGCATAAGCGTCTTAGCTGAATGTCACTGTCCTTCAAGCATGTCTGCCTATGATAATTTTAACTACTTAAATCACTAAATAACAGGTCACAGTTTCAAAATATGGTATTTTGTGTTTCTTTTCAACATTGGACACTTTCAGGTACAAAATCAGCTGTTCAGCTAAGGGAAAACAGAAGAAGCAAAGTGGCCTATTTCTTTCATTTTTTTAGTGAAATACTTCAAAACTGCTCCAATTTTCAACAGGCATGAAACAGAAGACAAAAAGAAAGGAATAAAAATATCATAAATATTGTGTTTTGGTTTTATTAAAAAAAGATCTTTTTGCATTGTTTTCTATGAAAGAATTTAAAAATAATTTTACATATATATAAACAAAATTAGGATCTTATAAAATCCTCAAATATCTAAATACTTTACTGCACACACTGAGTGTGCAGAGGTCTCATCTGCATCCATTTATATCCAAATTTAAGACTACATTCAACAAACAGCTGGCAGAAGACAATTTGGTTGGCATCAGCTAAAGGGCTGACAGGTTGAAATCATAACTGTAAAAATTAGGTTTTCTCCAGCTAAGAAGTAATGAAAAAAACAGGTTTATTATGTATACCCAGAAGACTACTTTAAGGTTTGTAAATGTAAAATTCAGTGACACACTGACAGCAGTGAATGGTAATTATGAGATGGAGAAGCAAATACCAGTGTATACAATAAATAAACAAGAATACAATCTGGTAATTATTTCTGGAGAGATTCTTCATAAAACTGAGCAAGTACTTTAAAGGTATAATTTTTTAATTTTTTTTTGTAAAGGCAGCAATTTATTTCTTTTAAATATATATCCCGGAGAATTTTTTCCCAGATTATTATTGACTCATTTATTAGCTTGATATGTTGTTTATTAAGTGGCAGAAAATATTTATCAAAAATATCGGAGAAAGCTTCACTGGAACTAGACATCATACAAGGTTAAAGTTACAGGAAGGTAATGTTAACGGAGAAGCAAATCCACAACTGCTAAATGTTTTCATGAGAAGACACAATAATATATTTTTGCAATTTTCAAGATCATTCTGTGTATTTACAAGCTAAAGAATGCATGCAAAAGCAGCAATGAAAGAGTGAATCATTTCAGGTAAGGCTCAGAAGGCAACAGCAGGCAATATAAGATTTCTGCACTTTTCCCCCCTCTCAAGGACATACTCCAGTAGTTTACAGACAACTTACATCTGTGTATTTTAAAGACTAAGACCTTTTCCTGCTTTTTCACCTGTAGGATACAAACCCTGATCTCAAAAAAATTAAAAATGACCACAGAGTGTTTCACAAGTGTCAAATTATCTGACAGTCCTTAGTGAAACATTCTTAGTAAGCATTTCAGCCTTTGGTTTGTGCCTCTACAAGTGGTAGTGTCCAGTGGTCCACTGAAATTCCACCTCTCACCACAAAACTTTTATGTGTCCATGTCCTTGAACAACTTTACTGACCCTAAATCTTTTACCTCTTTTGTTCCCCTTTCAAAATCAATTTTATTATTTCTTGCAGCTTCCAAACTACTGATGTGCACGAGAACTCCAACCACTTTATAAATGCTTTATAAAGAGGTGGGTTCCAGCAGAGTGCCCTCAGCAAGTCAGGAAGCCTTCCAGATTCCAGTGCTGGATTTAAAAAGTCTCAGCCAATCTAATCTCCATCTCCAGGAAGAGATGGAGAAATAGTTCAGTCCTAATTCTCATTCTGAAAAATTTCAGTTAAATGCTGCAGTTCTCACGATTTCTTTCTTTCAAGTATTATCAACTCTTGAAAAACTACACTGAGGTGCAGATCAGCAAAGAATGCTTAGAAATTTGACTAAACATGACAGAGGTGATACTGCCCAACACTTTGAAGCCTTTTTCATGATCAATAGATATTTTAGTGTGACAGTAATACCAAAGAATATAAAAAACCCCACTGCATTCTACCAGATGGAGTGGAAAAAGTTCTAAGACATGTTAGAGGGCAAGAACCACAACTTGGGTGCTTCAACATGTATTCATATGCAGGTCTGGATGGAGATGGGATGTGTGTGATGGGGCTGTGGCCCAGTGACATGACTTGCACGCACAGTGGGACATGGGAATTGCTGCTCCCACTGCCTTGGTGGCTGCCACAAGTCCTCCATTTAATCATCTCCCAGAAATCAAGCACAAACTGGAAAGAAACATCTCATGCTGCAGCACGGGCACAGGCACATGGCAAACCCTCGCAAGAAGTGACATCTGGGAATATTTAATTGCTTGTGAAATAGATGCCATTCCATAAATTTTACATAACACAAGCACAAAGCTCTCTCTGCATGACAACCAGCAAAAAGGTAGCGCAGAGGCAATCTGCAAACAGAATGAGCTATTATTTCTCTCCTGGCAGCCATCATGGTTGAGAAAGACTTGTGGACTTCCTGTGACCCCAGAATGTGCTCTAAAGATTGTTTAGTGGCTTTTCTGTGGTTATACAGAAATAACCACAGAACATTTGGAAAATTTGGCCCAGCCAGTAGCAGCAGTGAGCATGCACATCCAGTCTGGCTTCATCCAGTCACTGCTGCCTTCCCTTGTTTCTCTGAAAGGAGAGAGTGCTCATTATGATTTGGCCATTTCTTCTGACAAACCTTTGGGGAATCTCAGTGATGAGTGCTAACTGGAAAGTGGCTATCAGTCACTCTGGGGGCTCCTAGGGCTAACTTGGGCTGCATGAGGTTTTCCAGCAAAAAAACAAAGAGATTTGGTCACTCTCTATTACTGCCTGCAGGCAGGCAGGCTTCATTCTGTTTGAGCTCTTTCAGGACAAAAATGCATTCAAGTCTTTTTCATTCAAGACAGGCTGGCATTGAACATCCATGATGGACCAGCATATTAACTATTTAATTTGTGTTCAAACTCCTCTCTGTGCCTCAGCACTCTTGGTCTTTCCCTGAACTGCAGCGGTTCTGCTGCTCCCGGCATTTTTGGTGGAAGTTCTGGGTCATCCCTACTCTGACATGTTTGAGAGCTTATGGATGGACCACCAGACTGCAATCAAATTACTGACAGAATTAGGGCAATCAAACCGTAGAATTTCTAGCTTCTCTTCCAGATTTAAAAGCATTTAGTCTCTCTGATTGTATCTCCTTGCAGCATGAACACTCAGTAATTGAATTACTGAAATAAACTGGTCTGAAGATTATGATGTCAAATGCAGCACTTTAGAATTTCATGCGGGTTTACCATAAAATAAATCTCTACCTGATGTTTAATCTCATTTGGTTTTTCACCTTATTTTACATTTAATTTCTAAATGAAATTTCTAAATTTCTTTTGGTTATAACAGAAATATCAACCATCTGCCTATTTATTGTAGAAGTATCTGTTCTCCCAGGAGACACCTCTTTCATATGGTACATAAAGACAGACCACCTCAATGAATACTGGTGGAAAGGGCTGAGTGTAGGTCTCAGCAATAATAAGTATAGTATTTTAATATTAATTAAAGAATTATTAACAGAACAGCATGCAAGAATTGCTGGCATGACATAAGAAAGTCTATTCTACAAACCACAGGCAAAGACCAGCTGCAAAGGAACAAAAAGGAGCATCTTTTATTCCATTAGTCAAGGAATTGCAAGACAGCTCAAGGTCAAAATTTGAGACATCCGAAGTTGATTTAAACAAATTTCATCCAGACTTCCTATTCTTACTTACACTTACAAGTAACCTCTACTGATGCTTGTGCTGTTCACCATGTCAGTAGTATTGTCAAAGAAATGTCATCAGCATCTCAAAAGCATCACTTGAGTTAAAATTCCCCAAAGTATTTCTAAGACCATGTTAAAAAAAAGACCAAATACAAAGAAAGCAAGGCTGTAGGACAGTAACTTGTCAGAAATATTCACTGGAAATTCACCCTGCAAATGAAATAGGTTCTATTTCAGTGTTACAGTCTTTTTTTTCTGAATCCTCCCAAACACTTCAGAAAACAATAAAGAGAAAAAAAATTGTTGCTTTTAATTACCCCAAAATTTTAGACATACAAAGGTACCGTAAAAACCGTACTTTCATGTTGAAACCTGGTATATGAAGTGAGTGCAGAATGATGAGACCTTATAGTTCAATTTAGAAAAACAAAGCAAATCCCACCCAAACCCCACAATCAAAGCACAGATGGGACACGGTGACACAATTCCAGCACAGGCCAGGTCAGGCTCTGTGGCTGCAGGCACTGCTGAGCCTTTACTGACAGTCTATTGCTTAGTCCAGGCAGCAGCCCCTGCACCTCACACACTCTGCCAAGCCATCACTGTGCACAAACAATCTTCCATAGAGCTGTTACAACCTTAAAATCTCAACCAACCACACATTTCAATGGGAATTGAAGAGAGAATAAAGTATCAATCCTTCAGAAATTTCCACTGAAATAAAAGGAAAGAATTGGGGAAGAAAAACGTAATTTTCTGAATTTCCTTTTTTTGTTGAATCTGAGACAAAAAACCCCATAAGGACAAGGGAGTTTAAAATATTATTTTAGCACTTCTCTGCTCTATTTAATTTCTAGTCATTGACATACACATAAAGTTTATATTTCAATAGTTCTAACAATAACATTTTGACCATCTGAGTACCCAACTGTTACATTAATTTTCTTTAACAGCAATTTAGACACAAATACTACTGTCAGTAACTGCCTGCCATCACAGCTGAAATCTAACCAGACAATACTTGAGATCTTGCATTCATTGTTTTAACTGGATGATGGAACAGTGTTTTAAAAAGAATTTTCCCTGATTCCAGTAGGTGGCAATAGCTCTGCCCTAAAAAGCTCAGAGAAACTGGTGTTTCAGAAGGGGAATGAAGCACTGCATCCCTGCCCATCCCTGCTGTACTGGGGAGGCTCTGAATTAAATCATCCATAGGAGCTATCCGAAGTATGATTCCTCCACTGCCAGCCCTAAAATTCACTGGAAATCATTCATGTTGTAACTGAAAATAGAGCCCCGAGGGTCTAAGACCACTTAAAACAAGATAATTATTATCATGCTTGATTTGTGAGAGGGAGCACTTAGCACAGAGTGTCTCTCTGCTTTGATTTGTGCATGCAGGTGCAATACATATGCCAAATCTAACGAATTTCATAAAATACAGAAATGATAAGTGGTAACATTATCTTGAGTTTATGAAATGTATGAACACTGGGTACCGAAGACTTTATTGTTACATGCAACCCAAAGTTTGGGATATGACAGAAATCAAACTAACCATCTACCTTCCATGGCTTCTAACATCTAAAAACTTTTACATAAAAAGGAGCTTTTTAACAACAGTTACTTTGCTAAGACAATAGGCTAAATGGGAACACACATCATCTGAATCACAGGACTGAACAACTAAATAATCATGCAGAACCTCAAACTTGTCTCTTACTATTCTCTATGCAAAGCTAATGTGACAGCTGTGGAAAGCTACAGGACAAAAGGAAGTCTTTACATCCTACAAGCAAGAAGAAATGCCCAAAGTGCTGCTGCTGAGAAGTATGACCTGCCACCTAACAGACTGCCCATTTCCTAGCCTGTACTAACAGCCAAGCTGAGTTAAAATAAGGTCATGACTTTAAATCAAATGAATCAACAATTCCAGCTCATCTTGTGCCAGTGAGAGATTGATGTTACTGCCTCTGTTCTCAAGGAAACGAACCACACATGTAGACAGCACATACAATCATTTCTATGAATTAAAGTCATCAAACATATTGAATTATAAAAAAGTCCTAGTGCAGAAATGTGTTGATTTATTTTCCCTCAAAGTGAAAAAAAAAGATACTCTAAAAACTTCATTCTTTTAAGAATGTAAGATATCACAATTTTACTGCATCAGATGATGTGATTGTTGAAGAATTACTTATTATGGAATAAAGGTATGTGAGATTTGGATTAGGGTTGCTGTTAAAGAAGCTGCTGTATGGAGGTCTGAGTTCAACCCTGTTCAATGTTCTTTATCAATAAAAACTTTCAATCACATGCATATTTCAAAAATATTTTCCACCCTCCAAACAGAGAAAATTTCATTTTAGTAAATCCATTTCATAGTGTAAAAGCCTAAAGGAATCTACTGAGATTTCATTAAGGAGTTTTATTTAAATCCAAACTTCAGAGTCTGTAACTGCATAAATGTGAAAAACAACTACCAGAAATTCTCCCCTCAGAAAAAAACCCCCATGCTTCCTCCCAAATATGAGACAGTTCCTCTGCTTTGGCTCCAAGGCAGAAGGGAAATCCCCAGCTGTGTCCCAGCAGTGGCTCCCTGCATGCTCTGCCCCTCTCTCCGATCCCCTCGGACAGAGCGCCAGGGCTGGGCTGTGCCCCTGCTGCAACATCATCCCAGGAGAACCCCCTTGGTGAAGCACAGACATCTTTCAGTCTGTCCCTAAAATGATGAGCAGCTGAAGAAGCTAATTAGCAGCAGGCTCCTATGGGCAATTAAGACTCTCTAATGTACATTTCATAAGAGGGAGAGAGAGAGAAAAGCTGCGAGAATTATCTGTGCACACTGACAAGAGACTGACAATCCTCTCATACACATTGGCATTTTTTCCTCTTCACTTTTCTATCTACCTCCTTTGTCAACTTGAAACAAACATGCTTTTTAAACAGGAAACACGAGTATTTTCCTTCCAGTTCCCTTTCAGATGACCAGAGAATGACTGAAATGAGAAGAAAGTATGTTTCCTCAACAGGATGTAAATTCAAATTTGAAACACCATAGCATCTTCTTCTTTGGACCACTTTTAAAATCAACTGCACTGATCCAAACATTTTTTTCATTTAAATAATACAGTTTTTTGAGACACAAATCAGCATTTGTGAAGGTTTGAGCTCAAGGTCCACTTTTGCTTTTATATTCCAGTTACATCAGTGTTACAGCAGCTGAAGTAGTTGTTACAAGAAACCCAAATGGCTGTCAGCATCTGTCCCCTCATCCTCTACCAGAATTCCTTTTAAGCAGTAACATGGAGTCAGATCCAGAAGCAGTGTTTAGCAGCAAAGTGCAATAAAAATGAATAGGCAGAGAACAGGTATAAAAATGATGTTTCAAACTAACCAGTCCTGCTTTAAAATCCTATTTTGTGCTGGGTATATCTAAGAAATAAATTCTGTCTTCAGCATGTAAACTAGGCATTTCACAGTCAGAAAACATTCTCTTCTTACAGTTCTTATGAGGAGTATACTTGTCCTTCTTGTCAAGCATCCAGAATTTGCCACTGGTTGAGTAGATGTACTGAGTTAGAGCTATTAATAGTAGTTCCTAAGTAATTATCCAAAAGGAATGTAAATAGTTTCAGTTTAGATTATCATGTTGCTCTGCTCATAATTTTAGACCTAAAATGTAGATACCGTATTAAAATTGCACTTATTTTGCTACCTACTCCTGCATCACCAATAACACAGGCTCATCTATGATTAGGGACACAATATTACTTTATCCTTCTATTCTTACTTACTTTCATCAGTTAGCAGAGATGGCATCAAAATATGCATAAGACAATAAGGCAATTTTAAGTTACTCTTCTACCTCCCAAGCTTTTACGAATCACACTGGTATATGCCACCATTAGACTGCGATTACACTAATTGCCTCTTCCCAGAAAAGACCTTGTGCCTTGGAGTTAGACTGACAAACACTGTAATCAGTTTCAGATCTTTTTTTCATGTCTGTTTTTGCACACTTCACTAATACATATTAGATATTATTGTGATGAAGTACATACTCCTAATCAAACAGGATGAACGGGATTGCGTCCTGCCACCTGGCTACTCCAGGTTTCCATCCTTACTAACAATGGGGAAGATAATCTGAATTTAATTCTATTGGAAAATGCACATATTTTGCTTTTCTTCCTAAACAATACTGGCGTAGAGAGGGGGAATTCTATGTTCTGGTTCCAACTGAAGTGATGAATATTTCAGTTTAGTCAACATTTAGCATATTGCCCATCAAGAGATTTCTCTAAGACTACTGGTTATAACCACAGCTTTCCTGAGTGCTGCCAATATACATACAGTTGTAAATATTCTGTTGATCCTGCTACTTTCCTGAATCATTTACTCTACTACCTTTTTACTTGGCAAATGTGAGCACCATAATCATATGTATAATCTTCACCTATTGATCTGAAGACTTAGTAAGAGAAATACTAGTCTTTCCTCTAATTGCTGCTGAATTAAGCAGCATTTTTCAATGCAGGTCCTTGTAGAAAGATTACAAATAATCATTTCAGCAGTCAAATCTTCTAACAATACTTCCTGCATGACAAAACAACTGAATTCTTCCTCTGGACAGAGGAGTATTTGATTCCTGCAAGGTTGTTAGTCTGGTGTTAGTCATCCCATGGTAACAACAAAGGTCTGTAATGCTGTTCCCATGAGGTACTGAAAATAGAGTCTCAGTCTTTAAATGTGTGAATATGCACATACATTCCTTTGGCATTAGTAAAGCAGTCACAGCAACCTTTACTAATGTACTTGTCACATTGCAAAAGCATCTTTATAACGCTGTGACTAGCAAAACAAGCGTAATGAACTTAATTTATGTCTGTCTCTATTTACAAGCAGGAAAAGTAGCCTGACATTTCTGGAAAAATCTAATATTCTTACAAAGAAATAGTATTCTAATAATTTTAACACAATCTGTCTCATCTGCTATGCATTAGACAGCAGGCAGCACTGCGTAAATGTAAAGCTCCCCAGAATACTGCTGAGGCTGTGACAGATACAGGCATGTCCCCTGTTGGACATAAACCAGGCTGCTGTCAGAGAGCCCAGCACATGAACTCCCATGCATTTATTTTTTTTAACCAGGGGAATTACTTAGCATCCAGGCTTCCATGGCAAGGTCATCAGGCACATTTCTGAGGTGAAAACTCTTCTGAAGGTGGGAAATAGGGTTTGACTGCCTGCCCAACCCGCTTCCTCTCCTTGCTCAGGCAAATTAAACCCACTTTTCCCTAAAACAGCTTTCCAAGACACAGTTAAACTCCTCGGCAAACTGAGGGGTATGAGCAACAAGCACACAGTGACACACAGCAGCATTACTGAACATCTGTAAACATGCCTTTAATTCTACATGGAAGGAACGAGCTCAGAAGAGCAGTGGCCAGAGCAAAACAAAGAGCTTCCCAAACAGAGCTCTTCTTGCACTCTTGCCTTTGCACTGACTGCCCTGACAGAGGGGAATGATTCTTTATATTGACAAAACCAGGACTCTCCGTGAAGCATTAAACTCCTGTGCCAGGAGATGTTCCTCTAACAGAGTTAATAAAAATGGCTGAAGAAAGCAAATCACTCAGCTGCTCTCCCTTTATAGATTTCAGTTTCAAATCGCCTTCCTTCGGGGACTGTGGAGACCTGCCAGCTAATTTTGTGGACAGGATGGCTTCTAGGCTTGTCTCTGATCTGCAGATGATGTTATTATTTCTTCATAATTGTTTACTGTATAAAAATCAACATCATTCTCTCCAGAGGAAGATTGCTCGGAGTTGCCCGTGAGAGCCTTTTAGCTCACAGTTGTGGCCCTGCTGTTGTCTTGACAACATACTCATGTCAAGGTTAATGTCATGTCAAGGCACTGTTAGTACCTCCTTTCCTTGTGTGGTTATTCTTTCAACTGTAAGGATATTAATGCAATTTGAAGTTTCTTCTAGAGCATTCTTGGCTGATGTTTAGAGTTATTGCAATTACAGGGACAGAAGTTTCAAGGTTTCTGCAAGTACTGTGGGAGTAACTGTAATTGTGTGGAAAATACTATATTTTGGGCTTTGCTCTGAGAACTCAGGACTGAAAGTAATCACCTCCACATTCCAACCTGGCTGAGAGATGGACTCTCTCCATGATCTCTGTTGTGTCACCTGAGTTTCATATTGGAACCTTCCCATTGCATCCCCATCTGTAGAAGTGGGATAATGCTTTTTACTAAGTTCATGGGGAGTTTATAATTCAACGCTCATGAAGAGAATAGAACTGCAAGCCCTTCTGTGCTGCTAAGTGCAAAACTTCCCTAAACCTTGGAGAACAGAGTCCCAACAGAGAACTCTCAGAGCACTCTGATACCGAAGACACAGGTCTTTTTGTTTTACTAAGAAGTGGATAACTTAAGAATATTTTTGCTCACTATCTTGAAATCATCCTTTATGTGTCCCTGGACAGAGCTGGAGACAGCAAGGTTTGCATGTCACCAGCTGTTATGTTAACTGGTTCAGTAACACCAAGGGCAGGAAAGCATCTGCCTGGGCTGGTGCCTGGGGCAAGACACTCCTCTCTGTGTTATTCTAATACCAGTCAGGCTTATGTAACTGATTAAATAATAAAAAAATACATTTCTATTTCTTGTCTTACATGTATGATCTTATAAATGAACCCATTGCACATTCCCCATGCTGCTTAAGGTCTGACTTAGACTTAGTCAGGTTTATTCTTATGCAGCCTCCCTTCCCCAGAGCCTCTGCCAGCCACTGAGATCCCCATATTCAAAAGAACCCAAACACTATATTCTTCTTGAAAAATATGTGGATGCTTTAATTGTCTTCCTGTGTTTCTATGACAACCACAGCAACATAAACAGCCTTGCTGGCAGCCACAGGAGACTGAAATCTCTGCTCTCTGCTCTCTTCCCTCCCCTCTCCTGAACTTCTCAATGTAGAACATACTGTAAGCAAATAAATATGATTAACAATAAACATAGAGGTGATGTTAAGTACACCTGTCTGGCCCTGGGGACACATCTTGGAAATAAAAATATATTACAGTATTTTATGATAACAGTCAAAACATTGTGTGCTATATCTGAAGTACCTTGGGACCAACAGTGAAAAACAGTGAAAAACAGTGCAAAGCTATAAATTTATAAACAGGAGCCTTCTATGTCAGCTTGCATGGCTGCAGAGACCTTTAAAATACATAACAAGGTCTTCTCAGTTTGTTGGTGCCTCTGAGCACCACTCACCTTGCTGGCAGCGTATATATCAGGAACAGATAAGCCCCCAAGCGAGTGTCAGGACAGTTGAGGTTCACACAGCTGCAGGGCTGTGTGGGTGCACACACATCGCACGGGGTGACCGCAGGCACCTCCCCATGGCTGCAGCTGCCAGCTTTCCAGCAGGATAATCACAAACAAAGTGTGATCCCAGCAGCAGAAATGCCCTGCACGGCACCGTCAGCCCAAGTCCAGGAGAAGCTGCTTCTCTGAACTCCCACATCAGACAGCAGCATAGTGAGAGCTGCTGCTTCTGCTCACACAGCTGAGGTCCAGCAAATCCCAAACAAACAGCTCAGGTCTTCCTTCCCTCCTAAGCATAATTAATGGCAAAATAAATTTGCCATATGAGGCCAGTGTAGCTCTGGAGGTTTTAAGCCATTTAAACTTATCCATTTAATACTGGATGGCACAAAGCCATCAAAACACACTGAAGTTACAAAGAGTGCATGTAATAAGTATGGTTTCTAGCTGCCCACATATCACAAAATCATCTTTCAAGTTACTGAACCACTTTCTGATTGTAAAAATGCCATGAACTTTTAGTAACTGTCCCTGTATGTCTAGTTTGTGACAGAGTAACTTAGTGAAAGCAAGGGCTGCAATTTCCTTCAGCGGAGCTGTTAGTTTGATTCCAGCACTTGTTCTGCCTCTGCTGCCAGAGAAATCCAGATGACTCTGGCTGCTCTGAGACAGACACAAGTGGGGATGTAACTATGCTGATTTCCCTGCAGCAGTTTCCTTGCTTGGCAGGGAAATCCTATGGCTTTGTGTGACTGATTTTGCTGTAAAGCAGCCTCAGAATTTGAGGAAATGGAGCTGTATGTGAATGTGAACCCTTGGAAACCAAAACCTGTGGTGATTCCCTCTGGGCTAATATGGAGAAATAATGTATCTGTGAGGAGAAGATGATGCTTCCCTCTTCCACAGGGCTTGAAAGGCACAGAAGGAGCCACCTGACATTTCACAGCTTGAAGGATCAGCTTTTTGAAAGCTGCCTGATTACTAGGTGAAGACAAGATAGAAATTAATCAAATAAAAACTAGAAATGGGGATGAATATTTGGAAAAAGAAATGTGGATATTTTATTGGTTTTCTGTCTTAAGGAAGAACTTTCACTCCAGTGACTACCAATATAATAAATATAGAATTGTTTCATTTTCCCTTGAAAGATTTTAAGCAGGGTCCTCATGCTATGAAATTCTTTCACAGTGTGGCAATATTGCATTTTACAATATGGAAAGGAAATATTTTTTGTTTCTTATCTAGTTTGCTTCAATAGGTTGTATAGCAAGGAGTGCTATGTGAGAGTGAATCATGAATATGAAAGGACTCCTGATCCCCACATTTCCTACGTTATACAATAACACTGCCTAATTAAAATAAAGTTTGATTTTATCTATCAACTATTCGTAACAAGTTTTTGTTCCCATGGATGTCTTCCCACGTGCTAGTATGATTTTGCCAATTACAAACACTTAACACTACAGCATATAGGAAATGAATGTGGACTTGGAATACAAAGAGACATCTGTTACCTTACAAATACGAGAGTCCAAGTGCTCCAGAGCACATCAGGATATCAGGCAATATGCAAGGTGTGTTGCATAACGCACCCTTGAAATTAGTCACACAACTAAGTTGGATGAGATTTTGTAGTTTTCACCACTATTTATTAACTGTAATAGCCCCAAAATTATCATAGTGCTTTTAAATTAGGATTACAAAAAATGTAAGCTTCTCTTTTCTGCACCTGGAATGAATTAATAGGCATAAGATTTCTAATGGTATTGAAATCAAAAGGAGGGCAATTTTAGAGTAATTTTAAATTAATGATTCTACATTTAGTAGATATTTTCATACTTTTCAGCCTTTGCCCAGTATGACTCACTGCCACTAAGGCACTTGGTTTTAACTTCTGAGAAATACATATGAAAGTTAAAAAAAAAAAAAAAGAAAAGCAAACCCAAACCACCAGACGAACCTTTGCCTATTTCCCAAGTATGTTCATGGTGTGTGGGTGGCTGAGATGAATTATGGCGAGGCAGTTTTATCAGAAGTAATTACATAATTCCCTTGTGGCTCTGATCCATTCTAAACTCTAATCCAAGCCCTAATCATTATTAAAGTATTCATAAAGCCTTTACAAGGCCATGTTCCAACTCATAAAGCCATTCCTTAAGAATAGTCAGTACTTCAAAAAACTTGCAGATTGCTGTGACTTCACAGGGAATCTTTGTGCTGTGTAAGGAAGAGGTGTGAGGTATTTTGCAGTTCCATTGGGACTTACCTATGACTGTACAAGTTTTTATAGCCCAAGTGTAACATGTGGCATGGCACTGCTTTTAAGCACAGGAAACAGAAATCTGTGGCCAAAATCCACGCTTCTGACAATTTGAACTTTTCAGATTTTGATCGTTTTAGTTTATTCAGCTGAGCCGATTGGTTTCTTTAGTAGGTCAATATTAAAAGTGTGGTTTAATTAAAGCATTTAAAAAGAAGATTAATTCAGAGGGCTTTAAGTATATAACTAGGGAATATGCCACCTCAAATGAAGGAAAACATTAAGGAAAGGTAATTTTCCTAATTGCTAATATATTTTTGCCATAATTCCTAAGTAGCAGACTACACCAAACTGGCTGCACACATCAGGATCAAGGCTCTTATTTAGAACAGTTAGAAAGTAATTGACCATTTTTGGCAATGCTAATTTATTTTTTTCTTCTGGAAGGTTGTAAGAGAAACATTTTATGCAAAAGCAAAGTTGTTTTCCATAGCATAAAATACAGTCTCTGTAGAGCACAAGTCCAAAGAATCTTGAGAAGTGACATACCTGCCCCAAGCTGCTTTCATTGTAGAATCTTTATCAACCGGAATGCAGGAGGACTCGACAACACTTGATTTATTCAATTTGTAGCAGAGACCACAGTCTGGATCTAACATACATCCATTACAATAACTGAAAGAGAAAAAAATAAATACTTAAACAACACTTCATTCATTCATACTTGTCAAAAACAACAGCACTCCTAGTCTTGTAATGCATGTAGTTCAGTTGCCCAGTGCTGAAGGCAAGACAACAGAACTTCTCCAAAAACTATCACATATTGCATTCACCTTTTCTTCTGTAACACATTTTGGTGGTCCAGCTGCAAATGCCCCAGTGACACCTGACAAGGCTTCAGGAGAATTCACTCAGAGAATGAATTTTAATTAAAAAAGGCAGATTGAGGTTGCAGAGAAAGACTAATCATAGAATCATTGAATGGTTTGGGTTTGAAGGGACCTTAAAGATAATTTAGTTCCAACCCCACTGCCACTAGATCAGGTTGCTCAGAGTCCTGTCCAGCCTGGTCTTGAACACTTCCAGGGATGGGGCATCCACAACTTTTCTGGGCAACCTGCTCCAGTGTCTCACCACCCTCACAGTAATGAATGTCTTTCTGATGTCTAATCCAAACCTGCTCTGCTTCAGTTTGAAGCCATTCCCCCTTGTTCTATTATACATGATAGCTGAAAACCAAACTAGAATTGGGGTATGTACAGATGTGAGAGTCAGTCTGAGATCACAATTCCACGTGTTTCCATGTGGAAACTCAACACCTGAGTTCCCACTACCTTTGATGGAAGGAGTCAATATGTCAATGGAGCCAATTCACACACAGGCATCTAGTGCCCAAAAATTTATCTTCCTTGGAAGCCACCTCAGATCCAGACATAGATCTTCTCCAGTAAAGCCCCAGATATATTCTAAGGCATAACTTTAGGAGTTAAAAAAACAGAATAATGAGCAACTTTAAAACATAGAGTAAGTGTGAAAATTTGAAAATAAAATAAACATTGAAATGTAACATCTGGAAATGTATAATTAAGGTGACCAAAATAGCTTGAACGTATAGTCCTGTAATAACAAAATCAAGGAAATAATCTTTTCTGAGTGTGTATCTTTATCACAACAATGACTTAGTGAATGAAGAAATAATCTGCGTAAGCTACTACAGCAGCAGGAGAAAACGTAAAAGTAACTGTATAACAAAGTCTCAAGAAACTAAAACAGTAAAGCAGATTATGTGGATTTTAAAACTCTGAAAGTACATGCTTAAAATCCAGTTATTCAAACTCTTCTTACTATGATGCTTCTGAAAGTATTATAAGAAGATCAATTCATATGACAGGTGGCAAAAACAGAGGGCTGGAACTGTGTTAAAAAAAGTGTATTCATTTGCATTTTCCTACTTCTCCCAGGTTTCAGAAATTTGTGCTCTTTGCTATTGTGTTCTTTCTAAATTATGAAATTACAGCAGAATGTCCATGTTGTCTACATTTAGAATATAAAACTACTTTAAATATACCTTCCTCTTGCTTAACTGACAAGTCAAATTCAGGTTGGAAGACCATTTTTTTTTTTAAATTAGGAAAGCTGCATTAAATCCGTTCCTAATTGAGATATACACTGAACAAAATACTTTTACAATAGAGATGAAATAAAACTTTCAGATAAAATTTAATCATATTATCTAACTGTAGCAAACATTTATTCTCTTGCAAAGATAAATGAGAAAATTGTAATTCTGCAATTATCAGTTTTCAAAGGAAAGGACAATACCAATGTTAGAGCAGTGAGACTCAGTTACATTTTGTTACATCGATATTAGTACAGCAATGGGCAGTAATCAAGAGTTGACAGGAACAGAACACTGCAGGTGGATAAAAACATTTTTATAAATCACAAATGCATTCGAGTATGCAATAATAATACCAAAAAACCCCATATAAATTTATAATATTTTCTTACATTGAAAAGAATCCCATGATATCAAACAGATTTTCAAACTGTAGAACATTGTCTACTCAAATGATGTTATCAAAGTTCCTGTTAATAACATGGATTTATAAGAAGATCCAGGGTGCCAGCACATCCAGCAAGGCATCCTGGCATAGAAAGCAGCCATTTCCAAATACCACATACTATCAACTGCAGAAGTAGATTTTTAAGTTAACTGTATGCAAATGATATTCAATGTGAACACCATGTGTAGAATTTAACAGATTAAAGTGGTCTTTAGGCAACAGCTCTCTTCAGAGTATTTGAGGATTCAAGGTTTCTCAGGATTTATTCCATTTAGGTTTTACATCAAGCAGAAGTACAGCCAACCACTAGAGACCAGCCAGAACATCAGCAAGACACAGGAATGGAGAGACTGACAATGAGACACAGTGATGAGTGTGATCTTTATGGTGGTGCCAACAGAGGACAGGACAGGGACTGGGCACCTCATCATCTTCCTCAGTGTCCTCCCCAGAATTGTGCAGAGATGAACCACAGGGCTGAGCTGTGGCCTGTCTGTTCTGTCAGCTGGGCTCACTCTATGGATAACACAATGTAATCTCATTTGGGCTGGGCACCAGTAACCAGTCAGATGGGAAGCAGAAGAGATCTTATTTATTTCTCCCTTCCATTCAGAAAAACAATGAAGAGATTTGACTATTGATGCCAGTGTCTGTCTATATGGCTGTTAGTTCAGCTGATCCTCTGGATATCGTAGAATAAGTTAGGTTGGAAAGGACCTTTAACATCATCAATTTCAACTGCTCTTTCAGTTTGCATTCGACATAATAAAGAATGCTGGATTTCATATCATGCCAAATGTCAGAGGTTATAGTTTCTTGTAACAATTTAAATAATTTAAAATTATTATTTTCCACAGCTTTCCCAAAGCTTTTCTTTCAGATGGAATAGTTAAATAACTATTTATAAACACTTTACTTTCAGTTTACAATTTTCCATCATTAGCTAAATAGTGAGTTCATACACTCAGGCTCTGACTTAAGGTTTTAGAGACAAGACTAATTTATGTCAGAGGAAACAGAGAAATTCAATATACGAGATTTTAAGCCCTCTCAAATCTAACTCCCAGCAGACTAGGGTAGGCAGTTGCTGTTCAAAACATTTAGCATTCTTCTGTGCACTGTTTTATCACTGATATGAAATTTTATGTTGTCTTTGATAAAATGAAGACCAATGTTTTTTCTCCTAAATCCCAACATATACACATTACAACTGTTCCATAACACAGCAAAGAAATATGTATCAGTTAATAAAGTCTAATGATCACAGAGGATGCAGCATGAAATAAGCAAGGAAGACCTTTTTTCAAAGAAGCAGTTAAAAACCAACCATGCTGAGGCTGTTTACTCTAGAAATAAAATATATAGTAGTTTCAGGTTTAGGTTCTTCTTCACTCCATCCCCATTGCTATTTGTTAAAGAAAACTATTTAAACAGTTTGCAATTAAGCACATATTCTGATACACCTGCTCAGAGTAATGTAAATAAAATAGGACATAGAATACATCAGGAAAAGAAATGCACAATATAGAACTTACTGACATGTAACTATGTACTACAAGCTCCTTTCTGTCCTTAAATGTACCTTCTTATTGGCCCTCCCCATGTATATCCAAATATATGTCAGAGGATAAATCTAGGATAAAAATACTGATAATTCTTCAAATCTACACGACAACAGTTATGGCCTTGAAAGTTCTATAAGAATGCTCCAGAATGTCTAGGCAGAAAAGGAAATTTGCATCCAATTATAAATGGGAGATATGTTTCCTTTACTTTATCATGAAATATTTATATTTGTGCTGAGTTTATGAGCTAGTGTCTTGAAAATAGGTTCATCTGTGAAGAGCCAGTAGAAACTTCCCAGGCAGGATGATTTTCTACCAGATCAACAATTCAAGATTGAAATACCTGAGAGAGATTATTTGATCTTGATGAAACCAGGCAGCATTACAGCAGAAAGGCTTTACAATGTGCCTGTTTCCTTCCCTGCTCACCAGCTGGGCTCCTAGGCAACCCAACAAGAAGCCAAGTGTCTAGACTTCAGATGCTTCAGCCTGTGTAGCAGAATAACAATAACCAGGAATGTGAGGTTTCAGAAGTTCAAAGACACCCAATTCTTTGCAGGTCAGTGTGGCACGAACTCAACAGAATAAAAGCGTCAGTAGCCTGGCCTCCCAGTTTCTGGGGGACTGCCATGGAATGGGATTTCTGGGTTCCTGCTTCATCATCACTGCATGTTTACGGAGAAGCTGATGGACTACTAGAAGATTAGGCATCCCCAAACCTGCAATTCCTCTCTCTGATTCTGCCAACACCATCAACACATCCCCTATATCTGACCAACCAGGAATAACTGACATCTAGAAAGACAGACAGCACTAACTTTGAGGTCCCTCGATAGCAATTTCTTGCCAGCCTGAGCACCAGCAGCTTTCAGAATGCTCTGCTCTGGAGCAGCCTGCCTGATTAACTGTTCTGAGGTTGCAGGTTGACCACGAAGTTCACAACTCCATCCTCTTTCAAAGAGATCTAATAGTGTCTGGATGAATTATTAATTGACTAGATGTGCACATTTTTCTTGATACCAAAATTACTGGTTTTTTCTTCCTATCAGCATAGTTTACTAGCCTCTAGTGCAGTCTCTAAAAATATTTAATAAAATCTCTGACCTGCCAAAGTGACCCTCCAGATCCCAATGAAAGGTTCACAATTGCTTTTTCTCCCACTGCTTAGAATACTCCATACTTATGTTTGGTTTGTCATTACATTTTGTGCTTTAAATTTGTAAAATGACCTTGTAAGTAATGACTTTCCTACAATTCTCAGCAGTCTCATAATTTGAGTCATACCTTGCCACTTTTTGTTGAGTGATTTAGCACTAAAAGACCTTTGCCAGTGCTCTTGCTCACAAATGTTGTTTCTCTTGTTGTCACACTATTTTGTCTTTTTCAAGCTGGACCTTAATTTCCAAATTATTAATTTCAAAACATTTCATCGATTTTCCTTTTAGCCACATTTTAAAGCAGTTTCAACTTTGCCTTCTGTATTTTATATCCAATTATAAAATGTATCAGTATGTTCCTACTGTCTGGTTACAGAAATGCAAACTGAACCTGATAATATATTGTGGACTGTGTAGCTCTTTGACAGAATGTAACACCTGATTTCCTAATACTCTACTACGTGAGTAGCATCAACAGCCACTCAATAGTTTCAAAGTGTTCCCAAATACAGACATTTTTTGGGACATGCTCCTTCCACTTCTTTTGGATTCAACATTCACACTGAGCACATGCTGCATAAGCAGCCTGAGTATGTGAAGAAGGATTTATATGTGAAAATCTAATACATTTGCAACATACAAGTGGGACCTGACGATCCTTAAGGATCCTTCCAACTTGAGATAATTATGCAGGACATTTTGCTCATGTCCTGTCTTCTCCACAGAGTAAATGTCACCATTGTGAACTCGTTGAGCCCACTGTTCCTGTTCTGTATGAGGCAAATATTCATATTCCTGAAGAAGGCTTTCCTCATAGAACTGCAGGAACAATAAAAACTGTCTCAGGCAGGAAAGGCTCAATGTAGGGACAGCAGGGTCTTGCAGTATCTACTGAGGAATAGCACATCCCACCCAGAGAGAACATAAGCTGCAAATCACTGCAGGCTGGAAGGAATGTCACTTTGTCCTGCTTTCTACTCTTTCCTGCTTGCTGTTTGCCACACTGGAAGCATGATCCTAGGCCAGGTGGATCTTTCATCCTACCTGGTATGTCGTCAGATTTACTCTTTGCTCTCAGGACTGGTTATGCACACAGTCCTCTGCCTCCCTTAGCACGCACTGTAGTTGCTTTCCAGCTCCTTATAAAACACCAACAGACTTCCTTGCCTCTATGCTTGTATTTTCCTGTCTAAAACCAGACAGTGGCTCTCCCTCCAGCCCCAACCAAATAAAAATGCCCAAGATAGCTGAGCTGAGTATCACTGGTCAGGGCACGCCTACTCAGCAAGGGACATGGGCAACTGATGACCCCAAATGGCCAAAGTATTTCACTTAACAAAAAAATAGGGACTTTAGGACAAATACTGCAGTAGACTTATCAGCTCTGTTCACATGTCAGGATATTGATGCTTTCAGCCATCTACACAACTAGGAAACTTAGGTGTTTTTCGGTAAATGGCTTACCTCATTTTTATGAAACTCAGGTGCTTAGGACCATATTTAAAACTTCCTGATGCTTGTGTCTAAGGTCTTGTGCTGTTTGCACTTGCTTCACTGCACCTCAGGCAGGAAATCAAGCCCTTCTTTATACTTCTGATGATCCCTGTGTTGTTTCCAAAAGTGAAGCACTAGATTTAAATATAACTGGACAAGAACAAAGGGGATGCTGTACACAGGTTAAAATGGGTGCTAACTGCAAGATACCACTTCAAGTTGTCGTGTCTGGGACACAGGAAATACAATATTTAACAAAGAATGAGAAAAACACACTTGGACTTCAGGAGCACTCTCCTGCTGTTATAGGAGACCAAATGACAGTAAGGTCTACGAGCTCTCTGTTAGGTATGTACCCACATGTGATCTCACACATGCATCCACTCAGTGATGTCCATATGGAAAAGCTATTATTGATAATCACAGTACTCATATGCCAGCTGCAGTTCTGCAATTTACCACACAGATACTCCAACAGGTCTAAATCACAGTTACATTCAAACATGATTACCATTTTCTCATCTTCAAATGAAGCTCCTGCTCCACTTAGGCCACTGAGACTATTCTCTAGTGTCCTCCCTGAAGTTCCAGACCAGTACTGAATCCTTACCCTTCCAGATACACCAGACACATATAAATATATTAGCTGTCTTCATATGTTCCTTAAACCTTCTGCACAAAGGCTCATATGCCTCAACTATGCCACATAATTTATATAATCTCAGAGCAACTGGTTTTGGCCTCTTGGTGTTTGTTACTTCTGCTTTAGTTCTGCTGAGGACCCCAAAAGCTCATCAACTCTTCCCACCTATCACAGTCCTATGAAGGAAATTACTCTTTCCAAACCTTGCCTAATCCTTAGATGATCATGGCTACACCACTCCTGCTATAACACCTTGGCAGCAGACTGTGCTGGAATGCTGACACCACATGAAAAGGATCCTGATCTACTCACTCATAGGGATCAGTTGTTTCTTGTCTTTGTTTTTTTTTTTTTCTGAATTTATATAGCCCCCAGAACAAA
Source organism: Margarornis squamiger (assembly GCA_035222235.1). Lineage (NCBI taxonomy): Eukaryota > Metazoa > Chordata > Aves > Passeriformes > Furnariidae > Margarornis > Margarornis squamiger. The sequence continues at coordinate 14,064,441 of JAWWTY010000037.1, read as the reverse complement.
AGCTTCCTGATTTATTCCTGGAACTGAGCAACAGAGACAATAAGGAATAAAGACTGACTTACATGTACTTTTATTTTGGATGTAATGGCAGTCTCTGTAGCATAATCTATTTGTAAAACTACTCTTCCAAAGAGACCCTACACATAGATACCATACTCCCAGCTTCCAGGCAGATCAGATAGAAAGCTATGTTCAAATTTGATTAAAATCATCCTTGCATGACTAAAACTTGCAGACCATGTAAACTGTAACACCATCACTTTGGAAGATTTTAAAAAAATAATTCCCTAAGCATTGTTTCAGTTTTTGTTAAACAGCAAAGTCTTAGAAGTATTAGCAGAGATCTCAAGTGTTAGTAGGCTACTACATGAATAACAACACCTTGTTTTCTCACTAGTGCAGAGTTTGAGTTGAAGTACATGGAAACGTTAACAATGGTTTCAGGGACTGCATTGCTCTCACAGACGTTACAGTTCAGGTAAGTAATTTTTCAGATCTGTGCATTTAAATTCAAGAGATGAGTTTTTCCTCACTCCAATTAAAGATGCTCACTACATGAACTGACATATTTCTTCCTATCCTTTATAATTTAAAACTAAATTACAAGTTTTGATTGACAGGAGCAACATGTCAGCAAAGGGAACATTATTACCAAGCAGTATAGCTTTATATTATTTACTTAGTGAATTTCAAGACTATGTTGAGGTCATTTTACAGTTCTACAACATAAACTATCAAAATTCTAATTACACCTCATAAGAGCTAGCAAAAGTATTCTCAATCATATTTATCTCTTTACATATCCATAACTTTCTGACCTTAATGGTCAAAACACATTACTATATTTATTACTGCAATTCTCAGGTATCACAAAGACCAGTAACTCAAGCACTTTGACATTAGAAACAGAAAACAAGAATCATACTTTCAAAAATACTGGTTCCATGATACTGTGACATTAAGAAAAATACCAACACCTACTTTGCTGGTAAATCAGCTTGTCAATGAGTTATGTCAATAAAATCAAGTACAATAGCTAATACACCTACTATATGCATCCTAAGGGTATTAGACACAATAAACCCAGCTTCAGTTACTAGGTTAGCTGAGTTTGTCTGGACTGATCACAATTGCATATTTCTGCTACATTCATATTTCTGTTCCTTAGCTATCTTATAAAATGGCTATGTAAAAGAACTAAATAATGGTGTCTCCATCTTGGTGGTGTGTATTTGTACAACAAGCTTAGGAACATAAACCATGTGAGGGTGACTAATTCAGAGAGGAACAACAGAGCCCTTGTGTGCCCAGCATAGCAGGCACCACCTGTACTATTGTAACTAGCCTGAAGAAAATCTATCCAGGAAGGATCCTGAGAAACTTCCTGTGCACAGGTATTATTTCCTTAAGATATGAGGGTTAACCTAAGTTTAACACAATATTTACCATTTTCATATAGCAATAGAGATGAAAAATTTTGCTTAAGCAGAACAAGTTCACATTATGTCTTCTACAGCTGAACAAGTGTCAAAAAGTGCAGTGGGAGAGACAGATACATGAATGAAAGGAGACAAAAGGCCCAAGAATATAAGGCAGCAGGAAAACAATCATTTTACAGAAGTGGCTCAATGTCCCAAACAGTCACACCATTGATTCCTTAAAGACTGGGAAAAGGTGGGAGGGTAGTTAGTAGACATGCTCTAACCTCAACCTCCCTGCAGAATGAGGCAAGTTCCCAGTGAAAATAGGAAGTTATAAAGTTTTGGTAGTCAGAATAGGAATGGTTAATTCATCTTTTAATTTCTAAGGTGACAAATTTTGGGACGATGTTGGTTTGTATTCTTAAATTTACCTTTGAGCTTCCCTGTGGCCTTGATGATAAGTAACAGCTCTCAGCTGCTGAGGAGATTAAGCTGAAATAAAGCAGGTGGTGATGCTAAATATCTCCCCAACCTTACACAGCTGAATGTGAAAATGAAGTTTGATTTAAGGATGGCACAGAGAGAGCATTCACCTTGCCTCTCCTCAGTGAGACATACAGCCACTTCCACCTGTGATGAGGCAAAACAAATCTCAGTGTTTGGAGTGTTCTGCTGACTTTGCATTATTTCCATGATTCACATTTTTTTTTTTTCCACAGATTTATGGATTACTTTTTGTCTGTTTAATATCCTTTATGATATTGTACTTGTCTACACCAAATGAAATATTTTGTTTGATATTCATAGCATATCTTACTGGTTTGTTTTCTGCAGCCATGTGCAGGTATCTTGTTACTCTGTTTGCACAGCACAGCTCTTTCAGAACACAGTATTCAAGCCCTAGGTGCTTTTTTGCATTAGGACAATGACTGTGCTCTTTATTTGCTAGTCTGTTCTACCTTCACTGTTATTCGAGCAGCAGGAATTAATCTGTGCAGAGGAACATGGATGTGAAGGAACAATAAGCAAACAGCTTGTTTGTAGTAGCTCTAAGGTTTTTAATGGACACCACCTCTTATTCAAACCCAACAGATTTGCAAACATAAAAAGCATTTTTACTCTGCACAGTATCAGCAAAACTTCTGTCAGTGAAATAAATTTTACTGAAATTTTTGTAACTTATAAATACATTTCGGCAAAGACAAAAGCAAATTATACTTAGGAAACACCCTCGCACTCTGCAATGCCCAGGCTGCAGACAGGTTTATACTCTAAGTACACCCCACCTCAGAGAAGCACTGTGTCACCACTTCCCAAAGAAGGCTATGAGATGCATTTGTTTAGGCACACGTATTTAAAAGCAGGAGATGGCATTATGTGTTCATCTTCTGAAGTCCTGCTGCCTTTTGCTTTTCCCAAACTTCCTGAGACCTCTTGTAGGCTTGCAAGATTCAATGCCAAACAATCTGAGATACCAGCAGTTATACTGGGGGAAGCTAAAACAGGGGTTGAACAGCAAGAGACCCCTACCATTAAGCTACCCCCTTTTACTCTGGTTGGATATCCCGCTTGGAACTATCTCTATATGGTGGCTATCTGTACAGCAGTGCCATTATTCTTAGAGCAGCAAAGAAAATATGCAAGACTGGCATTATGCAGAATAAATTTTTACTTTCAAATCCCCAAATTTGAGAATCTCTTTGATTCCATAACTTCAACTCCCTAACTGCCATGGGGAACATCTCCAGTGCCAGAAAGGAGAGAGAGGTGAGTCATACAAAATAAGTTCCAGCCTTTAGCTTTCCTTTGGTTTGCAGTTTCCACCTTCTCTTCCTTCCAAGACCATGCATGTTATGCTGAATTTCTTCCAGCCCAAGCGGAATGATGAAAACACCATCTACTTTCTCATGAGAAAAACAATTTTAAAAAAATCATTCAGCTTATTGACAAAGTGCACAGAAATCAGGCATACTCGGTTCTTCAATAGACACTTTTCCAAGTCAAGCATAATGTATACTTGTATATCATACCCTCCAGAAGTAATGAACACTAATATTTGTGATGTTGAAGGAATATTCTTCCTTTAACTCTACCAGAATCACAGGTTGATGATGTTTTGAAGCATGAAAATTCATACAGTTTCAGACACAAAAATGTGAACGTTATTAAGCATATGAATCCTTTTTTTTTTTTTTTTAAATCCTTTTAAAAACTGGGTATTCTAGTCTAATCCTGTGATTTGTGGGCAACGGCATCCACTTATTAATTTCAACTCTCCTAGCTTTTGTGTCTTTCTAATACAGTATAGCATAAGATTAAAATAGAAGCACCTAAAGCTTTCTCACATGTTGTTGATTATTTCCACCCCCTCATTCACATTTATCTTTAAACAAAGAGAGCTCCTTCTATTTCAAAATACTCTCAAATGAAAATATTTCAATTCTTTTATTGCTCTTTTTCCAGACTCTAGGAATTTGTATCATACCTGCTTTTGCTCACTTCACATCAGAAACAGAAATCACACCAGATTACAAGTATTCCAATAATTCATGAAACAACACACTTTTACTAGAACTACCTGCTTTAATTTTTCATGCTTTTGCCCAGAAGTGCACACCACACAAGCTGCAGTGGGACTAAATTTCCTTCCTGACTGGCTGTGGTTGACTGGAACATGAAAACTCTGTCAAATACTTTTTCATTGTTTTTTAAGGTAGACAAGCTGTATTTCTTCTACACAGATTTTATATTGTTTCAGGTTATGTAATCAGCTAGCTTTCTTGAATAACAAACTCTAAGTTCTGCAAAGGGTGCATCTGCTCTCTCCAGATATCCTTTCCATACAGTTAACTGAAGTCCTAGGCAAATCCTTCTCACATTCTTCTTTCATTGTAATCTTATTGGAAAAGGAGAGCATTTGGATGCTCTTCCCCCTCTGTGTCTTTTAACCAGACTACTTGCCATTGGTAGACAGGTTCAACTCAAAAATTGCAAAATATAGATGACTCTGCAGTAGAAAACAAGTAAAAATATAGGTTTTTGTTTGTAGGAATCCTTATATCTAGTAGTATCTCATGTTGCAGTTATTACTATCTACTTACACTCAGTGAAGACCTTCCATCCCCTTCCCAGATCCTCAGAATCTTTCACCTAAGACATTGCTCTGGCATAAGAAAAGCTGTGAACCATATTTCCAGCCAATATCTCTAGGAAACTAGAAGTGTACTTCTCCTTTCTTGATATTTATTTCTATTGTAATCATATGTAAAACAGATTTTTTACATATGCAATTTCTTCAGGCATTGAACTAGTCTTCTCTGAATAAGGAATTTTCTAGTCTGCCAGCTAAAGGAACAAAAGAGAACTCACAAGTGAATCAAACCCATAAAATATAGAAAATTACACATTCCTAAAACCCCAGAAGTAATGTTATTTGAAGCTATGATTGCACATGGAAGTGCATCTTCTACCTACTATAGAAAAATAGATCAAAACCATAACGTTTAATTGGTATCTAATTATTTGAAGATTATTTTTGATGCTCAGGAAAACAACAGGCTAGAAATACATATTCTTGAAGAGTTTACAGCTGTTATGCATGACAAATCTACAAGCAGATGAATAACAGCAAGCACTTTTATAAATTCCTTGCAAAATATTCCACTTATAGCAGGTGTGATATATCAGAGGATGTAAATGTGCAATTTGCCACTTAACCACCTTATTTACTCCAAGAAACTCCAAAGGATTATTCAGAGAATTTAATCAAAGAGTCTAATTTTTTCTACAAAGGGAAGTTAGGATTTTAGCTTTCGCTATTCAGCTTAGTTCCTTGTACTGGACTTTGAGAAAAACTGTCTATTACTCCCACTAGGTTGTAAAACTCTGTTAATGGGAAACAATCTTAAAGAAAATGGGATGAATGATCATGAAATCTCACCTGTATTTTGTGCAGGTAGAGTTTTGATGTGAAGGATCTGGTGGATTAAGTGTGATTCTTGGCGAGACCTGAGCTGATAGCAAAAATCCCGAAGCTAGGATAATGAGTGCTACAGCAGTACCTAAAAATACAGATAAAGAACAATGTGATACTTTGGTCTAGAGCACATGAAATAATTCTCTATTGAACTGAACTCTGCTTGGGAAAGCAAGACACCCCATTACTATGCATAGAGTATTCACTAAGGAGTTGTGATGAAAACCTAAGAAAAATACTCTTTGCTACATCCACATCTTGAGTTGCATTAGATGTTGAAGTCAAGTGCATCAGGTTTAATGTCCAGATATTAAATTAATATGTTGAGACTTTTTTAATATGTGGAATTGACAACTGCATGAATGAATGGATTGTATTATTTTCTGTGTGGAAAACAAGGCTGTAAAGTCAAAATTTAATAGTGACTTTGAAATTACCACACTTATTCCTACTCCCACACCCAGACTTGCAGACTTTCCTGTAAAAAAGAAAATAGCATCAGCTTTTTCATTGACTCTACTTCCCTTTGTGAAATGAGAAAAAATTTACTTTTAATAAAAACACCATCAAAAAGTCCAACATTAATTTCTGATCTCGTTTCACAGAGCATGCATAACACCTGCTAGGAAAAACTCTCCTTCCATCTGTTTGCTCCTCTCTCCCCCCAAAAAATTCCATGTGCATGAGCTGGGCAAAACGAGAAGAGAAAGATAACAAAAATGGTTCATACCTTGTGAACAGGCCATTATTAGAACATAATTAATAGTTTTCCTACCTTATTCCTCACACATACAAAATATTCTGTATCAATTTAATGAAAATTGACATACCTCACTACTTGTGATACTGCTGCAAGTGCCTCAAACTCAGACTGATAAAACCTTTACATCTTGCTAGAAAATGAGGCATTGAGATCTACATAGTATAAAATACCCTATACACCTATCTGAATACTCACTATTTATGTGGCATGTTTTATTTGAGAGGTCACAGATAACACGTATGGCTTGATATAGTAATAGCAGTAGAAAATTAGTACGAACATTATTTGTTCGTTAGTGACTAATGACATGATAACATTATTCTTACCCCATAAAACCAGACTCACAAAGCACAGAAGCACATCCCAGCAAGAGGGTAGGTTACATATACAAGCGTGCAGTGATTTAGCTTAATGACTAAGGGCAAATGAAGGACACTGGTTTAAATTCCAAATACTCCTCCTCATCTCTTTGCTCTGTATGTTAGAAGCATGTAATTTTCTCAGTAACACACCTATGTGAACCTTCGGAAATGCCATTACACTAAAACCCTCATCATGTCAATCTCATAATCTTGGAGAAATTATGCATTTGGTGGTCTTTATTTTGGGGTTTACATTATTTTTTGGTGGGTGGAGAGCAGAAAGGATGTATTGGCAGTTTTGGGGGTGCATTTGAGTGTTTCAAAGAGAAAAGCAAGAGTTTCCTCGTGGGAAATCCACCACGTATGTGGAAACCTTTTCTTGAGATATAAATAATACCTTAAGTACAAAGGTGTGTAATAAAATTATCCATGAATGTGCCTGTGCAGCAGCCATGGCTAATAGGCAGGAATATGCATGAACTGCAGAAGGCTGAACCACATTTACCTGAACTGAGGCAACTAAGACCTTGAACTGAGTCACAACCTCTAGGTGGAGAAAGCACCAACCCACCACAAGAGAATTCAGTTTAATCCATAGCTGGTTTTGTGCTGCTGGGGCTGGCAGGTATGCTAACAATGCCAGGGTTCTGGGCAGGCTGGATATTGAACTAGATTTACTGTACTTTCAAAATGCCATAAACCAGACAGAAAATATCTTTAGACAGGGCCTATAATCTTACTTATATTCTTTTTAAATATGCTTTGTCTGTCTTTGAAGTTAACCAAATACATTCACTGTCAGTACCTCTGTAAATGTCTTACTTCTTTGGAAAAGTACTCAATATGTAAACTTGGCAAATGAAGTTTAATATGTTCTCATTCTGTGGGAAATGTTGCTATGATGAACAAAACCAAAAAATACAGCACATCATTAGCTGAGATGGCGGGGGGGGGGGCGTAGGAAATATCCTGAAGATATTTTAGATCCTCTCTATTACAGAAAGATACAAATTGTCCAATGCCCAAGTACCACCATGCTTTCAAACTGACAGTTTCTGAAGGAGAAAAAGAAAAACACAAATAAAATGGTAACACACTTGTCAAAATTCCTGCGTGGTTCCCAATTAACAGCTTTGAAGAAAGAACTTAAGAAAAAGAAGAAAGACAAAGAAATGATACCAAGATATAAAATGAATGTGAAACTAAGAGGAATCAGTAACTGTAGTAGAGAGAACTAAAGAGGTGAGAATTTTTTCAATAGCAGTTTACTGTAAGTTTCCCAAGGTTATCTGAAAGGCTCAATTTTTCAGAAGTTTCTAATATTTTGAAAATTATAAAGACACGTTAAATATAAAATAGCTTTTTCTCAGATGTTTTCAGAAAGCAGGAAAAGTGCATGATTTATAAAATGAAATTACAGTATATTGGCTTTTAATCAAAATATTAATGTTACTATCTCCCTACTGGTTACTCTTGCAGGTTTTCATCTATAAAACATCTAATAAATTAGCCTTTATCAATAAAACAAAACCCCACAGCCGTGCAGCAGTGGGCAAAAGCAGCAGTTCTGTCTTTGTTTTGTGCAATGGGAGACTGGGGCATACCTGCCTTCCCCAAAGACCACGTAAGCTGCCAGTAATAACTCACTGTGAAAGTTAATGTCCTTAGAAATGCAAGCCAAAGTAGAGCAGTAAAAATATGTTTACCTCATGAGAAAACTCAACATGGAAAACAAATCCATCAGCAGATTTAGTAATTATCATTCTACTACACAGCACTCTTGCTAAGGAACACGTATCCACCACTACCTCAATCAAAGTGTCAAATGTTGCATAAAGAAGTTGTAAACAGCACAGAGAGAGGATGTATGATTTCATTACTGTCATTATCTGTACTTTCCTTAAGGAGGGACTGTGTGATGCAAACCACAGCAAGCAATGCACCATGGCTCATGTGACACTGCGGACTGACCGCCAGCAACCAACCACAGAAGAGAGACCATTTTTACTCAACAATTACTTTGTGTCCAAACATCATCAGTAAATAACCCTTTAATGCATTATGTTCCATTGTTAATTCTGTGTCTTATTTCTATATCCTCCTCTGCTCTACGGTTAATATGCTTTGTAAGAGACATTTATATCTACATTTCAAATGTACAACCTGTGAATATGTTAACCAGAGCCAAATAGCAAAGAGCTCTGATCATACATATATATAGCTGGGTCCAGATAAGCAAATAATTCCTGAGGGGCCAGCCTGACATTTGAGATAATTGGGGTCAAATTAATCAATCAATAAATAAATACTCTGTTTCAATAGAGTACAAGGGAGATGCAGCACCCAAGCACTATAAGCATCAGCCTGGAGAAATCCACTTCACAGAAAGACAAGTGAAAACAGACTGGCTGGAGGCATAAAAGAACTTATAGGGGGAGATGTATTTTAAGGGATCTGAACACAGACCGTGATAAAAGTAGAGACTTGAGATTTTTGTTCATATCTTTAAGACGTGAGTAATGTGCTTTTACAATCTCCTCTGTCACAACCTTCTGAACTTGGACAGTGAAAAGCACTTCAGGTTTCTTGACTCCAAAGCAAAATGATAACAGAACAAATACACATTTATTGCAACTTGGAGCCCCAAACTGTCTCCAAACTGCATGTTTTAATTTAAAAATTTGAGTAACTGTGTACCAAACCAGACGTGTCACTGTGTAGTCACTGTTCTGCCTATATACACACATTCAAACACGTGAGTGTAGATTAACTCAGCAAGAAGCTGGGAACTGTACAAGGCCAGTGACATGGCAGCTGGTCCCCCTCTCTGCTGGTTTGCACTAACTAAAAGTTCAGATCCTTGACAACAGAACCAAATACAGAGACACTAAACCTTCCCAGTTAAACATTTCTGAGCAATCTTTCATGAGGAACAGGAACCATTTCTCCTTTCAAAACCCTGTTCTTGGAAATGTTCAAACCTTCCAGACATTCAGCCAGAGGCAAGCATCAGTCACAGATCACTTCAGCCAGAACAAGCACATAAGGCAGGAACAAGCAGGGAATTACCAGGGTAATGGCAGGACACACTGAACACAGGGAGGCTGCTCGCTCTGCCTTTTCCTGCTTCCAAGAGACCATGTGATGAGTTACGGTGTTTGAATGTTAGGATAAAATGTACAAATCCAGAATTCTGTCCTTTAGTATCTCATACAGGAGATGAATTAAAATAACATTAATGTATGTAAGGTATTTACTGTATTGTATCTGAGATAACTATGCAAAGAACTGCATTACTTTTTAAGTGCTGCAATGGCTATCCAATATGTTTTCTCTGGTACTTCTTCATTGGATGGTTCTGAATTCCAATTAATCAGCCAGGAATTACATAAGAGATTTAAAAACTAACCAGCTGTGAAGTTCCAAGCATTTGATTTTAAACTGGAAAAAAAAGCTAAAGCTAGATAAAAACATTGTTAAATACAGCTTGAAGGAGAAACTCACCTGAAAAAATAACACGCTGTCATTTTTAAATTAGCCTTTAATTGTGATGCTATACTACTAGTCTTGAAAAGCTGTATGATTTCAGGGAGAAGATGGCAACAATACTGTAATTTTAAAGAGGACTACTTTGAAAAAAATTGCACTTGAAATTTTATTTTCCTTTCATTAATAATTATGAGGAAAATACAATACAATACAGTAATGAAACACTCACCTGTTAAACTACCAAGTGTAAGTTTCCGGCGGCCCATTCTTTCAACAAGCCAGACTCCCACAAGAGTGAAAACAAAGTTTATAAATGCTGTCAGTGCAGCCAGCCAGATTGCAAGCCTGTCATCTTCCACTCCTGACATCTGCAAAATGGTAGCACTGTAGTACCTGTGAGAGGGGAGAGACAAATATGAACACCATTTATTTCAATTTGGCTCATGTTATAGTTTTTGATCTTAAACCAATAAAGACTATAACAATATCAAGTGTGACCTCCTGCATAATGCAGCTGCAGACTGACACCCAATTACCCTGGGAAATCAGGCATAACCAAGGCATAACTTACACCTGACTGAAGTTTTGACTGAAGGACACCAAGAGATGAACTGCCATTCTGTTGGCTGTTTGTATTTTCAATGGTCAATCACACTCTGTTAGAAAGAAGGTTTGCATTTTTAATTTAAACTAATCTGGCTTTCAAATCCAACCATTGTTTTGTGCTCTATCTTTTGTTTTCTGCCAAAACATGAGATTTTAGCACTCTGTGTATGGTCTAGGGAAACAGAGCTCAAAATCAAATAGATTTTCACTCTTATTAAAGGTCACACAAAATTAATCTATGGCACCCATCATGTTGCAAGTGACACTTGCAAACTCCTGGTTTTAGGTTTTGTAGTTTCATTTCAGTGCCACCAAAGTGCATGAGACCCTCCCTTGTGGCATTACTTTTGTCTAAGCAGAACATGATTGCTCTGAAGTGCCTTAGCACCATGCAGCAGGGATGTGAATCTGCATCCAACAGGAGAATTTGACAGAATGTTCTACTTCTCCCTAAAAGGAATCAATCCTTCCACACAAACAATAGCTCATAAAAAATTCAACTAAGGGAAATGAAAAGGGAGGATAAAGGAAGCCTTCTACCATTTTTCACAGAAATCAAATACTGTGCCCATATTCTCAGGGAGAGCTAAATAAACCCTCAAGAAAACACATGAGTACTTTTGTTCATCTGTAGAAGCACATTTCATCTTGTTCTATTAATTCATTCTGACTGAAATAGTGAATATTCAAGCCCTCAAACACCTCATGGCCAACAGGCTCTATCACACAGTAATAATCCTCAAGAATGTCAAGGCTCACGTTTGTTTTGTTTTGCTTTGGGGTTTTTTCCCTAGTCTAATTGAAGCTTGCTTTAATGTCCCCTTGTTGTCTTAATGCCCAAATGTGCAAGACTCATAAATTTTAGCAGTTCACATTTTTCTATTGTAAAAATAATCCCCTTCACATTTCAAATCAGTAATCCATGATGGACAATATGCTCAGATGCCATTTAAGATGCTACCAGCCATAGATAACTGTGCCTATGGCTGAGTGTTGTCCCCTTGCCTGTTGCCTAAGACAAGGCATTTATATCCTCCCAGCTCCCTTCCTGAGCTCCTTTTCCCTAGCACAGCCACTTGAGGCCACGCCTGCACAACCAACTCCTGGTGCAGCCAGAGAGGACCTCCAGAGTGAAAGTGCTGGGACTGAGGACCCCGTGTGTGTGTCCATGTGGGTGTGAGCTGGGCTCTGTGCTCTGCCCATGACCCTGTGAAAGAGCTGCACGCTCTGAGAGCGCAGCAAGGGCTTGATTCTTGGAGGGAGGAAGATTTGTGAGGTATAGACATCAAAATGCTAACATTAATGTGTCCTCACTTCTTAAGGCACTCTAAATTAAATTGCTAACTGCCCGTCAAAACTTACAGTCGACTGTACTCTTCTAGCCACCAAAATGATCCTGTCTCTGATCTCCCAATACACTTTGCTTTTTCTTCTTAAGGGTAGGAAAATAACAATAAATGTCAAATCTTGGCCTGCTGACACCTACTATGAAACTCTTATTTACTTCCACCAGATAAGGCTTCAGGAAGCCATGTTGAACTCCACACTTCAGTCTTCGCAAAATCCAGTTCTATTGGGAAGTCAGAAATTGCCAGCTGTCAACAGCAATGTATAATGTACTGTCTATAGAGTCAAAAAAAGCAAAGAATGAAGAATCACATAAAAGCACATAGATGTCTACTGCCTAATCCATACAAACAGGCACCACATGCCTACAACATTCCTTCTGGTTGCTTATTGCACTCAGCTAGAAGCCTATTGTTTATCCAGAAATAAACAATATATTTAATTTCTACAGAAAACAAACCAGGGAATTTTCGAGTGTGCAAATTCAATTGCCAAGCTACCAAAACCTGAGTGCTGGGCAACGATGTTCATAGTTACTATGGCATAGCAGCCTAACTTCAAAAATTTAAAAGGGCACTTGCATCGATTATGATAACTACTAAATATATTTGCTTATGTTTACCTCTTTTACTATGCCCATTTTTTATATCAACCTGTGAAGCCCTATCTGTATAATTATATAACAAGATATCAATCTTTTTAAGTTCTTCCTGACAAGGAAAAAAACCTCTGTGGTAGAAAAAGTTCAAGTTCTGATATTATAGAATCACAGTGAATACTGCAGGTCCTGCAGGGAATGCAGTTTCAGAGACAAAGTTGTGCAGTCCAAGCTTATTTTCTAAAACATAATGAAAACTACAAACGCACATGTGCATCCTTGGAATTTTTAAGCAAGTACTATATCTTAGAAAGCAAATAAATGCAAACAACTACAAAGCCACACAAAGTAAGTGCATTGGGTATATACAGAAAGATTTTTAATACTGGTCATTCCTGAGGATGTCAAAATTATGAAGTTGTTCTACCAAGAGCTGCTATACATTAGAAAGAAACACGTGGAGACATCTCCACATTCAAGAACCCTCAGACTAATCCTTTGACTGTATACTGAAAATGCACAGTGAATGAAGGAAACGAAGCACCTGAAAACACTTCCACCCCTTCTTCTCTTTTAAAGTGGGGGTTTTTTAAAGCAACAATATCCAATGTTTAAAGAAAAGGATAATTCCTCCCCTTCAAGCAGGTCTTATAGACAATTCCTGACGCATCAGGGTTCCCAGGTTAGCTCCTTCAGCAGCAGAGAAGGAGTCTACCATGTCAGGCTTTCTAACTCTCAGTGAAAATAAAAAGCCTGTCAATAAGATGCCAACAGAGTTCTGAGTGCTGGGTTTTCACAAGGGGGCTGCTCCAGCCCACCTGTCATACCAAGTCCACTCAAAGTTGCTGTCTAAGGATGTTAGCCTGGACATTTATTGAAACCCTGCTGCTTTCCTGTCTACATCTGTAATCGTGTCTACCTAACCTCTTATCTTGCCTTTTAACCCCCCTGCTTAAGCAGCTTCACTAGTCCAGATGACCTTTAGAGGTCCCTTCCAACTTTAAACAGCCTGTGATTCTGTGAAACACAGATTTGATCACCACCTTTCTGAACTCCCACAATATCACATAGTAGTATTAACTATGATAGTAATATATTAATACTATACTAATAGTACTACTAATACTATTACTAACAGTAATATTAACACTGACACTATGAAATACCTGAGCATAGATCTACTTTTCGAAGGGAATTGCTTTTGCTGGAAAAAAACTTCGTGGATGCTGAATCTTCATTACCTACAGATAATGAAAATGGAAAGTCACAGCAAGGATAAGAACAAACCTTATCTTTGACATTAGACCAATTAATCACAAAAGCTGTAAAAATCCACTTCATCACTATGATTCAGCATCAGTCCCAGGACTATCGCATTACTCAGTTTACAACCTTTAGATTCCTTAAAAAACTAAAATTTTAAAACACCACCTGTTAAGTTGAAAAAGGAAAAATCAAACTACCTCAGCCACCCTCTGAAAGCCCATGTAGTGACAGATGGGACAAACCTGTCCAGTCAATCTAGTTCTGTCAGGTCTTGTGCCATCCTCTCACAATCTCCGCTCTGATCCAACTTGATTGTAAACTTTTTAGTTGTCTATTCACTAACTTAACTTTTTCAACTTATGCAGACTCTTGTTTAAAATTGCATGCCCCAATTCTTTCCCCTTTAGCACACATACCACCTGTCTTTAATTCATATTTTGAAAAGGTACTTCATGACCTCTACTTGTGCCATATTGCAGACTGGCAGCACCCAAATCAACTTTATTACCTTGTCTCAAGGTTCTCCTACGCACAGGACTGTTTCGGTTTCAGTCCCTCTGGCAGGACACTCTGCTGTTCTCTAAAATAGTAACAGCTATTATGTTTCACAAATATTAGTCAGACTGATTCCACCTTCTGCATTTAAAAATCACAGAGGATGTGAACAATGATATTTACACAAAAACCAACCAAACAAAAAAATTGTAGGTAAATATATAACTCCATACACAATTGCCTACACCTATAAGGGACTGTGGAACAACCTCAGTCACCCTCTGAAAGCCCATATAGTGACAGACATAAACGCACACAAACTTTGTGCCTTATATAATTTGGTCAAACCCAATTCATCTTGTTTCACTTCACATGATCAATCACTACAGCAGGGCATCAGGGGACATTTTGTCACATCTATTGCTGTGTTCCAAGAGATTTTAACAATAATTTAAATTAATTATAAGATGCTGCTGTTTTTGCACATCAGCTGCACCTCTCACAGCAGAGATGAGATGTGCCTGTATGACAACGTCCAAACAAAAATTCTTTTATCTTCTATCCACTGGATCTCAATAAGACTTTTCCTGCTCATTAGTTCCATAAAGCAACCCAACTTCAGATAAAAAACAGGTCTATTTGGATACACACACCTTTATTTTCAGGTTAAGAAGACAAAATATCTAAGGAGTAGAACCTGAAATCTTACTGAACCCTGCAAATTCATAGCAGCCTCTGCGGTTTTATAGAACTCCAACTTAAGATCAACAGTTGAATATTCTTTCCCGTACTTCTACTTTTGAAGTCCTGAGGAGCTCTCCAAGGAAAAGGCTGCTGTATCATCTCAAAGTCTATAATGGATTTTTCAAAATCAGTGTCTGGGAGGCAACCTGAGGGACTGCCACTATACACTTACCTATTGTAATTATACCTTCAAATTCCCCATTTAGCAGTAATGAAGGATTGTGTTATAAAGGCTTTCAGCACAGAGTAACATGACACAGTGAATGACACATTACAATTCATATATTATGCTATTAAAAACATTCAGCATTTAGTAGTTTGACAGATAATTATATACAGCCAATAGGTTCTCTGATTCAGCACGCTATCCACATGCAAGGCACATGAAAAGGATTTAAGAATCACCATATAATTATGTTAAGAAAACGCAGTATTTTTTTTTGTGTCCAAACAGACTGAACTCTATAGCTATTAAGAAAAGTAAGAGTACCAGTGTTTGTCAGAGATTAAAAATACCTTTAAAGGATTAAGATCACCAAGACACACACAGGAATTCACTTCCCTAAGTTAATGGGGTACTGTCACACACCTATTGGGTCATTTGAAAATACTGCTGCAGTGTCTGCTGTGAGACTGAAGAAAGATTCCTATTCTTTTTTTCTTTACTTATTTGCTCTGCACCAGATACATCTTTGCCAACAGTCAGAGTCATTTTCATGCTCAGTCATTTCACCTGCTTATGTGGGTTCTTCACAGGTCTCACCTGAAACTATGAAGGAGGGAAATAGTTTTCTTCTTCATAATAGAAAAATGGTAAAATTCAAAGAAGTGTTAGATCTATTAACTAAAGGAAAAATCTGGCAGAAAAACAATACCAAACTTCTATATGTCTGTAACAATGTTCTGTAAATATGCAGACAAAACTCTGTAGTTAAATCCATTGAAGAGGCAGGTTGAATTTATTGGAGAGTTAAACTGACTAGTAATAGGCAAAGCTGGAAATTAAATGAAAGCACTGGAAGGAACAAAGTCTTTATAATCCTCCTCCTCTTCCCAAAACAGAGATGCAGTTTCCAGCACAGAACAAATAGGTTCTGTTACAGACAAACCTATTTGTTGTAAATCCTAACAAATAGTTACAGGAGTCTGTAACACCTGTATGTTTTGCAGTGCAAAAAAAGCAAGTAATGTCAACTTTTTCACATTGTCTTCAATGCCTTTACTCAATATATGTGTCTAACTCTTCAACAGAACCTTTATGAAAGAACATCACCACCACCATCCCTATTTTATAAATAAAGACCACTGAAGCTTTTGGGAAGAGAAGGAAGACTGATGACTATTTGCAATTATCCACCAGTATTTCCTGCAGCAGAATAATGACACTCCAGAGTCCCAGTGCAGATGAGTGCTCTCTGCAAATTAATAAGTATAAGAGCAGGAAAAGAAAATCCCCCAGGTGTTTCACGAAACATACCTCATTCAATTATTCATTTATTCTGACAATTTCAGTTTAATTTAAATTATGTTGAATATTCCAGGGTATTCTAATGCCTGCCATAAGCTGTCAGGGATCCCAAAAAATGAAATCAGTCCTCATTAAAATCAGCAGACCTACAAAATGTACGCAGCAATAAAAAAAAAAAAATCAAGCCAGCCCGTGTGTTTAAGCCAAGGCCAGTGACAAACAATGGGACTGATTTCACAGTCATACACAACAGTGCCACTGCAAGAGCCAGGAGTTAGCAAGCCTGGAGTAATGGGGTCTTGAAAGGTAATGAAAAAAATAGGTTTAGATTAGATATTAGGATGAAACTCTTTCCTGTGAGGGTGGTAGGGCACTGGAACACACTGCCCAGAGAAGCTGTAGCTGTCTCATCCATGACAGTGTTAAAGACCAGGTTGGATGGGGCTTGGAGCAACCTAGCCTAGTGGAAGGTGTTCCTGCAAATGGCAAGAGGGTGGCACAAGATGATCTGTAGGGTCCCTTCCAACCCAAACCGTTCTATGATTCCATCCTTTTCGATTTTAATTAGAATATATTGTATTAAAAATGTTTATCTTGCACAGTTTAACACTTTTAGATCTCAATCCATGAAAATTCATGTTCAAATGAATTCTTGCTAAGAATACAAAAAATTGGTCTATAATAATGAATAGGTCACTTTAGTATCTTTCAGTCATCAAGAAAAAAATTAACAAAGACATAAAGCCTTCACGGCTAACAATCTATATGCTTATTTAAGATCCTCACTGACTTTCTAATGCAGATTTCCTGAGAACTTTTAAATCCAAGTCTTGCCTATTTTATAGAAATCAACAATTACCTACTGTATCATTACCTCCTTTCTTTGTTCACTGGACACTAATGTCAATTTTGAAACTGAGAAAGCTGCAACTGCCCTTCAGTTTCCTCCCTACTTGTCCCAATGTGATAATTATCAAAACCAAGTGGCCAGGGATAATGTTGCTCTTCAGAATGAAGCAGCTAGACAGCTCAAAACCAACGTGTTTCTTTGGACCAGGTTTCAAATACCTGACCACAACATTCTGGTCCCTCCAGAAGAGCAAGCCTCAGGCCAGAGAATGGGCTATACTTTTGGAAAGAGCATGCACAAAAGACAAAACCAATTAAACCACATGGAAGGCTACTGAGAGGACCAACTGCGAAGGGATCCAGTAATGAAAAGAAAGGGGAGGGGAGGGGAGGAGATATAACCAGTAGCAGACTCTATTGGTGGGTCGTGGGGTTGAACAAAGGACAGTAGAAATGAGAAAGCCAACAGTTGATGACTCAGTGAGGGAAAACTCACCCGCATGGCAAGTGAAGTCGAGAAAGGCCCCGGCATATGGTGCAGGATGGAAGCACCCAAACACAGAACAACGCAGCCTGTGCTGTGCCACAGCAGCCTCTAGCATTGCCCTACTGCTAGGGAAGAGCTCTTAAAGCCACTGTGATGACCAAACACAGACAGTGATGTTGGAAGAAACAGTGGAAGCCTTCTTTAACAATGTTGCATTAAATACACACTTTCTTTTCGTTCTTCATTAGCCCATTACAGCACCAGAAACACAGAAAAATAATTTAAAAAGCTATTGGCACCAATCCCACAGTCATTCAGGGAAAACTCCATGATGAGCAATAACAGCATGCATATGTGCCTATGAGCACACTGTAGCTGCAGTCACTGCTGGGCACAATGCCCTTACTAGTACCAATTTTAAGCATATGTCCCAATGTCAAAAAAAAAAAAAAAAATTGTTCTGGAAATAACTGGCACAAAAGTCTTCCCTGGGCTCAAATGCACAGATGAACCCATATTATCAAAAGTCATTTCAGGACTGTTTGAAAAACAAACCCAAAAGGGTAATTCTGGAGTGATACCATATAAGCTCATTATTTGTGGTGGCAGATGAGATCCTTTTTTGGAGTATTGGTTCTGGCAAAAAATACCATAAGTCGACAACCTCAACTGACCATTCTAAATCTGCATTCAGGAATTAATATTTTTAGACTTTTTCTGGCACCAAATTCTAAGAAATGGCAGGAGTTCAGCATCTTTCATCTCCACACCACTCACTTGTGGTGCTTTAATTGAGATTTCTAAATCCAATCTCAGGTTTTAATATTCACATAATCAAACATTACCCTTGTGACATATTTCAGACACACACTGCACATGGACTAGATCTCAACACACTTGTATATTCTCCTTCCATAGAAAACAAAAGTAATCGCACAGCAAACCTAAATGTGTGCAGCGTGAATATTTATTCAGCAGTGTCTGCTTCTATTACACAGTCCTTTTTTGTTGTCTTTTGTCCCATCTGTTCCAGCAGAGTAAGGCTGACCCGAAAGATTTCTTGCAGTGATATAACCAGTGTAGACAGACTTTTTTATTTCTTGTTCAGGATGGGTAAAACAATAGCAGCAATGTTAGCATAGCACATAAAGAGTAAAAAACCCAATGGGTTTAATTTCTAAAATTTGAATTATGAATTTACTGAATGCAGCATCTAGCTGTTGCTTTTGAAACTTCTTCACTTTCAACAGTAAAAATTGCCAGAAGAACCTAGTTCTTTGACTCTCACTCAAAATTAATCTGCAAGCATCCCAGCTATGCATTTCTGCTTTTCTGCCAATAAACAAAGCATCAGTCTCAAGTTCTGATGCTCTAACCTGAGAACCTCATGAGGCATTTCCCACCCACACTGTTTCACTCTGTGACCTGACTATGCTTTGTGGATATGCTCTGCTTACAGAAGAGGTGAGAACTGGACTATAATTCCCAGCCCAAAAAGTTTAATGCAAAAGAATCTGCAGAAACTGCGCTTCTTTCAACAAGTGTGCCTCATGGTATGCTGGGAACCTGAATCACCAAGCCCTACTGCACCTTAAAGTGACCCTTCTGACGTCTTTTGACAAAGAGACCCACCTCAGGTTAGACACTGCACTCCATGCAAGAGGAGGCAGGTACTGCCCTGCTCCAGAGGGAGATAGTTTTCCCCTCACCACCTCCTACGGCACGGCTTGCTGGTCCTCTGGGCAGGCCACTGATGTTTGTGAATTCCCTTCACAGACAGCCTAGTCCACCCATATTCTATTTGAAGATCTCAGAAATTTTACCTGAGGAAACCGAATTTACTCACTCCTCTATGGATTTAGCTTTTAGCTTTGCACTTTCTTAATTGCTAAGTGGGTGTAAGTATGTTTTGCCACCGCTGTGAAGTTTGTGACCCCTGCACCAGTTGCCATTCATAAACGAGAATTAGAATTATTGTTACTCTGTGGATGCAATAAGAAGGTAAAAGCAGCTATAAACCAGACCTTTAGCAGAGGGCTACACTACATTTCTAATGTACTGTGAAAAACAACACCATTCTTAGAAAAGCACCGAACAGCTATTTCAGGAATGTAGGTTCCAACACGGCCTGCACAGTGGAAACAACACAGTGTGTTGTGAGTGTGCTGCCTTTGAAAGGACAAACATGTTATTCTCTGCTTCAATACAAAATGTAGTGATTAAGCACTACATCAAAACTATTAGAGCTATATAAAGCCCTGTGAAGACTAATGTAATACAGAGCTAAAGGCTAATGTAATAAAGAGTTAGATTCTCTACAGTGCACAATAGTAGCCTTTTAATCTATGAACCATATGCTAGACAACAGATTTGTTGATAATCTCTGAAGTGTGTATACTTCTATTTGACAGGGAAATTATGTTCTAACTTTATGCAGACAATTTTAAAGTGTTCTTATATATGACTTAACCACATAGGAGGGAATGCACTGCCACCATATGTTATATATAATATTTACATATACTTCACACTTAAAATTCAGTGAAGCTGCTAGAAAATACATACAAAACAAAGCTCAAAATAAAACTGCATGAAAATTTCTAAGACAAAGTTAATAAATAGCTCAAAAGATTCTACACTAGATATTTATAAGAGTTCCTTTTGAAACTCCATTTTACCTCCTCTCTGAAATAAGACACTGTTACTTGCGAACACCTAGTAAAGGATAGATACAGAAGAGCCTTTGTGTTTTACTGCTTCAAACAAATACTTTCCCCCATCCACAGTCTGTCTTCCTGTGTTACCTCTGGGCAAAGATCACTTTCATGTTTATCATTTCCTTGTTGCAGCAAATTAAGCCGCCAAGTTTTAAATCCCTCACAGCTTATACAATTCAGACCAATTATTCTGTGTGCAAGGACAGCTTTACTACATTTGTCGTGGTTTGACCCTGGATAAACGCCTGGTGTCCAGCAAAACTCCTTCAAGGCCTTTTCACCCCCCTTCCCCCCC